>JAFEMH010001573.1:0-450000 GCA_022495995.1 Adenophora triphylla var. japonica
CGTCACATCCTCGCTGCCGGGAATACGAGGCACCCGCCCAGGAGGCTCCCACAAAGTACTCGGGGAAGGATCAAATCCGGCGAAAGGATCAAAGAAAGAAGGCTCGAGGAACCCTCACCTCGTGGCGCCATGCGGGAGGCATGAACGATAAAAGGGCCGCTCCTCGAAGGCCCTGCAGCCTCCCGAAGACGCCCCGCATCCATGCTATGCCGCCCTCGAAGGCCCCTCTCGCGTGGCTCCGCCGGCTCTAGGCGGAGAACGTCCACTGTAATGCCTCGAAGGCATAGAGCTCGTACGCCGGCACGCGTCGCGAAGACCGGCAAGATATCTTCGAAGCCATCTTCTTCGCAAACGACCTCATCGCCACGTAATTCGGCGAGTCAAGATATCATAGGCTCTCCCTGGACTCGCACCAACAAGCAGCCAAGGAAACGCTCAGCAATACGCTTATACTCAACAAAAAAAATAAAAAATATACGTAAAAGATGCCAAAATGGAAAAGAGTCAAGACACTCACCGATCTATCGGGATCCACTTCGTATGCAGCAGAGCTCAAGCTCCGGAACGGGCATGCACACCCTCCTCCTCGATCCGTCCCCGACATACGTGAAATCCGGTCCTGCATCGGAACTTCTCGGGAGCTCGCGGGGCCGCCTCTCTCTCCGCGCGCACTCGCGGCGTCCTCGCCTTCCTCCTCACGAAGGCCCCGTACTCCTCTCCATACAAAATGAACTCCTCGGCGCCGAGCACCGCCAAGGTACCTCTCAAAATCGAGCACGTCCATGTTCCGGAATCAAGCATCCCAAAGGGAGGGTCCCTCTCGGAGCCACGGAAGCACACCGGGGCCATGCCGCGTAAGACCCGCTCCCCTACACAACATCGCAGTCAAGCCCCGGCAAAGATCTTCCGCATCGCCTTTGTCACTCCTGAGCCCTCAAACTCATCCCCTCATACCGAGCCCACGGGAACAAAATGAACCCCTCCGGGCTACCCCCGCTCCAGACGCTCCCGCACATCCCCATAGGCGATGGTGAGCTTCCCTCTCGCTGGGTCCTCCTCTTCCTCGCCGTGCGAGCCTGCACCCCAAAGATAGCAGGTACGCAATGACTGCCCCCGGATCTCTATCCCACGGGAAGCACTGAAAACCTCATAGAACCACACTTTTTTTTTTGTGACAAAAAACAGAGAAGGCTCGGTGCAAAAGAAAACGGAGAAGCGACAAGTTGCTAAATCAAAAAACGGCAATAAACTCATACCTCCAAAGCAAAGTCAAACAAAGCCAATGAATCGCCACCCCGGCTAAACCGGTCCAAGGAGGCAAGTAGAGCTCGCCTGCTCGCTCGCCCCAAGCAATATCACTGCACTTATCCAGTCAATCAAGCTCTCCAGCAGAGCAAAGGGAGCCGCGGTCGCGTGGTTCGAGAACAAAGTCTCGGACAAAGTGCATACCACAAAAAGGAGCGCGCCAACCGCTCCGCGTCACCGGCCGGTCCCTCTGAACATAGGCCCCAATGCTGGCCGTGATCTTCGCCTCCACGTCGCTATATAACATGCCTGTGCCCCTCGCGAGGACGAGGCTCAAAGCCCGCGGCTCGGTCAACACCACATCGTAGATCATATCTCTCCACCGCATCGGCCCTCCTTTGAAGGAAAGCCCGTGTCGCAGCAAAGTCGGTCGGCGTCACCGTCACCTCTCTCCCACTCGAGATGGAAGGTGTGGGTGGTATCCCACCAAGCACTCGAAAGGCCAAGGAAGACGCTCTTGTTCTTCCTCGTATCGAAACTCCGGCACGTGTTCTCGACGAACACCCTGGGCCGGAAGCATAGACCGGCCCTCCACGGGACTCGGCCTACCGTCCACGAAATATCGGGCATCCGCTGCCACGGCTCAACAATGTGCCTCGAGCGACCCCCGAGTCTTCATCCTCTTGGCCTTCTCGGCCATAAGCCCCGCATCCTGTGTAAACACAAAGAAAGGTACGTCAATCACAGTACTTAATATAAAACAAAGGCACATATAACCCGTCACAAAACACGGCACATATTGCACATAATTTTCACATACATTATACATATAATTTTTCCCATGCAGTCCGTCACAAAACACGGCACACACTGTACACATTTTCTCAAAAGAAAAAAAAGGGGGGGGGGTTAAACCCTACACGACACATTTTCAAAAAAAAGGTCCGTCCCAACACGGCAAAGGCACATATAACCCGTCACAAAACATGGCACATATTGCACATAATTTTCACATACATTATACATATAAATTTTCCCACAAAGTCCGTCACCCAAGAACATGGCACACACGGCACGACACATATGCATAACACATTTTTCAAAAAATCCGTCCCTACACGGCACACACTTTTAGGAAAAACCCGTCACAAAACACGGCACATGTCACATTTTTCCACAAAAAATTATCACTACACGATAATTTTTCTCATAATGTACATACATAAACAGCATACGGTACAAAACACCAAAGCATGCATTTCATTAGAGAAGCACTTTATTTTCACAAATAAAAGCTAACCTACACATTTCTGCACAAAATACACATACCCACAATTTTTACATGTCCATTTTCAACAATTCATCAAGAATTTCACAAAAAGGCATAAAAAAAAAATAACAAAAAATTCAAAAGTGCGAAGAACTAAAACCTAGTTCTAGCATTCAAAAATTCGAGTAGGGAATCAAAACGGAACGGATTTCTTACCTCCCCGACGTTCATAGAGCGACGATTGTGCACCTCCGGATTCGGATACAAGACATCCGGGTTCTTCGAAGATGGAACGAACGAAATCCAATTTCTTTGAAGCTCCATCCGTTGCTCGACCACTTCTTGACTGCGTTGACGACGACTCCTTCGAGATCCTTCCGTCATTGCAAGCGATTCAAGCGAAAAAATGGAAGATTTTGGTAAAAATGGAGGTTTTTCTCTCCCTCTCTCTCTCGGATTCACGCACTGAAGAAGAAGGAATGGGGAAGGGCTCGGCATTTAAACCCAGTCAAAATCTGGGAACTGCAAAAAACCAAGGTGGTCCGTACGGACCTCTTTGCAGCCAGGTTGGTCCGTACGGACCTCTTTGCAAGGGGTGACCAAATTACTTTCCTGCCCTTATAATCTTTGCCCCTGGCTGTCCTAAGGCCTTTTCCAGCAAATCCAAGTGCAGAAGGGTCCCTAACCCTGCAATTCAATCCCCGGCCGTCAACGTAAGACCGGTCCTCGCCCACTTCAACGACAATTCAATCCCCGGCCGTCAACGTAAGACCGGTCCTCGCCCACTTCAATGGCAATTCAATCCCCGGCCGTCAGTATAAGACCGGTCCTCGCCCACTTCAACGGCAATTCAATCCCCGACCGTCAACGTAAGACCGGTCCTCGCCCACTTCAACGGCAATTCAATCCCCGGCCGTCAGTGTAAGACCGGTCCTCGCCCACTCAACGGCGACTCAAGAAGGAGCCAACACCTCCCAGCACGAATCCCAAGGCACAAGACGCCTCCAAACGCTCAACGGCAATTCAACCACCGCCCGCTCAATGGCAATTCAAGAAGGAGCCAACACCTCCCAGCACGAATCTCAAGGCACAAGACGCCTCCAAACGCTCAACGACAACTCAACCACTGGCCCTAAAAAGAGGTCCGAAGTCATCTTCCCAACAGAAAAGATGCCCCTACAAGGTCACGCATCCCCAGCAATTCAAGCACCGGCAGTCAGTGTAAGCCCGAACTTCGCCCACTTCAACGGCAACGCAAGCACCGGCCATCAAAGTAAGCCCGAGCTCCTCCCCAACAAGTCGAAAGGGAAGTCATACAAGACTGCATATCCCCAGCACCGGCCATCATACTTGCCCACTCAACGGCAAAACAAGCACAAGAAGGAGCCAACACCTCCGAGTACAAGTCCCAAGGCACGAAGCGCCTCTAAAATGCCAAATGGTGAAGCAATCAACGGCCGTCATCCTTGCCCACTTCAACGGCAACGCAAGCACCGGCAGTCATCGTAAGTCCAACCTTCTACTCAACATGCAAAAACACAAAGGCATCTACGCCTCTCGCAATCAAAGCACAAGGCAGCCATGCCTCCACAACTGCGGCTAGAAGACGATTCAAAGTCCTCGCGCATTACATCAAATGCGGCTAGAAGACGATTCAAAGTCCTCGCGCATTACATCAACTGCGGCTTGAAGACGATTCAAAGTCCTCGCGCATTACATCCACAAATGCGGCTAGAAGACGATTCAAAGTCCTCGCGCATTACATCAACTGCGGCTAGAAGACGATTCAAAGTCCTCGCGCATTACATCAACTACGGCTAGAAGACGATTCAAAGTCCTCGCGCATTACATCAACTGCTGCTAGAAGACGATTCAAAGTCCTCGCGCATTACATCAACTGCGGCTAGAAGACGATTCAAAGTCCTCGCGCATTACATCAACCGCCGCCAGAAGACGATTCAAAGTCCTCCAGCGTGGCACCAACCGCCGCCAGAAGACGATTCAAAGTCCTCCAGCGTGGCACCAACCGCCGCCAGAAGACGATTCAAAGTCCTCCAGCGTGGCACCAATCGCCGCCAGAGGACGATTCAAAGTCCTCCAGCGTGGCATCAACTGCGGCTAGAAGACGATTCAAAGTCCTCGCTCATAACATCAACTGCGGCTAGAAGACGATTCAAAGTCCTCGCGCATAACATCAATTGCGGCTAGAAGACGATTCAAAGTCCTCGCGCATAACATCAAACCTCAGCCAGAAGATGATTCAAAGTCTTCAAACATGGCGCAACCGCAATCAGAAGACGATTCAAGTCCTCACAACTATCTCCGGCCCGGAAGGCCTGAAACCACCCGATTAGGAAAATCGTAAAATTTCCATCCCGAGGACACCACCACGTCCTCACAATTGACCTCGGCGGTCACACAACACTTCGTGGCACCACCACGCCAGCACTCACAAATTCACGACCTCTGAACTACGACCAGGCTTGATTCCCGCTAGGGATACGTAGGAATCCTATCACAGGGTCCAGCCATCGACCTATGCGGTCACCCAGGACACCACCACGTCCTTACCACTGACCTCGGCGGTCACACGACACTTCAGGGCACCACAACGCCTGCATTCACAAAACACTCACCCCACACCCGAACTACGACTGTGCTTGATTCCCGCTGTGGATACGTAGGAATCCTATCACAGGGGTCCAGCCTACCGACCTATGCGGTCACACAATAGGACACCACCACGTCCTCACACCGACCTCCCGGTCACTTCCTCTCCCGCACGCGATCCAGTTAGGACCCTTATCTTATCGGCGACCCCACTTCTTTCATAAGTGACGTCGTCGAGGGCTTCTGT
Source organism: Adenophora triphylla var. japonica (assembly GCA_022495995.1). Lineage (NCBI taxonomy): Eukaryota > Viridiplantae > Streptophyta > Magnoliopsida > Asterales > Campanulaceae > Adenophora > Adenophora triphylla. The sequence continues at coordinate 5,373 of JAFEMH010001573.1, forward strand.
AAGTACCCCAACTGGATCACACCCTTTCAAACACACGGGAAACACCGCGAGACTCATCAACACAGTCTCGACGACCCCTCTCACTCAAAACCCTCTCTAAACCCCCAACCAAACCAAGGGAGGAGCCTTTCGGGATAAAAGGGATAAAAGGACCTTTCGGAAATTTTCAGGAAAGTGGGAAAGCAATATTGGTCCGTACGGACCTCTTTGTTGTCATAATTACTGAATCTTCTTAAAGTCCACAATATTCCCTCAAATCCCGGGGAAAATGATTACTCAACTGCAGAGTTGGTCCGTACGGACCTCTTTGCATGCAAGATGGTCCGTACGGACCTTATTGCTCAGGGGACACCATAATTGCAAATATTCCTCCATCATCACAGATTCCCTCAAATCGAGGAAAACCAAAATACTGGATTACCAAGGAGGTCCGTACGGACCTCTTTGCACCTAATCTGGCACTATAAATAGAGGGCTCCCCCTCCTCATTTTCACACACCTCCCACTTCTCTCTTCCTCCCTAGGCCTTCTGGCTTCCCCTCTAAGTCCTTTCGAGGCATTCCCGGCCCCTTTCGGATCCTTCCGAGGCCTTCCGAGCCCCCTCGTGGTGCTCCGAAGCCTCCCCGAGCGCTCCCGAGACGCTCCCGCGCTGCCCCGAGGCACTCTCGAGGTACTCTGAGGCCTCTCCTGGTACTCCGAGGCCTTGCCTGGTCATTCCACGGTGTCCCGGCTCTTTCCGAGTCAAACCGACGATCCCAAACCACGCCGAAACACTGCCCGAGTGACTCCTGCCACCACAACGCACGCCGAACCTCTTCCCGAGTGATCCCGACGATCCCCACGCACGCCGAACCTCTGCCCGAACGCAGCCTACAACCTCAACTCACGCCGAAACTCTGTCCGCAGACAACCGGTCCCTCCCGAAGCAAACCCGATCCATACCGGAACGCTACTCCGACCTCAAACACTATTCCCCAGCGGAAGACAGACACGAACCAACATTGGTAAGGCTTCCTTCCATTAATATTTCAATACATTTCCATACATAGCATACAATGTAGACATCCGATACAGCATGCATTTTTAAAAGCACACACACACACACACAACATTTAAAGGATATTAGGGGTATCCGAAAGACTCATTTTACGAGGCTACTCGGGTGAGCTCTAATATTCTAATATTATCTTCCCGAGGAGTCATCTGACCTCCGAACTCAAAATCTCATCACACAAAAACAGTTTAAAATTATCTTTAAACTGATGCCCTTTTTCAATGTTTTGGGCTTAATAAAAACGGCGTGGCGACTCTACAAATGCGAAAACAAACGGCGAGACACCTCCAACCTGAAAACGCTGCAAAGCGGGAAATGCCAGATGCCGGGGCTGCGAAGCCTGCTCGGATCCGGGTAATTTCAATAGTGTGCATAAATAAAGGGTTATCCTTTCCCAACCGTTCTTAGGATTTAAACCACCGATTTATACTTAAAGATGAATAAGATTGTCTGCGCAAGTCTGTCCTTCATTTCCTTCCCTCTCCCAGAATTCTTCCTTTTCCTTCTTTACCTTATAAACTCGCATATACCCCTGCAGCTACGGCTAGTTGGAGTCGATCATCTGTCCCAGGAGCTCGTTTGGTCCGGGTTGTCAAAGAAGTTCAGGCAATTTTCGAAGTTTTAGTCAGTACATAATTAAGCATGTCAGGAAATGGAGATGTGTTTTCTGCTCCGTCTGCTGGAGGGTCGGGTTCGTTGAGTCAGCCAAGCTTGAATGATCTGTCTACAGATGAGTTGAGGATGAATCTGGAAGCCACGTTGACCAGGGAGCGTGAGGCCCGTCTGTTAGCTCAGAATGCCAAAATCCGAGAAGAAGAAGTTCATAACCGCTTTGTTGAGGCCATGAGAGCCAGAGGGATCGCAGTGCTCCGCAGAGAAGATGGTTCCTATGAGGAAGTCACTGAAGAGGGCAATAATGAAATTGGATCCTCTTCTACTGTCCAGCTTGCTCCACCCAGTTACAATGCTATGCCTCCTCCCATAAGCTATGTCCCGCGCCCCGAGCAAATCTTTGTCTCCGGGGAGTGATCACGAGTGGCCAAGGAAAATTTTCTCCCCCTTCTTCACAAGCATATAACCATGTGACTCTGCAAGGTCCTAGTAAGAGTGGTGGTCATCCAGTGAACTTCCTTGATCTCACTTCCTCTCCGACTCCCAGTGCCCCGATGCCACAGGTTCAGTATGGGTCTCAGTTCCAAGCCAGTTACTCCCAACCTCAGTTCAGTGTGTATCCCGACGGCTATCAGGGTGGTCAGTACAATGTGCAGCCGAATGGTCAGTACCGTCTCTCAGAGAATCAGATTTGCCAAGATAGTATTCTGAGGTATCGCGAGCTGCACCCAAGGCGCTTTTCTCAACCCACAGTGTGTTCTCCCCTTACTCAGCATCTTTATGGTTCTACCCCCTATTCAGCTCCGTGTGTTAGTACAGGATTCTCTTCTCTTGGTCAAATCAGAGGTCAACCAAATAAGCAGATGCTTCCAGAACCCCAGCATGCAGTTCAATGGCTATGATATGTACGGGAACAGAATTCCCAGCTCTGTTAGTTTGTTGGACAGTAATCTTGGTATCCCCAGTACCCTCGGTCTCCCACAAGCCACTTTGCCCGTTGGACCTAAATCAGATTTCCCCATACCGTCTTCAACAATAGCTCCCGCTATCCCCCAGATTCCAGGTTTAACCCCAGAAGTAACGACCTTATTGAAGCAGATGCAACAGCAAATAGACAGACTGACTGTGGGTTCTAGCGGTCTCAGAGTGGTGGATCCAGCCCAGGTAACGCCTTTGCCTCACAAATTCAAGATGCCGAAAATGAACTTCGATGGTACTGCTTGTCCAAAAATGCATGTGGATACTTATGTAATGACTATGGGAGCGATGGGCTGCACGCCCGAGTTTATGGCATCCCACTTTCATTTGACTTTGAAAGGACCAGCTCTCACATGGTTTTTGGCCCTGAAACAAGAATGCCGCTCTACTTGGAGCCAAATTACGGAGACCTTTTTGGAAAAATACAGAGGCAACTTAGAATGACGTACTACTCGGGATGATTTAGTAGGAACTATCCAGAAGGCTGATGAATCAATCACAAAATTTTATAAGCGTTGGAATGCTAAGCTTAACGAGCTGTCGGAGCCTATCCCCCTTCAGGACCAAAAGGACATCTTCTTGTCATGTGTGAAGCCGGTACTTAGGGAAGCCATCGGGAAAGGCTGGTATCCGGATTTGTGAGAAATGGTTAGAATGGGAGCTAGGAGTGAGAATAGATTGTTCAACCAAACCCCAAACGCGAATGCTAGTGGAAACAGTGGTAGTGGAGGTTTCAAATATCGGACAGCAAACCCAGTCCCCGCTGTGGCACCAAAAGGAAGAGAAATAGTTAAGGATAACATTGTCAACAACCTGGAAGGAGGAGGAAATAATGGTTCCAATGGTGGAAGATTTCAGTCAAGGCCACAGAGAAAGTTTGATGATTTGGGTATGACTACAGAGGAGGTCTACAATGGATTACTCAGGACTGGGATGATAAAGCCGTTGGAGAACTACAGACCTGCCAATCCTAATCCCAATCTAGATACAAGTAAATATTGTCGGTTCCACCAGTTTCCTGGGCACACCACCAATACTTGCTTCTCGCTCAAAAAGATTATCCAAGGGTTGGTAGATGAAAAGAAGATTGAAACGTCCCCCCGTCCTAATGTCGTCAGCAACCCCCTGCCTAACAACACTGTGAATCTCATGGACTTTGGCCAAGGTTATTTTGTTAATGTAATAGAATTTGGGGAACCCATGGATGGAAAGGTTAGTGATGATTGTAGTAGGGATGTGACTGATGTAAACTCTTGTTCTGATGAAATGAAAGATAATTTCTGCTATGTTTTGTATCTTGACGATTTGTATGATTTGAATAATACTGTTGATTATGATGATTACGAAGAGAGTTTGATTGCCAACACCATATCTTCCATGGTTCCTAGGGATTCCCCAATCTCACTAGAGGAACTCAGGATAGCGGCTAATGTGGATGCCCCTATAAATGAGATAAGGCAGGCGGCGTGGCCATACAGAACTCGTCCTGTCCCGATTTCGCTAGCAGAACTCAAGGAGGCCAGTAAAGATTTTGTGGTTGAGAAAGATCAGGAAGTTAATTTGCTGACTAGATCTGGAAGAATGTTGGGAACCAGTGAGACAGATCCCTCCGGGAAAGGTAAAGCAGTTACAGTGGCGCATCCCCAATCCTCTCAGAATCCATACAAACCGGCAGGAGATGAAGAAGTCCAGGAAGATCCAATTTTGACGCAGCTGAAGAGAACACAAGCCGATATCTCTTTATGGTCTCTACTTACATCCTCCTACCCTCATAAGCTGAAGTTAGAAGAGGCCATGGCCAAAACGAAAGTGTCTGTCAATGCCACCCCAGATGAAGCCTGTCAGTTAATCGGGACTGCACAGTATGGAAACATTATTACTTTCACGGATCTTGACCTGCCTGCTTATGGTACGAAGAATAACGAATCTTTACACATCACAGTACCCCTGGAAGGACGGCGAATTCCCCACGTGTTGGTAGATAATGGGTTAGCTATGAATGTACTCCCTGCTAAAATGATGAGTATGTTGGACATTAATGCACAAAACCTTAAACCATCCAATCAAACCATAAAGGCTTACAATTCCACATCCCGGGCAGTGTTGGGAATAGTCTCTCTGAATTTGATGTTTGGGGGCAAAGAGATGGTGGTGGACTTTCAAGTTATCGATATTCCGGTAACATTCTCAGCGTTATTGGGCAGACCGTGGATTCTTGAGATTGGAGCGGTGGCCTCCACTCTTCATCAGTGTTTAAAATTTGTGCAAGATGGAGTGCTGACAACCATCTATGGTGATAGCGTTACGATCGGGGAAACCAGTACCAACACCGTACCAGTATTGGAAATCAAGCTCGATCAGGAAAATCCTATGCTCAATGGATTCACAATTGAGAAACCTAAAGGACAGGTCTGCACCATAGATTTGACGACGTCTTCAGACAAGATTCCCCCTGTGTTGAAAATGCTGAGAGGTATGAGCTACATCCCTGGTCTGGGGCTGGGAAAACGCCAACAGGGACCATGTCAGCTTGTGATACCAGAAGCCAAGAGGAATAGGCGAGGCCTAGGGTATGTAATGACAAAGGGAGATAAAGCATATGATAGGACTGAAGCGTTTAAAGAAAAGATGGCCTCAGCTGCTGGAAAGAGTTACAAAAGGCCTGAGATGAGCCCGTATAGGTGGTCCTTGAACCAACACTTTGTCAAGGATGATGGAGAAATGTTTGTTTGCCCAGAGCCAAAGCTGAGCCAAATGGAAGAAAGAATGAGAACGATTCGGAAGTTTGCCAATAGCCAAAATCCGGTGAAGGAAATGTTTGATAACTTGCCCAAAAGGCCAGGTGTGACCGCTACTTACAAGAACAGTTACCATCTCTGGGGACCTGATTATGTGAACCAGCTTGAGAAGCTTGCTTTGGATGAATCTGTTGTGCACAAAATCCATGGGATGGACCCTTTAGATATTGACGGTGAACTGACAGAATTGTTTGAGAATCAGGGGCTGACTGAGCCCGAAGGTGACGTATCTACAGAGAAGTTGCCTGCAAAAGGGTTTGTTCTTATTGAAGATATCAGAGATTTGATTGACTTTTCCTCTGATAGTGAGGTGATAGCTGTGCTGGAGTTTGAGAAAGGACCGGTTGCAGATCTGAATAGTTTGAAAACCATCGCAGAGGAGCCGCTACAGAACTGGACTTCATTCCGGGGGCCAGTTGCAGACAGGGAGACTATGATTGGAAAGCTCGGGCTCAAACCTCGTCCTTGTCCGTCCAAGTCTAAATTTGTTCCCCGTGTCCTGAGTCAGTCCCCAGAGTCCCTTGTGATTGAATTTGAGTCCTTCGATCGGTCCTATGTCCTCACGACAGAAGACCGTCTTCGAGTTGTAAACACTGTTTTTCCCTATGCCTTGAATAAAATGGTCGACCTTTCTGAGTATCCTGTGATTGCCAATCTAACAATTGAACGCTTAACTAAAATTAATCATCAAGATTTGAAAATAATTAAGCCAGATTCAATTGAAGATAATGCAGACTTAATAAATGAACAATTTTAGAATATAATTCAAAGCAGGTTCGCGAGCAAAAGGAAAGTCGGGCCCAAGCTGCCGATGAGGTATTGACGACAGTGAACCTGGGAACAGCCGAAGAACCCAAAGAAACACAAATTGGTAATTTCTTCTCCGGAGATGAAGGGTTGCCCTGGTTGAATTGCTTAAAGAATATGTGGACGTCTGTGCTTGGTCTTAAAGGATATGCCCGGTCTGGATTCATCTATCGTAGAGCATCGGATTCCCCTAAATTCAGAAATTAAGCCGATCAAGCAGAAGTTTAGACGAATCAAGCCCGAATGGTCCTTGCAGGTGAAAGAAGAGATTGAGAAACTCTTACGGGTAAGCTTCATCAAAGTAATTGAGTATCCGACCTGGTTGGCGAACATAGTCACGGTTACAAAAGCGAATGGAAAAGTCCGGGTTTGCGTAGACTTCCGGGATTATAATAAGGCTAGCCCCAAAGATGACATCCCTTTGCCTAACATTGATATGCTGGTAGATGCAACTGCGAACTACGAGGTCAAGTCTTTCGTTGATGGCTTTGCGAGTTATAACCAGATTAAAATGGCTGAGGAAGATCAAGACAAGACAGCATTTACAACTCCATGGGGTACGTATTGTTACACAGTGATGCCATTCGGGTTGAAGAATGCTGGGGCTACCTACCAGAGGGCCGTCACCACCCTATTTCACGACATGATCCATAAGGAGATTGAAGTGTATGTGGACGATATGATTATTCACTCAAAAGGGTCGGACGGGCAGCACTTCAAAGATTTAAGGAAGTTCTTCAACAGACTCCGGGAACATTCTATGAGGCTAAATCTAGCCAAGTGTACTTTTGGGGTTATCCGGGGTAAAGTCTTGGGCTACATGGTCACAGAGAGAGGCATCAAAGTAGACCCCAGAAATGTCAAGGCTATTATCGAGATGAAGCCACCCAGAACTGTCTCCGAAGTGAAAGGTTTCATGGGTCGTCTGCAGTACATCAGCAGATTCATCAACCAGCTGACCTCTATATGTGAGCCAATCTTTAAGTTATTGAAGAAGAATCAGGAAGTGGTTTGGGATGAGGAATGCCAACTGGCTTTCGAAAGGATCAAAGCTTACCTCGTCAATCCTCCTATCCTTTGCCCACCTCACAAGAGCAAGCCTTTACTGCTATATCTGACGGTCACAGACACAGCTATTGGAGCCATGCTAGCGCAAGAGAAGAAAGATTCCAAGGTCGAGAATGCCATATATTTTGTCAGTCGTAAATTCCAAGGTAGCGAGTTGAATTACTCTGCCCTTGAGAAGACATGCGCAGCTCTGGTTTGGGTAGTTGGGAAGCTGAAGCACTATATGCTATCCCACACAGTGCACTTGGTCTCCAAGATGGACCCAATCAAATACCTGTTCCAAGGCGACAGAGGCAACATTTCCACCAGATTGGCTAAGTGGACCTTCTTTTTGGCTGAGTTTGATATCAAGTACGTGATCCGGAAGTCAATCAAGGGACAAGCTCTGCGCACCAATTGGGCGATTTCCCAAGATGTAATCCCGAGGGCCGGATCTCCAGTTTCCAGATGAAGGGATTCTCGTTATAGAAAATGGAAACCGATGGCAATTATTCTTTGATGGAGCGGCGAACAAAAGAGGAAATGGTATCGGGATAGTGCTGGTAGACCCGAATGATATGCATACCCCTATTTCTATCAAGTTGAATTTCTCGGTTACCAACAATGCGGCCGAGTACGAAGCTTGTATAGCCGGTCTAGAAGCTGCCCTTGAGCGACATGTGGAAGAATTGGAAGGGTTCGGTGATTCCCAATTGATAATCAATCAGGCCGCTAACAGATGGAAAACCTCAGATCCATGCCTTCAGAAGTATCACACTTACATTGCAGAGATCGTTGGCCAGTTCAAGGAAGTGTCGTTCCAATTCCTGCCACGAGACAAGAACAGATTTGCCGATGCCCTAGCTACTCTGGCCTCCTTGGTAGAAATTCCAGAAGGAAAGTCAATTAAACCATTCAGGGTCGGTAGGCGAGAAAATCCTGCGTACTGCTGTGAAATAGAGGTCGAAACCATCAATGAGCCATGGTACAGTCAGATTTTCCAATACCTCAAGCATGGCGAAGCATCTCTCCCCGCCGGTGAAGAAGGAGACCCAAAAGGGATTCATGCCAAGAGTCTGCAGGCTTTGAAAAGGCTATCGGCTCAGTACGTCATATCCGGCAATGAATTGTGGAAGAAAAGGGAAGGTTGCCCCCTCCTGCTCTGCATTAGCAAAGAAAAGGCTCAGAAAGTAATGGAAGATGTTCACAATGGAGCCTGCGGACCTCATATGAACGCTCGATCTCTCATGCATAGCATTATCAGACTGGGTTACTTCTGGATTACTATGGAAACTGATTGTATTCAATTTGTGCGAACCTGTGACAAATGCCAGCGATTCTCTAATCTGAACCATATCCCTCCTCATGATCTCTACTGTATGACAACTCCCTGGCCCTTCGCAACATGGGGAATTGATGTCATTGGGAAGATAACTCCGTCTGGGAGTAATGGGCACTCATTCGTATTAGTTACTGTGGATTACTTCACAAAGTGGGTAGAAGCTGCATCTTACAAAGTGCTCACGGCTAAGAAAGTGGCTCGCTTCATAAAGGAACAGATTTTCTGCCGCTACGGAGTCCCTAATGAGATTATTTCTGACAATGGAACCCATTTTGAGGGGGAAGCTGATCGCCTGCTTATGGAATACAGGGTTAAACGTCACAAGTCTTCGCCATACAGACCACAGACAAATGGTGCTGTCGAGGCCGCCAATAAGAATTTGGAGAGGATCATAAAGAAGATGGCCGAGCGAGGAAGGGATTGGCCAGAAAAGCTGCATTTAGCATTGTGGGGTTACCGCACTTCAATTCGGACTGCTACCGGTGCAACCCCTTACGCTTTAACCTATGGAATGGAGGCTGTCATGCCCATTGAGCTAGAGATTCCATCCCTTCGGGTGTTGCTTGAGAATGAGATAAATGAGGTTGGCTGGCTCCTAAGTCGATATAATGAGTTGGCACTGTTAGATAAACGCAGACTAAAAGCCATGGAGCACAACCGGGCATATCAGAAAAGAATGGCCAGTGCCTTTGACAAGAAAGTGAAACCCAGAGACATCAAGGTTAGTGATTTAGTTCTCAAGTTGAAGCCTGCAAATCAAAGCAGTGCATTGGGTAAGTGGGCACCTGTTTGGGTTGGACCTTTCCTAGTCAAGAAGATATTCTCCGGAGGAGCAATGTAGCTATCGGATCTGGATGGCAACCCATTTTTGCACCCCGTAAACGGAGACAAGTTGCGGCAGTATTATGTGTAATTGAGTCTTTCTCCCTTCTGTAAATGAAATAAAAAAAAAAGAAAAGAAAAGAAATAAAAATAAAGGAGCAACAAGATTGTCACAGGTGAGACTGAAAACCTCTCAAAAGGCAGTCCATGCAAAAACAAGGGACGCGCCAGGTGCTAAAAGAATATACCCAGCTAGATTGAAAACCCTAAAAAGGGCAGTCTAGGTAAAAAACAGGGTTGCACCATGTCCCCCTTCTGTCTTCCCCTTTCTTAAACACAAAAGTTGATTGAGTCGAACTACGGAGACCTGAGCCCCTAGTTCTCTTACAAAAGGGGAACGTAGGCAACCACTTGTGGTTCGGTCTAAAAATGCTGCAAAATCTTATGCCTTGCTAAAATGTGTTTTGATTACAGTTCCAAGGTTTCTTCAAAGGTTCATTTGGAGTTAATACTCTTTTTGATGAGTTCAAGCACGGCCTACTTTTGACTCAAATAACTTGCTGCGAATAAAAGGAATAAAATTTCAAACATCCATTTTGTCTGCATTAAGGTAATCAAAGGATACTCAGTTTCTGTTCAAATAAATCTCTTTCCCAAAAGTACAAACAAAAGAAAAATAAAGAGTCTTCTATCTCTCAGAAAGGTGTCTAGATGTTTGTCCCCACTCCCGAACTCGTACTTTTGTCTTTCCTCTTCCTTGGTCCCCGGGAGGTCTTTGGCTTAGGAATGTTGAATAGGTCAGTTTGAGCCCGTCCCAATTCAGGAATAACGCGCGCCGGTGGTTCAATCAAACCAGTCTCCCTCAAAGCAACCCTGGCAGCTCTTTCTTGTCGCAAGGCCTCTCTGCGTGCACTCACCTCTGGATCATCCCTCAGAGCAGCTCTCCGAATTTCTTGCCTCCGATAATCCTCAGCAACATCGCCGGTGACATTGTCTGGATTCCCTCGAGCCTCTGCATCTCGAAAAGATTGGCTGGATGAGTAGTCAGCTCCTAAATATCCCTGAGGGCGAGCCTCTATAGCCAGCTGTACGGGACCCTGCTGCTCTTCATACCAAATCAGGTACTCTGTGGTTAAAAATGTGAATCTTTTTGCCTGACAAAGGAGTGTCCGTGTGGGAAAGAAGCCCTCCAAGAAGGATTTATTGAAGAATTAAATAGTCTGGGGCTCGGTCATGATCATTGGAGTAGCATCAGTCATCAACCTGTCTCTCAAATCCTGGATAATTTGCTGAGGGTATCTATATTGCCTGCTCACCAGTGATGGGATACAGAAAGAAGACACGTGCAAGCCTGGCAGTCTGACCACCATTGACCCCTCCTGAATGTCCCTCATAGTATGTAACTTCCACGTCGGAATCCAAAAATTCAGATCAACCGTCCTGTATCGCGCTAATCTAATCTGCCAGCTATCAGTGGCCGCACCTCTTAGCACTCTACGTTGTCCAGTCATCCAGGGAATAGCTGTCTAACCCTCCGGAAGGGGCATTATCAGGCGCAGTCGCTCAAAAAGCCATAAAGATAGCAAATCGGGGCTACCCACACCCATGAAGTCTGATCCCCTCGCTAGCCTGTCAATGCCATGATAAGTCTCAGCTAGCAATAGCGGTACAATGTCCATCTCCCCTTGGCCGGATCGAAATTGACGAAAATCTACGCCTCGAGTACCCCTAAGTTGTCTGACAATCTCCAACAACATACCTGGACAGACTCTGATGTACTTGCAGAAATAATGAGCCGATAAGGTGAGCAGCATGAATATGTCTAAAGATGTGGAAATATTGAACAGCTCAGGATTGGATAAGCGCAATCTGGCTACCCGAGTCAAATCTATGAGCCCACCATCCAGAATAATAGATGACACCTGATCTGCAGTCAAGCCCAAGAAATCTGACAGTTGCTCTGTGATTGATCATCTGTCCCGTGGAAATGCTACAACCGTCGACCCCCTCAAGCCGGTTAATGCTCTAAAATCCTCCATGGTTGGTGTCAAATCGTTATACGATAGAGTGAAGACATGTCGCTCCAAATCCCAAAAGCAAGATGCAGCCCGAAGCAATTCCCAATCGATTCTCAAGTCCTTCAGAGACCAGATGATGGGCATGCCATACCTCGTATCAATGAGCTTTCTATGTTGTTTCTGGTGAAGATGAGTGATTTCAATAAAATCTTGATGAAATTGATGTTCCCGAGAAGTAATTTCTTCATTATAGTGTTCCATTGCAGCTAAAAGTTCCAATCTTGGCTAGAAAAGCCAATCAATTTTCAAACTAGGTTGTGGAAGAGACAGTTTTTTCTGCAAAGTGAACTCGAAACTGGCTTAAAAGGGGATCTGTTACGAACTTCCTTGAGCCGTGCGACACAACTCGCCATACTTGTCTGGGATGTCGGGCGACACTTCTGGCCCTCACCAAACACCAGCCACAAGATTCCCAACTTGCCGTCGCTACCATACACCTACCCATACATATTCAATCCTAAGATACACAATATCTGGGGGAGGGCCCATTCCACCACATGTACACACTTTAGCTGATACAATGTCATTACCTCATGAACAAACCCGGTGTAGCTTATCATTCAATACAATCATCTTTTTTCCCATCTAACCATCGTCCCTTTCCTTGAACAGACAAACTTGCGCAAATAATCTAACAAAGTTTGATCTTCGCTAACCAAGAAATATTATAACCAAGGTTTACTGCTCAGAAGTGTTGCGTTCCCGCAGAGTACAATTAAGCACATTCGAATCTTGGGGACTGTACCTCAATCAAAAGTTGAAACAAAAGAAGCACAAATCCAGCGATTTTTTCAGAAAATGTTCATCAAAATTATCAGCCCTGTTGCTAAAGCGCCAGCAAAAGTCTGTTGTTCCTTGATAATTCAACAAGCAGGATGCTTACCCTACCAAGCAAAATTCGATGATTCCAAAGTCAGTCAAGAGTCAATGAAGGCCATACCAAGACAAAATAACAAATCGTCAACAACAGCAGTGCGAATCCCCGGCAGTCGTATCTATCCCCAGCAGAACCAACAGTAGCCTCAGTCCCTCCGGCAGCTACAGGTAAGCACAGCACAGGTATGAAAACATGTCTCGCCCAAACTGTCAAATCATTATGTCTAAAAGTCACTTCCTTCCTTAAGTTCATTTCACTATTCGGGTTAAGATGCCTCCTAATAGTCTTTTATCGGGTCAGACACCTCCTAATGGTCTATTCAGGTTAAGATGCCTCCTAACAGTCTTTTATCGGGTCAGACACCTCCTAATGGTCTATTCGGGTTAAGACGCCTCCTAACAGTCTTTTATCGGGTCAGACACATCCTAATGGTCTATTCGGGTTAAAACGCCTCCTAACAGTCTTTTATCGGGTCAGACACCTCCTAATGGTCTTTTATCGGGTCAAGGCGCCTCCTAATTGTCTTCTATCGGGTCAGACACCTCCTAATGGTCTATTCGGGTTAAGATGCCTCCTAATAGTCTTCTATCGAGTTAGACACCTCCTAATGGTCTATTCGGGCTAAGACGCCTCCTAACAGTCTTTTATTGGGTCAGACACCACCTAATGGTCTACTTCGAATACTCCGAACTACGATTTGGCTTGATTCCCTCCCCGGGATACGTAGGAATCCTTTCTTAAAAAGGTCCAGCCATCCGATTGTCTAAGTCATCGTCCAGCTCTCCGCCTTATCCCCAGTCGCTCATTGGGATTGGGTCCTTTTATCGACAACCTCACTTCTTCCATAAGTGACGTTGCCGAGGGGCTCTGTGAGTATGCCAATCCAATTCGCGACCCTTTTAAATTTCTTTTTAATGTAATAAAATAGCACTAGGAGCGTTTTGGTAAATTCCCGGTCAATTCCAAGTCTTTCGAAAACTTATCTTAAAAATTCTTATGAAGGAAGTACTTGTGAGTGTTTTTTCCATATAAAAGGACCTACCAGGAATTATCAGCTTTGGACCTGCTGGGAATTATCATAGAAGGTTCCAGAATCAGTTATTTATGCCAAAAACGGTTATATGGCTGGATAGGTCGTGCGGCACAATTGACCATGGAAAAACAAAACGAATGGCCGTGCGACACAAGTGTCCTCATCCATGCAGCCTATAAATTGGACCCTCCCCCTCTCATATCAGGATCCATTTCCAAGACCCTAAAGTCACTCCGCCGAATTTGCGATAGAAAACCCTCTCTCTCCTCAAACCACACCAAAACCCCTCCAATTCCATCCTCCCTTCACCCAAACCATAAACCCATCTCCACATAATCCACCTTCCTTTGAAGATCCGAAGAAGAGCAGCTAATTGGTGTTCATTTGCACTCTCCAGTAGCTGAATTGAAGGCTTCCACACCTAATTTGGTGTAGAAGTAGTGGACTACAAGGGTAACGAATTTCTTCACTCTCCTTTCTCATTTTACTTGTTCATTGTAAATTATTCTTCTCTCCACTTGATAATCAAGATCCATTTACCTTAGATTATCAAGTGGCAACTACCATATCTCTGTTTAATTGCTATTGTTTGGTTTAATTATGTATTGGTGTTGAGATTGTACCTCCCTTGGTTTGCTTGGTGCTCAAGGGAGTGTGGATCTCCCATATCCATGCTCCCTTGGGTAATCTGTTATTGATTCATGTTAATCTAAGTCGATTTGGTGTGCTTACTAGATCTGAATTGCTTCTTGTTGATTTCTGGTTTGAAATTGTGAGGTTCCTGCAGATCGTCTACATATGTCACGCGACACAAGTGACTCATCAAGTCCTGTGTCATGCGACACAAGTGGCCCATCTGCAGAGAATCACTCTCAGTTGTAAGTTTGTTCCTCCCCTTTCCCCCTTGTTTGTCACTCATATTAGGGTATGGATCTTTCATATTCATATCCAGTTTGAAGTGATTAGATAGATTTACTTCCCTTGTTTTAAATAATGTAAAATCTCTGCAAAGTGACCTGTAGTGTCACGCGACATAAGTGACTTCTCTGGTCCTGTGTCACGCGACACAACAAGCCTATGCAGTAGGTTCATTTTAGTTGTAAGTCCTGTTCAATTCCTCTTGTAATATGGGATGTAGCCTCCCATAGTCAAATGGCTTACAAGTTGTTTCCCCTTCTTTTGAGCAATAAAACAAAGTACTTCTATGCATTCCATACATATCTTGTCATACACACTAGCACACACATTTGAATGAATTAAATGTTGAACATTAGAAAGACTCGTCTACAGACGAGGCGTGTTGGGTGAACTCTCAGTTCTTCCCAACGCGTAACCTGACCCCCGAACCCATTTTCTCTCTACAAAAGGTTTTCAATGTTTCCTCTTAAAAACGGCGTGGCGACTCCTTTTTACCAAAAATTTCGGGCGAGCGCACATTCACTACCCTCCAATTTCCGCCATTTTTTCTTTTGTACAGAGGTTAAATGGGTTAAACCCATATACGGCAATGAGGCATTAGGGGGAGTGGGATCATTTGGGACTACGGGCGGCGAGTTTTGTCTACCCCTCTTGTTGCTACCCCCTCTAACGTCTCTCTCCTTGGGAGGCATATTTATCAACACAAGAACTACTACCAATCTTCCACAAAATTTCACAAAGTAATAGCAACAACAAATCCCCACCCAAAACAAAATCTCCTTTCAATTCCCAACCGAACCACCACACTACAAATTCAACAAGACCCAGCAATTTGAAAGTGCAAGAGAGAAAGTGATGAATGATTACCTTGTTATATAGCTCCCAATACAGTCCAAATCCTCCTTGTATCCTCCAAAGGTAACCTCCAACAAAAATTTTGACCAAAAATTCCGACTTTGACTTTCAAGGGTTTTGTGTTTTTTCGAAATTCGGGAAGGATTGAAGGCTAAACTTTGGTAATGTGGGTTGAAATTAGGGAAAAAGGGTGTTTTGTGGGTTTATTTCAATGAAATTTGGGAGAAATTGGGTGGAAAATAGGATTTGGGGTAGAGAGAGAAAGCTTGGATTTTAATGGAGATATAAGAGGTTGAAGATGAAGATAGAGAGGGAATGGGGCTCGGTTTTGGTGAGGGAAGAGTATGGGGGTGGAGATTTTTTATGAAGGGACCGGAGTATAGTGGATTTGGATGGTGGTAATGGGTCGTTGTCTATGGAGTTTGATGGGCAACGAATGGAATTCTATATTTTTTGATGCCATGAAATACCCTAAGAAAGCATATTTCTAATTCTCGTGAAGGGGATTCAATTCAAGTAGAGGTGCCTTCTCAACAGATGGCAATGGTTTCTCCGGTGGCACCTCCAACTGTACACGACCGTAACCCGGTGACGAGGCATGCATGGCATCCTCAGAAAGGCTCATCACTGCCTCCTTCAACTCATCGGAAAAATCAAATTCTAACCCAGTACATTCCAAAGCATTCTCCAATACAGATTCCAGGTCATCATCTCCCCCACACACATCAAACACCTCTTGAGGTATGGGCTCAACTACATCAATGAAATTCATCGAATGAACATCCTTAAGGTATTTCTTGGCATCAAAAATATTAAATTCCATTCGTTGCCCATCAAACTCCATAGACAACGACCCATTAGCAACATCCAATTTGGTACGAGCAGTCGACATGAATGGCCTCCCTAACAGAAGGGAGCCTTAGGATCCGTATCCATTTCCAATACATAGAAATCTGCAGGAAATATGAGCTTACAAACCCGAACTAGAACATCCTCAACCAACCCCTTAGGGTACACATTAGATCTGTCGGCAAGCTGAATAATCACCCGAGTATCCTGTAGAGGTCCCAACTTTAGTTTCTCAAACAACTCATAGGGCATAACGTTGATTGAGGCCCCCAAGTCTAGCATAGCCTTATGCTCCGAAGAATCCCCTAGAGAAATAGGGATCACAAACATCCCCGGGTCACTTCACTTCTAGGGCATCTTCCTCTGATAGACTGCCAACACATGCTCACTAACCTTGACCTCTTTTTGGCTCCTCAGCTTCTGCTCTCTCTTGGTAGTACACAGCTTAAATTACTCGGGATCCGGCTCGCGCGCGGGGGGCCCCCGGCATCTCGCATTTCGTCGCGTTTTGGAAATGGCCCGGATCCGATAGGCAGCGCGTTCGCGCCCCGGCATCTGGCTTATTCCGTTTTGCGGTGTTGGAGGTGTCTCGCCGTGTTTTCTCTTTGTAGAGTTGCCACGCCATTTTTATTAAGCCCAAAACATTGAAAAAGGTCATCAGTTTAAAAATAAATTGTTTTTGTGTGATGAGATTTTGAGTTCGGAGGTCAGATGACTCCTCGGGAAGAGAATATTAGAATCTTAGAGCTCACCTGAGTCGCCTCATAAAAACGAGTCTTTCGGATACCCCTAATATTCTTTAACTGTTGTGTGTGTGTGTATGTGCTTTTAAAAATGCATGCTGTATCGGATGTCTACATTGTACACTGCTTTATTGAAATGTATTGAAATAGTGTAGGAAGGAAGCCTTACCAATGTTGGTTCATGTCTGTCTTCCGCAGGGGAATAGTGTTTGAGGATGGAATACTGTTCCAGGACGGACCGGGATTGCTTCGGGAGGAGACGGTTGTCTGCGGACAGAGTTTCTGCGTGCGTTGGGATTGCAGGGATCACTCGGGCAGAGGTTCGGCATGCGTTGGGATCGCAGGGATCACTCGGGCAGAGGTTTGGCGTGCGTTGGAATTGTTGGTTGGATTCGGGCAGAGGTT
Source organism: Adenophora triphylla var. japonica (assembly GCA_022495995.1). Lineage (NCBI taxonomy): Eukaryota > Viridiplantae > Streptophyta > Magnoliopsida > Asterales > Campanulaceae > Adenophora > Adenophora triphylla. The sequence goes on from JAFEMH010001573.1 coordinate 22,591, forward strand.
CGGCGTGGGCCGGGATTGCCGGTTTGACTCGAAAAGAGCCAGAACGTCTCGGGAAAGACCAGGCAAGGCCTCGGAGTACCACGAGGAGCCTCAGAGTACCTCGAGAGTGCCTCGGGGCAGTGCGGGAGCATCGCGGGAGCGCTAGGAGAGGCTTCAGAGCACCACAAGGGAGCTCGGAAGGCCTCGGAAGGATCTGAAAGGGACCGGGAGTGCCCCGAGGGGTCTTAGAGAGGGAGCCTGAAGGCTTAGGGAGAGAAGAGAAGAGGGAGGTATGTGAAATGAGGGAGGGGGAGCCCTCTATTTATAGTGCCAGATTTGGTGCAAGAAGGTCCGTACGGACCTTCTTGGTAATCAAACATTTTGGTTTTCCTCGATTTGAGGGAATAAGTGGACTTTAAAAAGATTTAGCCATGATGGTGTCTGGTTGCAAAGAGGTCCGTACGGACCAACCATGCATTTCAGTAATGATGCACTCCGGGATTTGAGGGAATATATTGGACTTTAAGGGGATTCAGTAATCATTGCAGCAAAGAGGTCCGTACGGACCATTTGCGCTTTTCCAATTTTTGAATAATTCCCAAAAGGTCCTTTTGTCCCCTTTTGTCCCAGAAAGGTCCCTCCCTTGGTTTGGCTGGGGTTTTTTTGAGGGTTTTGAGTGTCAAAGGTCTTCGAGACTGCGTTTGTGAGTGTGCGGTATTTCCCATGTGCTCGGAAGAGCGTGATCCAGATTGGGGTACTTACAGAAGCCCCTCGACGACGTCACTTATGGAGGAAGTGGGGTCGTCGATAAGATAAGGGTCCTAATCTGGATCGCGTGCTGGGAGAGGAAGTGACCGTGTAGGTCGGTGTGTGAGGACATGGCGGTGTCCTATTGTGTGACCGTTTAGGTCAGTTGGCTGGACCCTGTGATAGGATTCCTACGTATCCCTAGCGGCAATCAAGCCTAGTCTTAGTTCGTGTGTGGGGTGAGTGTTGTTTTGTACGAGGACGTGAGCTGTCCTCTGACTGAAACTCTATGTGTGGATGTGGTGGCATCCCATGGGTGACCGTGTGGGATGGCTGTGAGGACGTGGTGGCGTCCTGGGTGACCCCATAGGTCGATGGTGAGGACGTGGTGGCGTCCTGGGTGACCGCATAGGTCGATGGTGAGGACGTGGTGGCCTCCTGGGTGACCGTATAGGTCGATGGTAAGGACGTGGTGGCGTCCTGGGTGACCGTATAGGTCGATGGTAAGGACGTGGTGGCGTCCTGGGTGACCGCATAGGTCGATGGTAAGGACGTGGTGGCGTCCTGGGTGACCGCATAGGTCGATGGTAAGGACGTGGTGGCGTCCTGGGTGACCGCATAGGTCGATGGTAAAGACGTGGTGGCGTCCTGGGTGACCGCATAGGTCGATGGCAAGGACGTGTTGGCGTCCTGGGTGACCACATAGGTCGATGGTAAGAACGTGGTGGCATCCTGGGTGACCACATAGGTCGATGGTAAGGACGTGGTGGCATCCCGGGTGACCACGTAGGTCAATGGTAAGGACGTGGTGGCATCCTGGGTGTGCAATCTTACTAGAAGATGGGTAATCGTACGAGAAGGTGGTTTGTGGTGTAGGAGGATGTGTCCCGTCCTAATATGATGTGAGGGAATGGTGGTGTCCTAAGGTTGTGGTGACCGCCAAGGTCGATTGTAAGGACGTGGAGGCGTCCTGGGTGACCGTATAGGTCGATGGCTGGACCTTGTGACAGGATTCCTACATATCCCTAGCGGGAATCAAGCCTAGCCATAGTTCAGAGGTCGTGTAATTGTGAGTGTATGCGGGCGTGGTGGTGCCCTGAAGTGTCGTGTGACCGCCGAGGTCGACTGTGAGGACGTGGTGGCGTCCCGAGATGGAAATTTTATGATTTTCCGAATCGGGTCGTTTAAGGCCTTTCGGGCCGGAGGTAGTGATTTGGGAGGTTTATGCGGTCTTCCGGACCGAGTGGTTTAGAGCCTTCCGGGCTGGAGGTATGTCATGTATGAGGACTTGATACGTCTTCTGACTGCGGGCGTGTCACGTATGAGGACTTGATTCGTCTTCTGACTGTGGGTGTGTAATGTATGAGGACTTGATTCGTCTTCTGACTGCGGGCGGCGGAGGCGTGACTTCCTTTAGCTTTGATTGTGAGAGGTGTAAATGCCTTGCGTTTTGTCCGCTGGGGAAAAGGTTGGACTTACGATGACTGTCGGTGTTCATCTGCTGGGGATCATCGTGGCCTTGTAGGGGCTTGCAAGAATTCCCTTTTGACTTGCTGGGGAAGGAGTTCGGGCTTACTTTGATGGCCGGTGGTTGATTCACCGTTTGGCGTTTTGGAGGCATTTTGTGCCTTGAGATTTATGCTTGGAGGTGCTGGCTCCTTTTGCACTTGCTTTACTGTTTAGTGGGCGAAATCCGGACTTACGATGACGGCCGGTGCTGAGGATATGCAGTCTTGTACGGGTTTGCAAGGATTCCCTTTTGACTTGCTGGGGAAGGAGTTCGGGCTTACTTTGATGGCCGGCGTCTGGGTTGCCGTTTAGTGGGCGAGGTCCGGGCTTACGATGACGGCCGGTGCTGCGTTGCCATTTTGTGGGCGAAATCCGGACTTACACTGATGGCCGGTGCTGCGTTGCCGTTTTGTGGGCGAAATCCGGACTTACACTGACGGCCGGTGCTGCGTTACCGTTTTGTGGGCGAAATCCGGACTTACACTGACGGCCGGTGTTTGTTTTGATCGGTTAAGGATCAAACTGCATTGAATCTGCTGAAATAGGCCTTTGGACAGCCAGGGGCAAAGATTATAAGGGCAAAGAAGTAATTTGGTCACTGGTTGCAAGAAGGTCCATACGGATCTTCTTCCTCTGCAAAGAGGTCCGTACGGACCAATGCTGATTTTTACAGTTCCCAGGTTTCGACCAGCTTCAGACCTGAGGCTTTTCCCATTTCTTCTTCTTCCAGTTCGCGAGCAGCCGAGAGAGAGGGAGAGAAAACTCCATTTTTGTCCCAAAAAATCCTTAGAAAATCTTCCACACTTAGCTTGAATTGCTTGTAATGGTGGAAGGATCAAGGAGAGGACGTCGTCAACGGAGCCGAGAGGTGATCGAGCAAAGGATGGAGCTTCAAAGAAATTGCATCTCCTTTGTTCCTTCTTCGAAGAACCCGGATGTATTGTACCCGAATCCGGAGGTGCATAATCAGCGAGTTAGGAACGCCGGGGAGGTAAGAAATCAATTTCGTCTTGATTCCTTGCTTGAATTGTTGAATGCTAGAACTAGGTTTTAGTTTTTCGCATATTTGGGGCTTTTGTTGTTTGCCATGCTTTTTGTGAAATTCGTGATGAATTGTTGAAGTTGAGCATGTAAACATTGTGGGTATGTGATTTTTGTGCAAAAATGTGTAGATTAGCTCTTATTTGTAAAAATAAAGTGCCTCTCTATGAAATGCATGCTTTGGTGTTTTATACCTTATGCTATTTCTGTATGTACATTGTGAGAAAAATTGCAATGTAGGGACAAATTTTGTGAAAAATGTGACATGTGCCGTGTTTTGTGACAGGTTTTGTCTGAAAGTATATGCCGTGTAGGGACGGACTTTCTTTTAAAAATGTGTTATGCAGTGTGTGCCGTGTTTTCGGTGACGGACTTTGTGGGGAGTTTATGGGCAATATGTGCCGTGTTTTGTGACGGGTCTTTTGAAAATGTGTCGTGTAGGGCTTAATCCCTCTGTTGAGAAAATTTGTACAGTGTGTGCCGTGTTTTTCGTGACGGACTGCATGGGGAAAATTATGTGCAATGCATGCCGTGTTTTGTGACGGGTTGCATGTGAAAATTATGTGCAATGTGTGTCGTGTTTTGTGACAGACCCTTTTTTATGCTTTGGTATTAAGTACTGTGACTGACGTACCTTTGCTGTGTTTACCTGCAGGATGAGGGGCTTTTGGCTGGGAAAGCCAAAAAGATGAAGACTCGGGGATCGCTCGAGGCTGTAGTGGAGCTGTGGCAGCAGTTGCCGGACATCTCTATGGGGGGAAGGCCGAGCCCTAGGAGGTTGGTGTATGCTTCTGGCTTGGGCGTGTTCATGGAGAACTTGGCTGGGATTTCTAACACGAGGAAGAACAAGAGCATCTTCCTGGGCTTGTCCGAGTATTGGTGGGATACCACCCACACCTTCCATTTGAGCTGGGGCGAGGTGACGGTGACTCCCACCGATTTTGCTGCTATCACCGGGCTTTCCTTAAAAGGAGGGCCAGTGCGGTGGAGGGACAGGATGTCTGAGGAGGTGCTGGCTGAGCTGCTGGGCTTTGAGCCTCTTCCTCGCAGGGGCCTGGGCATTCTGTATAGCGATGTGGAGATGCGGATTACGGCCAATATTGGGTCCTATTGCCGTGGCATCGGCCTGGTGACGGCGGATCAGCTGGCACGCTCCTTTATGTGGTTTGCCCTTTCCGAGACTCTGTTCTCGAATCACGCGTAGACGGCTCCTTTTGCTCTACTGGAGAGCTTGATTGATTTGGAGAGGGTCTGTGATATAGCTTGGGGCGAGGCGGGCCTGGCCGAGCTTTATTTCTCCTCGGACCGGTTTAGCCGAGGCATGGCCAGTTCTTTGGCTTGCTTTGATTTTGCTTTGGAGGTATGAGTTTATTGCTGTTTTTGATTTAGCAACTTATCATTTTTCCGCTTTCTTTTGCACTGAGCCTTTTCTGCTTTTGTCGCAGGTGTGGTTCTACGAGATCTTCCTGTGTTTCCCGTGGGATCGAGATCCTGGGGCCATAGCGGCCTATCCTGCTATGTTGGGCTGGGCCCGTCTGGCGAGGAGGAGGATGACCAGTAGGGGGAAGCTCACCATTACCTACGGGGAGGTGCAGGAGCATCTGGGGAGAGATAGCCCGGCGGAGTTTGCTTTGTATACCTCTGGGCTTGGTATGAGGCTGATGAGTTTGAGGGTGCTCCCGCGGTGACAGCGCAGCGGAAGATGCTGCGGAGCCTGACCTGTGACGTCATGTACTTGGGAGAGAGGGTCTTCTGGCAGCATGGCCCGGGTATGCTCCCCCTGGCTCCGAGGGACCCACCCTTCGGGATGATGGATTCCCGGGATATGGACATGCTGGAGTTTGAGAGGTATCTGGGCGACGTGAGTGCCGATGAGTTTGTCTTGTTTGGAGAGGAGTATGGGACCTTCGTGAGGAGGAAGTTGAGGACGCCACAAGTGTTGGCGAGGGAGAGGGAGGCTGGCCTGCCAGGTCCCCCAGAGATTCCGGTGCCTGGGTCGGATTTTACATATGTACGGGGCGACTTGTCGAGGCATAGGGTATCGGTACCCGTGCCTGAGCTAGCTCCTGCTGCTTATCGGGTTGACTCGGATGCGCCGGTAAGTGTGCTTACTCTTTTCCATTTTGGCATCTTTTCTGTATTATTTTTTGTTGAGTATGCCTGTATCTCTTTAGCTAAGCGTTTCTTTGGCTGTTCGCTTGTGCAGGTCCCGGGGAGAGACTTCGACACGCTGACCCGCCGTTATGTGGCGATGCGGTCCTTCGCGAAGAAGTTGGTGGGGAAGCTGTCTTGCAGGTCTTCGCGGCGTGTGCGGCATACGAGCGATGCCGTCGAGGCATTCTGTGGATGTTCCCCCACTGAGAGCCGAGCCAGAGCCACAGCAGGAGGGACCTTCGCGGGGGCGGGATAGCATGGATGCCGGGACGTCTTCGGGAGTCCAGAGGCCGCCGGTCTTTCACCAGTTCTTGCCTTCGCAGGAGGCACCGGGAGAGAGTTCGTCAGAGCCTGCCTACTTCGACCCTTTTGTCGGGTTTGATCCTTCCGAGTATCTTGAGTACCTTCCCCAGGAGGGGGTTCAGTATTCTGACGACGAGGATGTGGCTGGCGGGTGTGCCGGTGTGCCCGACTTCTCGCTTGAGGATGTTGGTGATGATGATGATGCCGAAGAGTCGGATTATGGCTCATTTGCTTTCCCTCTTTCCATATCTTCTCTTTTTTTTTTAGCAACAGACATTATATGTACCTGTAATAAAACAATCGCATTTGCATCGCAAAGTATTTTATTCTAAGATGTAATGTTGTCTTTTGTGATTCCCGGGAGTTGTCTTAGTAATTGTTGCTATTTTATTATTTGTGCATGCCACGTGAGCTGGGAGTGCGTTTGTGGGTAGTGTATGCTTGCCGGGAATGGCTTTGGCCAAAGTTTGGAGCAAGGTCCTACTGGGAATAGTGGTTGTTGTACTGTTTGCTGGAAAAGTGGGACCTGGTTGCAACAAGGTCCGTACGGACCAACCTGAGGTGCAAAGAGGTCCGTACGGATCACCTTTGCTTTTGGGAAGGGATAAATGCTTTCCGGATGTCTGGACTTTCCCCACTCCCCATTTGCAGCCATTTTCAAGCTTTCTTTCCCATTTTCTCTAGGAACCTCCATTTTTTGCCATGGATTCTTCGTCTGTTCCAAGAATTTTTCCAAGGCTTTCGCAGGAGCGGCAAGCACACTTCCTTGAGCAACTAAAAATGTGGATGCGACACCGTATGAGGCATCAGAGGCGGGCTTTCGAGGTAAGGCTTCGACTTTGCTCGGTTTGGTCTCTTAAGGAGTTGGTTCCTGATTGGGATTTGTTGCGGGCTGCCGCGAAGTTCTGGGATGTTAGGAGGCATGTGTATTGCTTCTCCTACAATGAGGTAGTGCCCACCTTTGAGGATTTTTGGGCTTTAATTGGAGGACCGGAGGTGGAGGCCATCTCGCTTCCTTTAATTGGTGGTGCTGCTGGGAGCGTGAAGCTTACAGGCTTTCTTCGGACTTCGTTGGGAGAAGTGCAGGGCATGATCCTTGATTCGGGTAATATTGGCATTTCTGCGCTGCCGGAGCGGTTCATGATTGATGATGAGAGTGATGTCTCGTGGGATGCGCTTGCCTTGTACGTGATAGCGACACTTTTCATGTTCAGCTCCCTTGGGGTTTGCGATGTCGCTTTGCTATATGTGGTTGGGCACTGCAGGGCTGGAGAGGATATTGTCCTGTTGGTGTTGGGGGAGACTCTTCATCGTATTGACCGTCTGGCGACTGGGGATCGTTTCATGAGAGGGTGAAGCCCCGCTTTGTTCACCTTGTGGCTGCGAGAGAGACTTCAGGCCATGCCCGAGGCTCCGACGTCATTTAGCCCGTGGTCATTTTCTCAGCGACCTCTTGTGTTGGATATGGATCAATCCGCCTGGAAGAGATGGATGGCACGACTTGGTACTCATCAGATCTGTTGGTGGGTTCCGCACTGGGGGATTGAGACTAGGAGGGCCTTGCAGGAAGGGTCCTATGTTGTCAGAGTTCCAGGTTTGTCTTGGTCCTCCTTCTATATTCCATCGCTTGTTTCCCGGCAGTTTAGGATGAAGCAGGAGCCTTTGTTGGGCTGGGATGACCTTGCTACTGCGGAGGTAGCTCCTCTTTGTATGGCAGCTCTGGGTGCTCTTTTGTATTTTCTGAGGGTATGGAGATATTCTGCTTTCCCTCCTGTGGTGCTCCTTAGACGTCGGGAGAGTGTCATATTGACTACTCAGTACATGGCCTGGTATGAGCAGCGTGTTGGGCAGTCCCAAGTGGCTTTGGGGAGCAGGTGTGGAGCGATTTTGGGGCCTGATTGTCGTAGTAGCTATTGCCTTAGGAGTGCCAAAGCCTGGTCTGACCCTCAGGATGTTATGGGGGACACGTTGTTTGACTACGAGACTAGATTTGACCGACTGACGGAGAGAGGTCCTCTTTTGCAGACTCGCAGGGAGGAGATCCGAGCCGAAGCACGGGCGAATGAAGCCCTGAGAGCTGCTGGATTGTCTGACTCTACGGGGAGGACCCCTAATCTCGGACTGAGAGACGCAGAGTTGGCTCGCGTGGAGCGAAAGAAGACTCGTCGGGGACGAGGGAAGAAAGGGAAGAAAGGCGAGGGGACAAGCGCAGATGGCGCGGAATGACCTCCTAGGTATCCATTCATTGCACTGCAAACACATTATTTGTTAAATGTATTAAGCTGTCTTTTAGCATGTTGTAAATTTGAGAGTAGACCGTGCTTGAACTCACCAAGAAATGTTGTAATCGTTAGTGATTTGTGATTTACTTTTAAAGCTTTGTCGAGACGCAAGATCTCTTGTTCGCTTTTGTGTCTTTTGTGAAACTTGGCGGCGTCCATCTTTGGACTTTTTTGTTACATTCGCGGACTGAAACGGCCTGGGCCTTGACGGCAATCCCATTTGCTTGGGCTTTGTGTTTGGCTGAGAGGTCGGATGATCCCCTGACAAGTCGTTTTGGTGGTCTTTTCCGTAGCTTCCTTGCCTCTTGTTGGCGTCGGGCTCTTGACCTCCTTTTTTTGTAGCTTCTGCTTGAGCTTCTTTTTTTTATTATTTTTTTTTGTGAGCCCTTGGCTTGGAAGCAGACATGGGTCAGTCGTTTGATGCTGAGTGACCTTTTGATGTCCTTTGATGTTGCCGCCGTCATTTGACTTGGTCAAGGTGATGGTGGGGGCATGCTTTTGGAAAGTGTGTAGCTTGATGGAGGTCTTGGTTGACATTCAAACTTTTGACTTTTTTGTGTGTTTTTAGACCGGACCAATTAAGGTTGCCTACGTTCCCCCGAACTAGAGGGCTCAGATCTGCATAGTTCGACACTACATGGAGTGCCAAGAGATGCACAGATGTTCTTCTTTAGGCGAAGTATTTGCGAAGTTTGCTTCCGTTGACTGGATTCATGAAGGGATTGCCGTCTAGGTCTGTCAGCTTCATGGCACCTCCGGAGAAGATTTTTTGAACCACGAAAGGGCCGATCCATGTTGGTTCCCATTTTCCCAGTGGGTTGGTTCGAGTGGGAGGCTTTTCTTTGAGTACCAGATCGCCTTCCCTGATGTCTCAGGACTTGACTTTCTTGTCGAAAGCTCTAGCCATCCTGTTTGGTAGGCTCTGACGTGTTCCATGGCCTTTAGTCGTCGCTCGTCTAGCAGAGCCAATTCGTCGTGTTTGCTTGGGAGCCATTCGACTTCGTTGACGTCATTTTCCAGCAGTACTCGGAGTGAGGGAATTTCCAATTCAATGGGGAGGACTGCTTCCATCCCGTATGTAAGGGCGAATGGGGTTTCTCCCGTGGCTGTTCTGACTGATGTTCGGTAGCCCCAAAGTGCAAGGTGCAGCTTCTCGGGCCAATCTCATCCTCGGGTGGTCATTTTTCAGATGATCCATTCGAGGGTCTTGTTTGCTGCTTCTACGGTGCCATTTGTTTGTGGCCGGTAGGGAGAAGACTTGTGGCATGTGATCTTGAATTCAGCCAGCAGTCTGTCGCATTCTCCTTTGAAGTGTGAGCCGTTGTCTGATATGACCTCGTTAGGGATGCCGTATCGGCGGATGATGTTTTCCTTGAGGAAATGTGCCACTTTCTTGGAGGTGAGTACCTTGTAAGACTTGGCTTCGACCCATTTTGTGAAGTAGTCGATGGCTACCAAGATGAACTCGTGACCGTTGCTGCCTGGCGGAGCAATTTTCCCGATGACGTCAATTCCCCAAGTGGCGAAGGGCCAGGGCGTAGTCATGCAGTAGAGATCGTGAGGAGGTAGATAATTGAGGTTGGAGAAACGTTGACACTTGTCGCAGCTTCGGACAAAGTGGATGCAGTCTGCCTCCATGGAGATCCAGTAGTAGCCCATCCTGAGAATGATTTGCATTAGGGCCCTGGCGTTCATGTGGGGACCGCAAGCCCCTTTGTGGACTTCGTTCATGAGCTCGTTTTCTTCTTCCTGGCTGATGCAGCGTAGGAGCGGTCCTTGGTAGCGCTTCTTGTACAGCATGTCCCCAAGGATGACAAAGTGAGAGGCGAGGCGTTTTAGGGCCATGATGCTCTTGGCTTTGACTCCTTCCCTGTGTTGGCCTTCCTTGTTCATGAAGGCGGTTTCCCCGTTCTTGAGGTATTGGAAGATCTGGGCTGTGCTGATGAAGAGGCTTGCGTCTCTTTCGCTCTTCAGCAGTTCCCAAATTTACTGTGATTAAAACCTTCTCGGCAGCTTGGGCCCGGTTTTTCTCTCGTTTGACAACATGCTTAAAGATATGCTTAATGTATTGTTCATTTAATGTATCTGCTTCTTTATCAAGTGAATCGTTATTAACTGCTTGTGTGATAGTTAATTTATCAGTTGTTAAAGATGCAATGAGAGGATACTCGGAAAGATCGAAGCATTCATTAAGAGCATACGGGAATACATTATTGGCAATGAGTTCGTAATCTTCTGGCGTGAGGCCATTAGATGAATCGAGAGACTCAAATTCAAAGGTAATGGACTCAGGATGGGTTTTGACACTGGACTCTAGGACTCGAGGGGTCTGACCAAGTTGTTCGATCATGTCCTTTTTGCTGGCGGTGGGTCCGGAGAAGGTGGCCCAGTTATTGAGTGGCAATGAGCTTGATAGGAGGCGGGGTTTGAAAGGCTTTGTGTCACCGTCCCCGATCATGGCTGTCATAGAGTTATCAGAAACAAAATCGATTAGGTCTGGCATCTCGATTTCTTCATTGAAGAGCAGGTGGAGCAGTGGCTCGTTCCAAGCATCGTCTGCGGAGTCTTTCGCTCTTGTCTTGGGCATTGCTAGCTCGAATGCGAACTCATCCCACTTGTTGAAGGCAGGGGTATTGACAGAGAGTTTTTCGAGTTCTTCTGCCAAAGAGGGGGTTTTCCCGAACCAAAATTCATTGTGAATAGTGGTGGTTATGGGTCCTGGTAGAGGTGGTGCGTCGAGAAATGCTCTTCTGACGGGATTTGCCTTGAGACCTCTGAATCTTGCAATGTTCTGTTGGAGCTTGTCCATGGTTGTCGGCCAGCTTGGTTGGGCGTTGATCAACTCTGATCCCTTTCCTGGGTCTTCCTTCAAGTCTTCATCCTTTTTTATGAAGTACTTGGTCATGTCGAAGCTGTAAGGGCGGAGATCGGAGGTGGTGTGCAAGCCTCTTTTGTTATCGGCGGAGCGTTTCCGTTCAGCTTGTTTGTCTTCCACAGCGTCTTTGGGAGTAGGAATGTATCCCAGGCCATGAAGGGTATTCTGTTCCTTGACATTGATGATTTGTTGGGTACCCTGATGGCGTTTTCCCAAACCGAGCCCCGGGATGTAGTTCATGTGCTTCATCATTTTCATCGGGGGAGGGATCTTGTCCCAAATCAAAGGCAGGTCTATGTGGCACACCTGGGCCTTTGGGCTTTCGATGGTGAATCCTGTTAGCATCATGCAATCATCGTCGTGTTTGATCTCTAAGACTGGGACGCCGTTTGTGTCGGTCGTTTCGGTTACTATGCTATCACCGTAGATGATGGTTAGATCTGTTCCTTGGACGAACTTTACGCATTGATGGAGGGTGGATGCCACCCCATTGATCTGGTGTAGCCAAGGGCGTCCCAAAATGGCAGTGAATGTGATCGGGATGTCGATGACCTGGAAGTCGGTCGGGACCATCTGTTTTCCAAACCACAGGTTCAAGGTGGCTATTCCTAAGACTGGGCGAGACGTTGAGTCGTATGCCTTGATTGCTTGAGTTGAGGGCTTTAGATCAGTTGCTTTGATCCCTAGCAAATCCATCATTTTGGATGGCAGGACGTTCATGGATGATCCCCCATCTACCAAGACCCGAGGGAGACGGCGCTCGTCTAGTTGAACTGTTATGTAGAGAGGTTCATTGTCGTCAGCCCCAAATTTTGGGAGGTCGAGCTCCGTGAAAGTGATGATGTTGCTGTAATTAACGTTGCCGATCATCTGAACCGCTTCATCAGGTGTCATGGTGATAGGGACCATGGTCTGGGCCAGACTTTCTTCCAACTTGAGTTTGTGTGGGTAAGATGAAGTGAGTAAAGACCAGAGCGAGATGTTAGCCTGAGTACGCTTGAGCTGAGTTAAGACAGGATCTTCATCTTTTTTATCCAGGGTTTCGGCTTCTTTGGCGTAGGGCCCCTTTTCAGTTCGTGGCTCAGGCATGGCTGGCCTTTTGTCTGCCCGTGGAGGATTCGTCGGGATTTGACCGGAACGCGTCAGAACGTTCACCTCTAGCTTTGCTGCTTTGCTCGTTTCTCCTATTTCTGCCATGAGAGGACCTTGATTGGCGTAGGGCCAGACTGCGCATTTCAATTCGTTCACCGTCATAGCTTTTTGTGGAAGCATCGACAGTGGCTTTGAGATCTTCCCAAGACAGGGGTTGAGGTATCTGGACCATTGGGCCGTCGGTGGCGGTGCGGAGCTCGTCCCAGCTGATCATGGCGCAGACGTTGCCGTGGCCTTGTGTAGAGCTAGGCTGGGGAGATTTGCTGGAGTAGATGACGTAGTAGTCAAACTTTCCTGAGGGTTCTCCGAGGGTTCCGACTGTGGGGTTGCCAGATTCGTATCTCTTCTTCAGTTTTTGTTGAGAAGAGGGTTTCTTCTTTCTTCGAGGGCGGCTCTCGTTCATTTCATCGTGGAATTCCATTTCCAGACAAGCGGTGCAATCGCAGACGTCCCACCAGATGTGTTCGTTGTTCGGCGGTGGTACCGGGACCTCAGGAAGCTGAATGGGCAAGTTTTCCTCCGGGGGGTCCTGTGGCTTTACATCGTAACTGCATGGCTCGTATGAGGGCAACAAGTTGACTTCTGGGAGACAATGAGAGACGTTAGAAGCCGTAGGGGCAGGCATGTCTTTGGAAGCCCCAGGTAGTTGGGTGGCTAATGGCCCGAAGTGGTGTATGGCACCTTCGATCCAGGCTTGTTGTTCACCTTGGCGTTTCTCAATAGCCATGAGGACCTACCAGACTTCTTCCAATGTTGGGAAATTTCTCGGGGGTAAGGTCCCATTTTCCTCGTTGTTATCTACTGACTTGGCCATGGGGAGCTGAAGGACTGCCCTAGTGACTGCGGTGGGAAGGATGTTGGACCTTGCAGCTTTGACAAGAGGAGAGTAGTTCCCCAATTTACTTTTGGTTCACTGGAGGGGGTGACGGGCAAGGTTTAGACACGGGAAGGCCTTTTGGATAAAAGGGGGAAAAACGCACGTGGCATGCGATTTCCGCTTTTTTTTTATTGCTTTAATTTAATTAAAACGTGTTTTCTCAGAGTCCTAGGTAGGTTGGAAAAGATTGCTCTTCTTTTTCTCAACTATGCTAGATCCTGGGTCAGTGGAGACCATCTGTGCGGCTATAAGCCCCTCGTTTTGCACCTGTATTTTGACATCCCATGGTGGACAGCCCCGGGCGAGGGTCCTATAGGGCAAGCGGTTTCCACCGGCCTAAAAGAAAAATCGAACCTAAGGATCGAGCCTGTCATGTTCGTTTTAATGCGTTAGCCATGTGAATAGTGAACCGAGCCGACCATTGAGTCAAGATCGGGTCAAGAGTTTGGCATGTCCTCTCTTTACCTTGCTTGCGCAAGGGATCTGTGACGTTAGGCGTTGGCTGGGTCATATCGTCATGGCTGACGTATTAAAGGCTTGATGACATGGTGTCATGTGGGCATGGATGTATATACGGGACGGAACATCGTCTGGGTGTAGCTTCGGAAATCAAGATCGGGTCAAGATTTTAGCATGACCTTTCATCGCTTTGCTTGCGCAAGGGATCTTGAGTTCCGAGCTTCGACTCAGAAAATGGACGGCATGGGATATGTATCCAGGCTTGTATGACACGGACTGGGTAAAAACCAACCGAGTCTGGATAGAGTGTGACTCAAGACTCAAACGTGCAGGGTTGACGCTTGGCTAGGATGGGATGTTTGGAATGATCCCGTGCGCATCTAAGAGGCCTAGGAAGACCAAACGGACTGCAACTGAGACCACTCCGGGATAAGGGTTGTAGTGTACAGTGTATCCGAGGCAGCAGTGCGCGTAGCGTGCGGTGTAACCGAGGCAGCAGTGCGAGTAGCGTGCGGTGTAACCGAGGCAGCAGTGCGAGTAGTGTGTGGTCTCTAAAATTCTTTTTCTGAGTAAAACAGAAGTTTTTTTGAAAAATTTTAAATGTATGCACACAGATGTATATTGATGCTTTTTTTTTGTATTTTTATTTTTTTGTAAATAAAAAATAAAGCACATGCACACACACAACAGTTAAAGAAAGGGGTAAAATGAAAGTTTGACCCTCATCATCGTTTTAAAAATCTTTTGTTTTTGTTTAAAAGTTTTTAAAACAAAACGTCCCCAGCGGAGTGGCCAACTGAAATTACTCGGGATCCGGCTCGCGCGCGGGGGCCCCCCGGCATCTCGCATTTCGTCGCGTTTTGGAAATGGCCCGGATCCGATAGGCAGCGCGTTCGCGCCCCGGCATCTGGCTTATTCCGTTTTTCGGTGTTGGAGGTGTCTCGCCGTGTTTTCGCTTTGTAGGGTCGCCACGCCGTTTTTATTAAGCAGAAAACATTGAAAAAGGGCATCAGTTTAAAAATAAACTGTTTTTGTGTGATGAGATTTTGAGTTCGAAGGTCAGATGACTCCTCGAGAAGAGAATATTAGAATCTTAGAGCTCACCCGATTCGCCTCGTAAAAACGAGTATTTCGGATACCCCTAATATACTTTAACTGTTGTGTGTGTGTGTGTGTATGTGCTTTTAAAAATGCATGATGTATCGGATGTCTATATTGTACACTGCTTTATTGAAATGTATTGAAATAGTGTAGGAAGGAAGCCTAACCAATGTTGGTTCGTGTCTGTCTTCCGTAGGGGAATAGTGTTTGAGGATGGAATAGTGTTCCGCGACGGACCGGGATTGCTTCGGGAGGAGCCGGTTGTCTGCGGACAGAGTTTCGGCGTGCGTTGGGATCGCAGGGATCACTCGGGTAGAGGTTCGGCGTGCGTTGGGATCGCAGGGATCACTCTGGCAGAGGTTCGACGTGCGTTGGAATTGTTGGTTGGATTCGGGCAGAGGTTCGGCGTGGGCCGGGATCGCCGGTTTGACTCGAAAAGAGCCGGAACGTCTCGGGAAAGACCAGGCAAGGCCTCAGAGTAGCACGAGGGGCCTCAGAGTACCTCGAGAGTGCCTTGGGGCAGCGCGGGAGCGTCGCGGGAGCGCTAGGAGAGACTTCAGAGCACCACAAGGGAGCTCGGAAGGCCTCGGAAGGATCCGAAAGGGACCGGGAGTGCCCCGAGGGGTCTTAGAGAGGGAGCCTGAAGGCTTAGGGAGAGAAGAGAAGAGGGAGGTGTGTGAAATGAGGGAGGGGGAGCCCTCTATTTATTGTGCCAGATTTGGTGCAAGAAGGTCCGTACGGACCTTCTAGGTAATCCAACTTTTTGGTTTTCCTCGATTTGAGGGAATAAGTGTACTTTAAGAAGATTTAGCCATGATGGTGTCTGGTTGCAAAGAGGTCCGTACGGACCAACCATGCATTTCAGTAATGATGCACTCTGGGATTTGAGGGAATATATTGGACTTTAAGGGTATTCAATAATCATTGCATCAAAGAGGTCCGTACGGACCATTTGTGCTTTTCCAATTTCTGAATAATTCCCAAAAGGTCCTTTTGTCCCCTTTTGTCCCAGAAAGGTCCCTCCCTTGGTTTGGCTGGGGGTTTTTGAGGGTTTTGAGTGTCAATGGTCTTCAAGACTGCGTTTGTGAGTCTGCGGTGTTTCCCATGTGCTCGAAAGAGGGTGATCCTGATTGGGGTACTTACAACAGCTCCTTCAGAAACTTGGCATATCCGGGGACAGTCTGAAGAAGATCCAGAAACGGGATATTCACCTCAAGCCTCTTGAAAGTATCAAAAATGGCCTTGTCTGCCTCAGGCTTCCTTGACTCTCTCAAGGCCTGAGGGAATGGCACCTCCGGCTCATCTACTGGTGGCACTGACTCAGATGCAGTACCCTTCTCTTCCAAGACTTTTTCTGTCGGTTCAGTCTTATCAACCTCCAATTCTGGTTCCTCATTGATCACTGTGTCAATCAACTCCTTAACACTCCTCAGTGTTACAGCACTCACGTTTTTCTGGTTCGGATTCGGTTTCGTCCTTGATGGCAACTTTCCCGAATTCTTCTGAGCCTCCGACCTCCCAACAGCATCTGCAATCTGCCCAATCTGTCTCTCAAGACCACTTATACTTGTATCAGTCCTCTGCTGATACTGCTGAAAACCGCTAGATAAGGTGGTCATACTCTGAGCCAGTGTACAGAACATATCATCTGTAGACTGTCCTTGCTGTGACTGCTGCTGCTGCGGCTGAAACTGCTGTGGCTGAATAGGTGCCCTAAACTTCATGGACTACTGAACTGGCAGAAAGCCCCGCGGATTACCGAACTGATTACCGAACTGCGGCTGCTGTGCCCCATTCGGATTAGACCAACTGAAACCCGGGTGATTCTTCCAGTTCGGATTGTAAGTGTTCTGTCTCTGGCCTCCGAATCCAACTGCATTCACATCTTCATACTCACCCATTTGTAATGTTGGACACGAATCCGTCGAATGAGTCACCTCATAACAGATACCACACTGCTTCGGCGGCTGTCCCAGCATCATACTCTTCATCAGGCTTTTGATGTCCTCTACATCGGTTCTGAGTTGATCTGCCACCCCACTACTGGACCCAGCTGCATTGACCTGTTTGACACTTGACCTCATACCGTGTGTCCGGGTACTCTTCGCTAGCTCCTCCAATAATTTTTGAGCCTCCACAGTATTTTTATTCAGTATGCTACCCCCGCACGAAGAGTCAACCATCCTCTTGTCCTGATCAGTAAGTCCCCCGTGAAAGTACTTTATCAGCTGATCCGCATCATACCCATGATAAGGGCAACTCCGGGTGAGTGTGTGAAACCTGTTATAGTAATCATAATATGACTCATCCCCCTTCTGCTCCATATTACTTATGTCCTGTTTCATAACATTTATTTGATTCACCGGGAAAAATTCATCCTAGAACGCCTCTTTCAACATCTGCCAGGTGGTAATGTTGTTCGGGGCCTGGTGATAATATCATACATTAGCCCTGTCCTTCAATGTGAATGAGAAAGCTCGGAGCAAAAGCTGCTCAAGTGGGAGATCTAAAGGCTTTATACTGCTGCAAACTTGCACGAATTGGGAAACTTGCTGATTCGGGTTTTCACCGGGTAGCCCACTGAAGCTAGGCAATTGATTTAACAGCCCCGATTTCAACTCAAATGAGACTCCCGTCGGCAATGCAGGAAAAGTAACTGCCTGCGGTTGCTCCGTCCAGTTTGGAGCAATTTTCTCCCTAAGTGTCTGAGCTGCTCTATCACCCATCTCTTCTTCCCAACAATTTTCGTTCACCCTCATGTTTACTTTACATCCTTTTCTGAAAGAACGTTCAATTTATGTATCAAGAGGCACATGTAAATTAATAGTATAACGGGTGTGAACCATGCACGGTTACACACCATAAGAGAGCAGGGCAATACAATTAGCAGATAACACAAACACTAAAATAAAAATAAATAAAAAGAAAAAGAAATAGATTAAGAAAAGAATGAGAACGTAAACAATTACACCGTTCCCCAGCATCGGCGCCAAAATTTGGTAGGCTTAGTCGCACACCTACTAAATTAAACTGGGACTCGGCCACAAGAATGTAGCAAAGGTAAGTCCTGAGTCGAACCACTGAATAACGGTATTGCAAATGAACTCGTCACACACACAAATGGGGGGGGGGGTTTGTTTGTTTTTTG
Organism: Adenophora triphylla var. japonica; assembly: GCA_022495995.1. Classification (NCBI taxonomy): domain Eukaryota; kingdom Viridiplantae; phylum Streptophyta; class Magnoliopsida; order Asterales; family Campanulaceae; genus Adenophora; species Adenophora triphylla. Next base: position 40,218 of record JAFEMH010001573.1, read on the forward strand.
AATTAAAATCCTAAGACGGGAATTAAAAGCTAAGTTATAAATAATGATGTAAAAGAACACTTTGGACATGCAAAATTATCCCCGTCCATCAATCAATATCACCAGAGTGATTCTTTCTCACTTTCCCCTAATTAATTGATCACGAGATATAAAATCTCTATCTCTTCTTTGATAGTAGTTAATAGCGGCGACACGCTCAACAAAAAACCCTAATTGATAAATAAAACCTAGCCGACACTGTCAAGATTCTAATTATTAATTGATAAATTTCTAAGAGATTAAGATCAAGGAATTAATCTATTATTATTTCAAATAGATTTAAAGCCAATTTTACTTTAATCACAATGCAAGATGACACATACAAGAATTGCGAAGGTGCTACAATGAAAACCCTAGTCCGACACGATATAAGGGAGATCTAGCAATAATCAATTAAAAGGATCAAGAGATTGATGAATTTCTCAAAACCCTAGAAAAAAGATTTGAATTAAGAACAAGTAAAATTGTAATTAGGGAAATTAAAAAGATAGCACCAAACCTCAATTGATGTTCAAGTCGGTTCAAAGATTACAATCCAAAGCAATGGAGTTTAACCTTCCATGGAAATCAAAAAGCTTCAATCTTGTTTCTAGTAAAAATCAATAAAAGATATGATAACCCTAAAATAAAGATAAGAGGTAGTATTTATACTTACTACCTAAAACCTAGTTAAAAAGGAAAAGAAAAATAAATTAAAAACTGCAAAAATCGCGTCAATCTCTGTTGCCAGCCCGCTTGGGCACGACTCGTCCTCCCAGGCACGAGTCGTGCCTTTACCTCAATCTGGTGGTCACGAGACGTGACATATGGGACGACTCGTTCCTGAAGATAGGCCCCCAGAAACAGTCGTCCCTTTGTTGGGGAATAATTAGGCATAAGGGGGACGACTCGTCCCCTTGACCAAAATCATAGATTTCTTCAATTTTTTCCCTTGACTCCTTGGTTCGCTTCCGAACTTCTTCGGTTGACTTTGACTTGACTTCCATGGGTGTAGAACTGATGAACTTGAGCTACTTTTGAGAACCAAAAACGAATACATCATAAACTCTCTAAAATTCTCTCAAATCACATAGTTTCTCTCATAATCCTCACAATACATAAAATTGCTCAAAATACATCAAACCTAACTAATTACATGGAAATTAAGAAATATAAGAACGGAAAACATAGGAATTACATAGTAAAAATCCGCCCTATCAAATACCCCCACGCTTAGACCATTACTCGTCCCTGAGTAATATCCTAAACTCCAATCTAACACTGGTCTAAAACAGATGCATGAAGGGTAAATGATTCCTAGTCTCCTCTAATTCACCAACAAAAGTCAAACAAAAATCATGAACAGAGTAAAAGAATCTCCGTCTCCTTATATCACCAATAAATATCAACAATGAAAACAAGGACTTTAACTTGATACCAACTCCCAATATAAAACGGTATCCAAGCTAAGGTCCACACACAAAAGCCAAGGGGAACTAAATATCCTCAAAATAAGAAAATTGTTCGGGTGGTAATCCCTCACAACTACCTCATGAAAAACTCCTACGCCCCTTATAACTCCAGAACGAATGAGGATTTCTATCCTATCTTCTCTAAACCGATCCTCCTGCTCCAAGGTAAAATCCTACCCGAACTCCGAATCCTCCATTGTGACTCCACTCCGGTGATACGCAAGATATGTAAACAATTCACTTCCTCACCTTTTGCCTAGATGCCGTTTCTGGTTTTCACCTAGCCTCTCTTTTCTTTTCTTTAAATTTTTTTTTGCAACTAATGTTCAGATAGAAACATCCCCATACCCCCACGCTCAAACCGCACAATGTCCTCAATGTGTGAAATAAAGAGTAATTGCGATAAAAATGAAGAGGGAAGGGAAAAGGATATAACATCACCGACGAGAGCCGAAGCCTTCCCGCTGATAATAGGACTGCCGGGAAGAATGCCTCTGAGCACGATCAGCGGCTCTCGAATGCATCATAGCCAAGTATTCTTCCGAAACTGGCTCGTAACTCCGGTTCTCGGTGTGCATCGCCCATGCTTCTAACTGTCGAGATCGGGCTCCCAAAATGGCAACATCATCCTCCAAACCCTCAAAATGATCCTGCACCTCCTCCCATCTAACATCCTCTAGAGCATACCGGCTCTGCTCCCGAGCTATCCGTGATCACTCCTGCTCCTTCTGAAATGCCTTCATCATATCCCATTGATCAAAAGAGCCCTGCTGGCTCTGGTTCTGCTCTCCACCCTGATAACCCTGCCTCTCCTGATCCTGATCCTGCTCCTCATCATCCTCCTTATCAACTGGATCCATTTCATCATCTACACCGGGCATTCGCCAATGCCTGGCCTACGCACCACTAGGAAAGGTGGCCCCTACCGTGCAAGAGACCTTTCTCCTGGGAGTATCATATTCAAACAATAAAGATCTATTGTCTGCTGCCCTCGAGTCTCTCACAAACTTGTCATACTGCACTAGCCAGTCTCTAGAATAAAAACTAGTGCCCCCCATCAATTTCACCGCCTCGAGTTTTAGTACCCCCAAACAAGCTTTTGCAATCAATGTGATCATCCCCCTATTGATATGTTTCCCTTGTTGCTAAGGGTAAATTCCTCACATCTCCTAACAAAAATATCAACCCAATCAGGAATCACCTGAACACTCCTCAACCCCGTTCTTAAGAGATTTACCATAGCCTCATTCAATTGAGCGGGCTCTCCGTTTGCCAACCATGACATAGATAGCCCTCTGTAAAAATAACTTCCAAGCCGGGTGAGAAAGAGCGAAAGCCCTAAGGTGTTTCTTATTGCAAGGCAATCCTGTGAGCTCCGAAAAGAAAAAACAACTCGCCCCATCGACCTCCAACCAGTTTCCCCTTGGCTGATCAACACCAAAGACTCCCCTCAACTCATCATAAGTCACTCTATATGCTTCATCATCCAGATTAAACCGAATAGAATTTTCTTGTGCCCCTTACGTACCTCCAAAGTTGAAAGGAATACTAGGGAGTATCTTAAATAGGTATCGGCCCTCTTCCCCAGGTAGTTACCTAACCCGGCCTGCGTCATCAACTCCGTGACTAATGTGTCCAAACCCAAATCCTGCAAAACCGGCATGTGAAGGAAAGTGGTGACTTGGAATTTCCTACCCTCCAAATTCCGCCATTTTTTCTTTTGAGCAGAGGGCAAATGGGTTAAACCCATATACGCCAACGAGGCATCAGGGGGAGTGGGATCATTTGGGACTACGGGCGGCGGGTTTTGTCTACCCCTCTTGTTGCTACCCCCTCTAACGTCTCTCTCCTTGGGAGGCATATTTATCAACACAAGAACCACTACCAATCTTCCACAAAATTTCACAAAGTAACAGCAACAACAAATCCCCACCCAAAACAAAATCTCCTTTCAATTCCCAACCGAACCACCACACTACAAATTCAACAAGACCCAGCAATTTGAACGTGCAAGAGAGAAAGTGATGAATGATTACCTTGTTATATAGCTCCCAATGCTATCCCAATCCTCCTTGTATCCTCCATAGGTAACCTCCAACAAAAATTTTGAACAAAAATTCCGACATTGACTTTCAAGGGTTTTGTGATTTTTCGAAATTCGGCAAGGATTGAAGGCTAAACTTTGGTAATGTGGGTCGAAATTATGGAAAGAGGGTGTTTTGTGGGTTTATTTCGAGGAAATTTGGGAGAAATTGGGTGGAAAGTAGGATTTGGGGTAGAGAGAGAAAGCTTGGATTTTAATGGAGATATAAGAGGTTGAAGATGAAGATAGAGAGGGAATGGGGCTTGGTTTTGGTGAGGGAAGAGTATGGGGGTGGAGATTTTTTATGAAGGGACCGGAGTATGGTGGATTTGGATGGTTGTAATGGGTCGTTGTCTATGGAGTTTGATGGGCAACGAATGGAATTCAATATTTTTGATTCCATGAAATACCCTAAGGATGTTCATTCGGTGAATTTCATTGATGTAGTTGAGCCCATAGCTCAAGAGGTGTTCAATGTGTGTGGCGGAGATGATGACTTGAAATCTGTATTGGAGAATGCTTTGGAATGTGATGGGTTAGAATTTGACTTTTCTGATGAGTTGAAGGAGGCAGTGATGAGCCTTTTTGAGGATGCCATGTATGCCTCGTCACCGGGTTATGGTCGTGTACAGTTGGAGGTGCCACCGGAGAAACCATTGCCATCTGTTGAGAAGGCACTTGAACTTGAATTGAAGCCCCTTCTTGAGAATTTGAAATATGCTTTCTTTGGTGAAGGGAAGACACTTCCTGTGGTCCGGGAACTAATTTCTTCTCTTGATCCTCCGTCAAAACACTAGAGATTACCACATGAAGTGTCTTCCCTTCACCCAAGAAAGCATATTTCAAATTCTCAGGAAGGGGCTTCAATTCAAGTACAGGTGCCTTCTCAACAGATGGCAATGGTTTCTCCGGTGGCACCTCCAACTGTACACGACCGTAACCCGGTGACGAGGCATACATGACATCCTCAGAAAGGCTCATCACTGCCTCCTTCAACTCATAGGAAAAATCAAATTCTAACCCAGCACATTCCAAAGCATTCTCCAATACAGATTTCAGGTCATCATCTCCCCCACACACATCTAACACCTCTTGAGCTATGGGCTCAACTACATCAATGAAATTCACCGAATGAACATCCTTAAGGTATTTCATGGCATCAAAAATATTAAATTCCATTCGTTTTCCATCAAACTTCATAGACAACTACCCATTAGCAACATCCAATTTGGTACGAGCAGTCGACATGAATTGCCTCCCTAACAGAATAGGAGCCTTTATCCATCTCCAATACATAGAAATCTGCAGGAAATATGAGATTACCAACCCGAACTAGAACATCCTCAACCAACCCCTTAGGTGGCGTTTGGTTCGGTGGAAAAAAGTGAAGGAATGGAATTGTTAATGGAATTGAATTCCTTAAGGAATTGAAATGGAAAAAAACTGGTCAACCCCCTCCGTTTGGTTGGCACGGAATGGAATTGAATTGTCATTCAATTCCTTGGCAAATCATGTTTGGTTTGAAAATACAAATTATAGGAATGGAATGAAAGTATATAAAATGACCAATTTACCCTTTTAAAAAAAATTTGGGGAGGGGGTGAGGGGGTAGGTAGGGGGTATGCAAAATGAGTAAATTTTTTTTTTCGTGGGGGATGGGGGTGGGGTGGGGGGGGTAGGCAGAAAAAAAATTCATGGGGATGGGGGGTGGGGGGTGGGGGGTGGGGTGGGGGGTAGGGCTGGATGGGGGAGGGTAGGCGAAAAAAATTCTTGGGGGTGGGGGGTGGGGTGGGGTGGGGGGGTAGGAAGGGCTGGATGGGGGGGAGGGTAGGCAGAAAAAAAAATTATGGGGGTGGGGGGTGGGGTGGGGTGGGGGGGTAGGCAGGGCTGGATGGGGGGGGAGGGTAGGCAGAAAAAAAATTAAAAAAAATTATGGGGGTGGGGTGGGGTGGGGGGTGGGGGGGTGGGGTGGGGTGGGGGGAGGATAGGCAGAAAAAAAAAATTTGTGGGGGTGGGGGGGTGGGGTGGGGGGTGGGGTGGGGGGGTGGGGCATAGGGGCTGGGTAGGGGCTGGGTGGGGCTGGGTAGGGGGTAGGGGTGGGTAGGGTTTGGGGGTATTTTGGTCAAAAAAAAATTTTTTTTTTCCATTGCCAAAGGAATTCAACATTCCATCAATTTTATGATGGAATGATAAATTCCTTTATTTGAAGGAATTCAACATTCCAATGGAAAGGAAATTTTAAAAAGAATGAACCAAACATGGGAATGGAATTGGTCAAAGGGAATTTACCATTCCTTTCCCCCACTTTCCTATGAACCAAACGCCCCCTTAGGGTACTGTAAGTACCCCAATCTGGATCGCTCTCCATCCAAGCATACGACAAAACCAAGGGCAAACTTTCGGAGGTCATAACTCCTTCATACGAACTCCGATTGAGACGTGTCATATATGGTTGGAAAGCTCTCGACGATAGCTAGCTTGCCATCACAATCACAAGAGCATGGAAGGTCCGTACGGACCTCTTTGCATGCCAAAAAGGTCCGTACGGACCTCCTTGCACCAGACATAATCATTACGAAAATCCCCTTAAAGTCCACGAGATTCCCTCAAATCCCGGAGAACATCATTACCCCCCCTACATGGTTGGTCCGTACGGACCTCTTTGCATGCCTAGATGGTCCGTACGGACCTCTTTGCAGAGGGGACATAATCATCTCAGAAATCCTCATCATTCCCTGAAATCGAGGAAAACCAAAAAACTAGATTACCTAGAAGGTCCGTACGGACCTTCTTGCAGTTTTCTGGCACTATAAATAGAGGGTTCCCCCTCCCTCATTTTCACACATTTCCCTCTTCTCTCCTCTCCCCCCAGCCTTCAGGCACCCCTCTAAGACCCTTCAGGGCAATCCCGGCCCCTTTCGGATCCTTCCGAGGCCTTCCGAGCTCCCTTGTGGTGCTCCGAAGCATCCTCGAGCGCTCCCGTGACGCTCCCGCGCTGCCCCGAGGCACTCTCGAGGTACTCTGAGGCCCCTCGTGGTACTCCGAGGCCTTGCCTGGTCTTTCCCGAGGCATCCCGGCTCTTTCCGAGTCAAACCGACGATTCCAACCCACGCCGAACCTCTGCCCGAATCCAACCGACGATTCCAACGCACGCCGAACCTCTGCCCGAATCCAACCGACAATTCCAACCCACGCCGAAACTCTGCCCGAACGCAGCCTACAATCTCAACTCACGCCGAAACTCTGTCAGCAGACAACCGGCCCCTCCCGAAGCAATCCCGGTCTGTACCGGAACACTATTCCATCCTCAAACACTATTCCCCAGTGGAAGACAGACACGAACCAACATTGGTAAGGCTTCCTTCCTACACTATTTCAATACGTAGTGTACAATGTAGACATCCGATACAACATGCATTTTTAAAAGCACACACACACACACAACAGTTAAAGAATATTAGGGGTATCCGAAAGACTCGTTTTTACGAGGCGACTCGGGTGAGCTCTAAGATTCTAATATTCTCTTCCCGAGGAGTCATCTGACCTCCGAACTCAAAATCTCATCACACAAAAACAGTTTATTTCTAAACTGATGCCCTTTTTCAATGTTTTGGGCTTAATAAAAACGGCGTGGCGACTCTACAATTGTGAAAATAACGGCGAGACACCTCCAACACGCTAAAGCGGAATAAGCCAGATGCCGGGGCGCGATTGCGCTGCCTCTCGGATCCGGGCGACTTCCCGAAAGCGACAAATGCGAGATGCACGGGGCCTTCGCGCGCGAGCCGGATCCCGAGTAATTTCAGTTGGCGACTCCGCTGGGGACTTTTTGTTTTAAAATCTTTTTAAACAAAACAAAAGATTTTAAAAAACAATGATGAGGGTCAAACTTTCATTTTACCCCTTTCTTTAACTGTTATGTGTGTGTGCACGTGCTTTACTTTTTTATTTTACAAAAAAAATAAAAATACAAAAAAAAATGCATCAATATACATCTGTGCATACATTTAAAATTCTTCAAAAACTTCTGTTTTACTCAGAAAAAGAATTTTAGAGACTGCACACTACGCGCACTGCTGCCTCGGTTACACCGCACACTACTCACACTGCTGCCTCGGTTACACCGCACGCTACGCGCACTGCTGCCTCGGATACACTGCACACTACAACCCTCAACCCGGAGTGGTCTCAGTTGCAGTCTATTTGGTCTTCCTAGGCCTCTCGGATGCGCACGGGATCATTCCAAACATCCCATCCTAGCCAAGCGTCAACCCTGCACGTTTGAGTCTTGAGTCACACTCTGTCCAGACTCGGTTGGTTTTTACCCAGTCCGTGTCATACGGCTGGATACATATACCATGCCGGCCATTTTCTCGAGTCAAGGCTCGGAACTCAAGATCCCTTGCGCAAGCAAAGCGATGAAAGGTCATGCTAAAATCTTGACCTGATCTTGATTTCCGAAGCTACACCCAGACGATGTTCCGTCCCGGATATACATCCATGCTCACATGACACCATGTCATCACGCCTTTGATACGTCAGCCATGACAATATGACCCAGCCTACGCCTAACGTCACAGATCCCTTGCGCAAGCAAGGTAAAGAGAGGTCATGCCGAACTCTTGACTTGATCTTGACTCAGTGGCCGGCTCGGTTCACTATTTACATGGCTAACGCACCAAAACGAACATGACAGGCTCGGTCCTTAGGTTCAGTTTTTCTTTTAGGCCAGTGAAAACCGCTTGCCCTATAGGACCCTCGCCCGGGGCTGTCCACCTTGGGATGTCGAAATACAGGTGCAAAACGAGGGGCTTATAGCCGCACAGATGGTCTCCACTGACCCAGGATCTAGCATAGTTGCGAAAAAGAAGAGCAATCTTTTCCAACCTACCTAGGACTCTGAGAAAACATGTTTTAAGTAAATTAAAACAACAAAAAAAATATAAAAGAAGCGGAAACCGCATGCCACGTGAGCTTTCCCCCTTTTATCCCGAGAAGCCATTCCTGTGTCTAAACCTTGCCCGTCACCCCCTCCAGCGAATCGAGAGTGGTTGAGAATACCCGGGAGCCGCCTTTTCAGTATCGAGGTCACAAGGTCCGACAACCCTTCCAGTTCAACGTTCCGCACCGTCCGCTACTCCCCCATGACGGGATCAACAGATAACAGTGAGGGAAACGGAACCCCGCCACTAAGGAACCTCCAGACAATGGAGGAGGTACTGCGAGCCTTCGAAACCATCAAGAAGCGCCAAGAAGAGCAGCAAGCCTGGATCGTAGACACCTTGCGTCTTCGAGGAACCGTTGCAGTTCCCCAACCTGACGGAACCTTTGTTCTCATAGAAGACGAAGACATACCGGCTCCCCCGGTTTCTCAAAGCTATCAGCAGGTCCCGCCTCCGCCAAGCTACGAGATCCCAGCAACACAAAGCAGCTCTCGCTCAAAGCTTCACTCGGGCATCAGTCAAGCAGCTCCGACTTGCCCGCCTCAGCACTACCAGTTTCCCAGCCCTGCGCCTCAAGCTCAGTATCATCAGCACACATACGTGCCTGCTCCGCCAGATCCCAATGCATCTCGGTATCCCCCAGGATTCAGTCCTCTACCTCTATACGAGCCTCGCAACCATAACCAAAATCCCCATGCTTAGTCGGGACATGCATTCCAAGCAGATATCCCGACACCTCAAGCCTGCCACCCGCTAGTCTGCCACTTGGGGCTAATAAAACATTTTCCCAATTCCCAAACACAACCCTTAGCGGACCTGGAAATCACGCCCTTAACTTCAACACTCCAGGGTATGGGTTGGTATACACTCAACTACCTCCCCAAGACTCCCTAATGGCGATCCTATCAGCCAATCCACCTCCATCTTCAGTTTCCATCCCCGAAAACGGCAACCCGCCTCAACCTGCCGATCCCCACATGGCTTGGCTGATCGAGCAAATGAAGGACATGCAAGGCAAGCTAGCTAGTTCTCGGAAGGACTCCCTCCTGCCTACTGATCCAAGCAAAGTAGTCCCGCTCCCTCCGAAATTTAGGATGCCGGAAATGGAAAAGTTTGACGGGACAGAATGCCCAAAAACCCACATCGACACCTATGTCCTGGGTATGAGAGCCAAAGGGGCAACCCCTCAACAGATGGCGGATCACTTTCAACATTCTCTCAAATCCACATCACTAAGGTGGTTCCTCAATGTAAAGGCAGAAAACCGCTCCAAGTGGGATCAAATCAGTGAAATCTTCCAGGAGAAGTACCGTGCCAACCTTGAATGGGAGACAAACCGCCACGATCTGCAAGCCACCGAACAAAAGGACGACGAGCCTGTGGGTGAGTTCTACAAAAGATGGAACTGGAAACTAAGCGAGATAATGGATCCGCTTTCCAAAGAAGAGCAAATGGACATCTTCCATTCCTGCCTCAAACCATCCCTGAGGGCCCTGATCAGTCACCACTTCTATCCCGATCTTCATGCCATGGTCAACGCTGGTACCATGTTTGAGAAAACACTGAGCATGCAAAAAATGGTAGCCAGTCCCGCCCCGCCCAATCCAATATCTGCCTCAAGCAGAGGGAGGGAGGTTGTCGGAGCAGTCCATTATATTCAGAATGGAGCACTACAAAGAAACGGTGGTTCCCTGAGACAACGACAACACTATGATGATTTTGGGATGCCCTTGAGCGAGGTATTCGATCGTGTAGTGAAGCAAGGTCTCCTCAAACCTATGGAAAATTACCAGCCCAAATTCCCCAATGCCAACTGGGATGTAACCAAGCGGTGTGCTTTTCACAAATACCACGGTCATACAACCGACAACTGCACAGTTTTGAGGAAAGCAATCCAGGGGCTGATTGAAGAAGGATAGTTGGAATGCCCACGCGGTCCCAACACAGTCGGAAATCAATTCCCCAGAAACAATTGGGGTAAGCAGCAGTGAGAAGCCTTTTGACCTTCTCAAGCGCGTCAAAAATACCATTGAGGAACTGGGTTACCTTCTCATGACCCACAGCCAGCAAAGAAGAAATGGTCCGGAAGCTTGGTCTAACCCCAGTCTCCTAGAGTCTAGCTTTGAAAATAAAAGACCCTGAGTCTGTCGTAATTAAGTTTGAGTCTCTCGAGTCGTCTGACGGCCTTATGCCTGAAGATTATGTGTTTGTAACAAAAATCGCGCTTCTTTATGCTTCGAATAAATTCGACCTCTCTGAGTATCCCCTCATTGCCACTTTAACAAATGATAAATTAACTAAATCAAAAATAGTTAATGATGATTCACTTGATAAAGACGCAGACACATTAATGAACAATGCATTAAACAAATCTTTAAGCATGTTGTCAAACGAGAGGAAAATCGGGCCCAAGCTGCCGAGAAGGTTCTAACCAAAATGAATTTGGGGAACTGCTGAAGAGCCCACAGAGACGCAAATTGGAAAATTCTCCGTCGATACTTCACCCAAAGAATATCGAGTCTTCTTCTCCCCCCTCTACAAAAAAAAATAAAAAAATAAAATCATACAGTCAAACCTCGCAGGTTCTAGTACTGTTCTCATTCAATCAAGTCCTCCTCGGACATTATAATTAAGTCTTCAATTTTCCATACATAAGTCTTCTTTCTTTTCTTGCTAGACTTGAGACATTATTTTGCACCCCACATTACATTTAATGAAATGGTTTTGTTCTATGTGATCACTTGCATTGCTCAACAAGTAATTCCACAAATGATTAATGCTTTTATTAATTGGTTTGAGAAAGTCAATCGATAGCTCCCCATACACCTTACCATACCCCACACAAAGGCCTACATCAAGTCATACACTTTTCAAAACATGTCCCCACAATCACCTTGACCAAGTCAACGACGGCGGCAACATCAAAGGACAACAACAGGTCACTCAGCATCAAAAGATTGACCCCATGTCGACAACAACCTAGGGGCTTGCCTTTGCCCTCCTGCGCATCAAGAAAGTTCAAGCAAGGGCTTGCCTTCGCCCTCATACGCTTCAAAAAAAAAAAAAAGCTCAAGCAGAAGCTACAAAAAAAAAAAGCTCAAGCAGAAGCTACAAAAAAAAAACTCAGGCAGAAGCTACAAAAAAAAAAGAGCTCAAGCAGAAGCTTCACAAAAATAAATGAGGTCAAGGACCCAGAGCCAACGATCAAGAAGCAATGGATTCATTGAAACTGCCGTCAAATATGACTTGTCAAGGAATCACCTCAAGGCCCGCGCCTCATCATTCAACCTTTCGAGCCTTTTCGCCAAAGGCCGCGCAAATATTCATGCTCTGGCCCCAAAGCCAAACACAGTTCAACCCCGAACTACGTCGATCTGAGCTCCTTGTCTCAAGGGGAACGTAGGCAACCAGAAATGGTCCGGTCATAAACACATACAAATCCACAAACCCGGTCTCATCAACGACCTCTCCTATGCACAAACCTTCTTTCACACCAGACCAACTCGATCCTTGATACCGGTTGACTTTCTCCTCGTGATTAATCAAAGCATATCAAGTTTTATTGTTGAATAACCCGAACATCAACAAAGGGTTTTAAGCAAACAAGTGATCATTGTGAACAAATCAAGTTTTCAAAAGTCTCAACAAGTCATCTTTTTCTACAAAATAGGACAATAGAGCTAAACACTGATTTTCTGTCAGCAAGGGCTTCCATACACTTTTACAAGCCTTTCAGTACTCATACTCTCTCAAAAGAGTCAAACCCAAAAGCATTTCTTTTGTGCCTACATCAAATAAGGCATTCACACAAAAGGGGACCCGTTCCCACCTTTTCAAAAATAAATACGCCCTTGCGAGTGTACATTACGAGTCATTTCTCCCACAAAAGAGAGACGAACTACGTAGACCTGAGCCCCTCAAGGGGAACGTAGGCAGCCTTCATTGGTTCGGTCTAAGGAATACACAAAATTCCAAAAATTGACGCCACCAAGGCTCAGGCAAGAAGCAAGCAAGAGATTTTGCGTCTCGGCAAAGCTTTAAAAGTAAATCACAAATCATCACAGTTAAAACACTTCTTGATGAGTTCAAGCACGGTCTACTCTCAAACTCACAACATGCTAAAAGACAACTTAAAACATTTAACAATCAATGTGTCTGCAATAACGATGAATGGATACTCAGTGTTTCTGAAGGTCATTCCATGCTACTCGCGTTTGGCCCTTCATCACTCTTTCCTTTCTTCCCTCGTCCCCAATGAGTCTTCTTTCATTCCACATGAGAGAGTTCTGTCTCCCTCATTCCAAGATCAGGATTCCTCCTAGTCGTGTCAAACAAACCAGTCGCTCTCAGAGCATCGTTCACCCGTTCCTCGGCTCGGATCTCCTCCCTAAGAGTCTGCAAAAGGGGACCTCTCCCCGCCAGTCTGTCAACTAGAGTGCTGTAGTCAAACAAAGCATCTCCCATGACATCCTGAGGGTTAGACCAAGCTTCTGCACTCCAAAGGCTATAGTTGAGATGGCAACCTTGCCCGAGAATTGCTTCACGCCTGCTCCCCAAAACCAATTGGGTCTGCCCGACATGCTGCTCATCCAGGTACTCGATGGTCAACACAACACTCTCCCGGCGTCGAAGGAGCACCACAGGAGGGAAAGCGGAATACTTCCCTACCCTCAAAAAAATACAGAAGAGCATCCAAAGCTACCAAGCAAAGCAGGGGCTTCCCCCATACATGAACCGGTCCCCTAGCGCCAAGCGATCTATGCCATGGAAAGTCTCCCCCGAAACTAAGGGAATGATGTCCTCACCAGCCCGGCAATGGCCTGCCACATCCAACAAATGCGTCCCAGGAGGCATCACTCCCGCAACCACTCATGAAACTGTCAAAGCTGCTTCAGCCCCCAACAGTTCAGAAAACCTGCCAAAGCTGCCTCAGCCTCCACTAACCACAAATGCATTCCCAGCTCACGCGACATGCACAAAAAAATAATAAGCTAGCAACAATTCCTAGGTCAATCCTGGGAATCACAAATACGTCATTACATCTTAAAATAAAATGCTTTGTTGTGCAAATACCAGCGTTTTATTACAGGTACAAAATGTCTATTGATCTACAAAAAAAAACAACGGAAAGAGGGAAAGCAAAAGAGCCTTAATCCGACTCATCATCATCATCCTCCACAAACGAAAAATTCGGCATCTCGGAAAACTCGGCAGTCACATCCTCGTCATCAGAACACTGGACCCCCTCCTCGTGCGGGTACTCAAAGCACTCCGAAGGGTCAAACCCGGTAAAAGGATCAAAGAAGGGATGCGAGGACGAACCCTCACCCTGTGCCTCCGGCGGAGGAAAGAACTGATGAAGGGTTTTCGGCCTTTGAGCCCCCGAGGACGTCCCCACATCAAAGCTGTGCCATTCCCGAACCGGCACCTCCGGCTGTGGCCCTGGCTTAGCCCTCGAAGAAGGAGTATCCACAAACCTCCTCGAAGGCACTGGCTCGAACACCGTCGCGTGCCGCGATGACTTGCAAGACAGCTTCCCCGCGAGCTTCCTTGCAAAAGACCGCATCGCCACATAACAGCTGGTCAACGTGTCAAAGGATCTCCCCGAGACCTGCACAAGCAAACAACCAAAGAAAAGCTCAGCAAAAGAGATACAGGCATACTCAACAAAAAGAGAAAAATACAGAAAAGATGTCAAGATGGAAAAGAGTAAGCACACTCACTGGCGCATCCGGGTCAACCTGATAGGCTGCAGGAGCCTGCTCCGGGACGGGTACCGACACCCTCCGCCTCGACGAATCCCCGCGTACATATGTGTAGACACCCCATTCTGAACACATCGGATCATACTTATACCACTCTAAGTCTCGCTTTGAGTCAAGAAGTAGAAATCCACCATTTCGTCATGTTTCGTTAAAGTTTTGACTAACTACTGTTAGTTTGGGACTAAACTGCATACGAGATAACGAGGAAAGGACAAAACTGTCCACAGGAGCAATATCTCGCCGCGAGATGGCGTGTCTCGCGCGAGATATCTCCCTCTGCAGATTGCGTGCAGACGGTTCCCTCGTCGATTTCAACCTCTTTCCGGGATAAAACTTTATCTCTCCGGCCAACCAATGGGAGAGGAGGTCTAAAACCATCTGATAGGGTTTTAACTCTCCACTTCTTTATATCCAACCTCTATAAATACTTGGTGACTTCCAAGGCTCAGGAGGTCGGAAGTCGAAAATCCCAAACCGCGAATTTACACAACACACACACATTTTGTCGTTTTCTTTCCCTGAAAGAATCCCTCAAAATCACCCTAAAACTCACCTCATAGTTTGTTTGTCAACCTTGTTGATAATCAAGCATCAACCTTCAAATCAAGGACCAAGGCGAAGCTCTGTCCGTGTGAAGGGTCGACTCTAAACTTGAGTCGAAACTCTGCCCAAATCACCTCACGCAAGGTAATTCCTAATCTTCCTTCTAATTGATTGTTAGAGTGGTATAAGTCCATAGAATCTAGGATCGGCCTAGAGCCTCTCCAAATCATGGAGACGGTCTCGAAGCAATCGATTCTACATTCCGTTTGACCTCGTCAAATGGACCTTTATTTGTAGTATTTGGATTCGTTTTTTACTTGTTCTTTTGAAAAACCTCTCTTTTCTTTAGCAAGACCGATCTCCGGATTGGGTGAAATGGATGCCTTCTAAACCTACCCATTTCATAACCTAAGCCCCGAACTCAAATCTCTTTCAAATGGTTTTTCTATGTTTCCAATCAAATAATATAGGTGGCGACTCATAAAAATAAAAAGAATCAGAATTTCTTTCTCACAACGCTACAGTGGCGACTCTGCTGGGGACTGAAAATTAAGAGGCTTAAACTTGCGTCAAAATTAAAAGAGAGGTTTTTCAATCTATTTTGTAAAATTCGAATTTTTCTGTTCTCAGATGGGAGATATCTCGCACGAGATATCATTATCTCGCGCGAGATATGGCTTCCAGTCTGGTTGTTTTTTGGTTTCTCCTGTTTCGCTCGTAATCCAAGACGAGAGCCGAACATGCAAGGGGGATCCCAGGATTCATTATCTGCAGAGTTCCTGCATCTTAAGGCCTCCCTTAAGGTGTAGAACTCGGACCTTTATTTTCCTTAAATAATTGATTATTATTTATGAACTGCGTGTGATTGGGTTTTATTTAATTAAAGTCCGGTCCATTGGGGATTCGGGAGTTGTAAATTAAATTATTTATCTCTCTTTATCTCTCTTTATGTGGAACTACGACGGCCTGAGTCTTCCTAGATTGGGAGAAACGTAGGCAACCACTTGGTGCGGCCACTATCTGTTTTCTCTTTTGACTTTCAAAAAAAACTTCCTATTTTACTCTATCACATAGATTGACTATCACACACGCGCACATCATACTATAACTGTCATTGCACTGCATACCCTCTATAAACCCGGGACCCACACTAAGGACGGATGACGGTAACCACCTAGTCGCCGGTCTCTCCGAAGTTGGACAATCCCACTCCGCGTATTCAATCCACTTAGATTGTCATATCGCGGGGAGCCTAGCCTTCCAGCCCTGCATCGCCACATTCTCATGTAGATTGACTTTTTAGGATCACTCCGTGACCGGTCGGTTTTGACTCGGTGATCTTTTCTTGTTTTTGATCAAAACAAAGCCATGTAAAATTGACAATAAGAAAGGATTCGGAAAAAGTCCCTTCGGAAAAAGTCCCTTCGGAAAAAGCCCCTTCGGAAAAAGTCCCTTCGGATGTCCCTTCAAGAAAAATGTGCATATAATCCTTCAAAAAAAAAAACAAAAAACAATCTTACATGGCTTTGTTTTACAAAAATCGGATTGATTGCTTAGTCGTTAGGTTCTGATAAAGGCCTTAGAAACCCCTCAAAACGGACTTTCCGTTCCGACCAAAAATTAGGGCTAAATAAAAATCGACTTTCCGTGTGATTATCTCGCGCGGGATTACTTATCTCGCACGGGATAATGCTTCTGTTTGCTGAATTTGAGCCTGAGCCATTTAAGCCTGCTTCCGACTCGTTGGGGCTAGATCCTGATATCTGCATATCTTCTGCAAGTTTTCCGAAGCTACTCAACTCCAAGACTCCCAACACAATGTCTACCGGAAAGTACGTCATGACCAAGGAAAGCCGTGAACAACCCACTCTCCAAGATTTGACCAAGTCTCTTGTCTCTGATATGGAACACGTGGAAGGTTGGAGAGAAGCTTTCGATTTGCCTGCCACTCGCATTGCTAGGGATTTTCGGAAGATGGAAAGTGATTCCGACAGTGGGCGGTCATCCGTGCAAGAAGAGCTAAGTGACATCAAAACTCAACTTGCCAAAGCCTTACAGCAAATTGAGGACAACGATGCATGGCACAACTTGGAAGAATCCATCCAAGCCGACAAGACAAAGATGCTGATTGAAGAACTTGAAGAGGTCAAAAGCGAACTCGAAGATATGACCCAAAAGTGCATCAACCTTGAAGCCCACGTTGAAGATGACATTGATGGAAGGGTCAAGTTTTTCCTCAATACCCTCTACCGTGACCTCAAAGAGCAAATGGAGGAAGAATATCAGGCTCGCCACAACGTCTTCGTGCAACACTATGAGAACCACATTCGAGACCTCCACAATCAAATGGCTAAGCGAAGAAAGGGTAGAGTCTTCTCCGACATTGGAAACATCACTCTCGGTCATCTCTTCAGAAGTCTTCACAAGGAAGGAAAGCTAAGCCCAATGGAAGGTTACCAACCTAAGAGGGAAGGACGATCTCCACACCTCTACTGCTACTATCACCAATGCCATGGTCATCACACCAATAATTGTTTCAACCTGAAGAATGCAGTCCAAGACTTGATTGACAACGACGCCATCAGAGTTTGTCCAAGTGGTGGAATAGTTTGGATGAATTCAAACAAATGAGGAGTCTCTTTTCTTTTCAGTTATTTACTTTTAGTTGCAAGAGAAACAATTATTAGTCTAGTCTAGTTTAGTCAGGTACTACTTGCCTAAAACACTCATTTGTGGGCAAGAGTATCAAGTTCGCTTTTCATTAATCGTTAGTCAGTATTTCCCTTTTCAATTCTGATTAATTCTTTAAGTAAGCACTGTGAATGTCATAGACACTTACAATGAGAACGACTACTCAAAGGCTCTTAGGTTTTCCGGAAGCCTTCCTGTCTGGAGAATGATGCTAGCAAAAGGGTACTTTCCTAGATTGGGGCTTGGAAAGCACTTACAAGGAATAACGGAACCACCACCGGTCCCCCCGCCTCACACAAAGCATGGACTAGGATACGACATCTCCATCCACGATGAAGATGACGTGGAAGAGTGGGGTCTCACTCAAATCAAGTGGGAAGGAACCTCGTACAAAGGCTGCAACGACCAAAAGTCCAAGGATTGCAACCTCAAACCATATCGAAGGACACTCAATGGCTACTTTGTTCGAGAAGGGGAAAGTATTCCCTACTTTATCTTTTCAGAACCATGGACTGATGATAAAGGAAAGCGCCAACCGGGCTTTGAAATCTTCAGCGACTGCGATGCTTCTCTAGATGAAACAGAATCCGTCCCACTGATCCCTAATGATTTGTGGGGCACGAAGGCAGAAATGACAAGCGAATGGGACTTTGTGTTGGGAGAAGACATCTTTGCGGCAGTTCCAAGACTGTCTTAGGTTAGAAGACAGCCAGATTCATGCAATATCCAAGGGGGACGCTCCAACTACCGACTACACAAGACTAATACAGTAAATGTGATGAGCCAATTCTAAGCGGCACGTCACGGAGGACCGATTGTTGATGAAGACTTCATGATCAAAGAGCTTGGTTGCACTCCCCACCCTCGCAGGAAGATAGGCCCTGCAACTTTTACATTAGAAGCAGGCTCCACCTCCGATGAACTCACTCAAGAGGAAATCGAGGCGGTGGCTGAACATGTATTCCCTTACTTCCTTAATGAAAACTTTGATCTTTCCGAGTACCCTGAGATTGCTAACATCGTAAATGATGAATTAACTAATAATAATCAATATAACGAACACGTTAATAATGAATCATACGATGAGATAGATCAAGATAACGAACAAATCTTAAAAGAATTAGCTAAGCAAGTAGGTCGTTGTGGAAAGAATGGCCCTGTTGACGACGAGGAAATGCAAACGGTTAATCTTGGGATGACGGAAGACCCCAGAGAAACAAAGATCGGCAGCTTCTTCAAGGGGGAAGACAGAGAAACATTGACCCGGCTCCTCGTAGAATATGTCGACGTATTCGCTTGGTCCTACAAAGATATGCACAGGTTGAATCGGTCGGTCGTAGAACACAAGATACCACCGCTACCCAACGCCAAGCCGAGTCAAGCGAAACTACACGAGAATCAAGCCGGAATGGTCAATGCAAGTGAAAGAGGAAATCATGAAACTCTTGAATGTAGGGTTCATCAAAGTGATTGAATATCCGGAATGGTTAGCAAACACGGTGCAAGTAGCCAAGTCGAACGGGAAAATACGAGTCTGTGTTGATTTCAGAGACTTGAACAAGGCATCCCCTAAAGATGACTTCCCACTACCAAACATAGACATGTTGGTCGATGCCACAAAGCCAGGCACGAGGTCCGCTCATTCGTCGACGGGTTCGCAGAGGTATAACCAAATCCTCATGGCGAGAAGAGGACCGGCACAAAACGGCATTCACCACACCTTGGGGAACGTTACGCTACACGGTCATGCCGTTTGGCCTCAAGAACGCCAGGGCTACCTATCGAGAGCGATCACGACACTATTGCACGACATGATCCATAAAGAAATAGAGGTGTATGTGGACGACATGATTATCCACTCGAAGGGGACAAGATGGCCAACACTTCGGAGATCTCGAAAATTCTTCAATCGGCGAGACAGCACAAAATGAGACTCAACCCCGCCAAATGCTCATTCGGAGTAGTCAAAGGGAAAGTCTTGGGATACATGGTCACGTAACGCGGCATAGAAGCGAGATCCCGCCAAGATAAAGGCCATTACGAGACATGCCTCCACCCGGGACACAGAAAGAAGTAAAGGGATTCATGGGCAGACTCCAATACATCAGTCGATTCATTAATCAACTTACTACAATGTGCGACCCCATCTTTAAGCTGCTTAAGAAAAACGCACCTCAAGAGTGGATCGAAGAATGTCAAGAAGCATTCGAGGAAGTTAAGCACTACTTGACTTCCCCACCTATCCTGGTTCCACCACACAAGGAGAAGCCTTTGAAGTTGTACCTCACGATCACAGACAACGCATTAGGGGCTATGCTTGCTCAAGAACAGCCAGCTTCGCACACAGAAAATGCCATCTACTTTGTCAGCCGCAGATTCCAAGGCAGTGAAATCAACTACTCTCCACTCGACAAGTCATGCGCTGCTCTCGTCTGGGTATCGCAAAGGCTAAAGCACTATATGGAAGCCTTTCCAGTCCGTCTCATCGCAAAGATGGATCCACTGAAATATATCCTAGACAAATCAAATTTGTCTTCGAGACTAGCCAAATGGTACTTCATGCTCGCGGGGTATGATATCACTTACGTCACTCGAAATCCGTCGGAGGGAGTGTATTCGCAGATCGAGTTGGCCGAATTTTCTTGCGACGAAGTGAAGGGGGAAGACCCGCGATTCACGATGAGGACATCCTAAGCATAGAAGAAAATAAGTGGCAATTATTTTTCGATGGCGCAGCCAACAAGAGAGGGTTTGGCATCGGAATGTTATTGGTAGACCCTAACGACATCTACACTCCACTAGCAATACGTCTTGACTTTGACACCACCAACAATACCGCAGAATACGAGGCTTGCATAGCGGGGCTTGAGGCAGCCCTAGAACGCAACGTGATCGAACTCGAGGTATTCGGGGATTCCCAATTGATCATCAATCAGACATTGAAGAAGTGGAGGGTCCAAGATCCAACCCTTCAAAGATACAGTGCCCACCTCCAAGAATTGGCGCAACAATTTCGGGATGTCTCATTCCACTATCTCCCCGAGAGACAAAAATCGGTTTGCGGACGCATTAGCCACACTTGCTTCTTTGGTCGAAATCCCTAAAGGAAAAGGTTAAACCCTTCAAGATAACACGGCGTGCAACTCCTGCATCTGCGCCATTATAGATCTTCACGATCGCAAAGACAAATGGTTATCCAAAGGTGCCATTGTTGAAAACTCCGAAGGGAAACCATGGTACCACGACATTTGGTATTTCATCCTAGATGGAACCATACCACACCGAGGCAGGACACGAAGACTCGAGATCGCCCTTAAGAGGTTGGGCGCCAATTACGTCATCACCGCTGGCCGTTTATTCAAGAAACATTCCCAAGGAAACCTCCTTTGCGCCACCGAGGAAGAGGCCCAGAAATAATGGACCATGTTCATCAAGGCATATGTGGAACCCACATGAGCGGAAACATGCTCGCCAAAAGATCATCGAACAAGGGTACTTTTGGGCGACCATGGAAGCCGACTGTACCAAAATGGTCAAGAAGTGCCACAAGTGTCGATACACGCCAATCTTCGGCATGCACCGCCTTCCTTGCTGTACCCAATGACTTCACCTTGTCCGTTCTCTACATGGGGAATAGACGTGATTGGAAAGATCACACCCGCGAGCCAACGGACATCAAGCTTTCGTCCTAGTAGCCATCGACTATTTCACTAAATGGGTCGAGGCCGCCTCCTACAAAGTTCGAATGCCGAAAGGTTGCAGAATTCATCAAGCACAACACCATCTGCCGATATGGGGTTCCACAAGAGATGATATCCGATAATGGGTCACACTTCGAGAAGGAAACCGATCGCCTGCGACCGAGTAAAAAATCACGAGACACAAGTCGTCTCCTTATAGGCCTCAAACAAACGGAGCAGTTGAAGCCGCGAACAAAACAATCGAGACTATCATAAGAAAAACGGCGATCCATTGGAAAAGACCGGCCCGACAAGCTACCATTCACACTATGGGGGTACCATACTTCAGTCCGAACAGCTACAGGATAAACTCCCTACGCCCTCACATTCGGGATGGAGGCTGTCTTACCGATAGAATTGGAAATACCATCACTAAGAGTTCTCCTAGAAAACCAAGTGAATGAAGTTGACTGGCTAGAAAGCAGATACGAAGAGCTAGCCCTATTGGACGAAAGAAGGTTGAAAGCGGCCGAACACACTCAGGTTTACCAAAGAAGAATGGCAAGAGCTTTCAACAAAAAGGTCAAGACAAGGAACATCGAGTAGGCGACACGGTGCTCCGTGAGCATCGTCCCGGACCTTTCAACCCGTTAGGCAAGTGGGGACCAAGATGGATAGGACCCTACATTGTGAAGAAGATATTCTCTGGGGGAGCCCTTCAGCTGGTAGACTTAGACGGAGATCAACTACCGAAGCCGGTCAACATGGACAAGCTCAAAAAGTACTTCGCGTGACTTGGCCCCCTAAGAACAAATCGCTCGCTAGGTTGAAAATCCCGGAAAGGACAACTTAGGAAAAAAATTAGAGCTAGCACAAGAAAAGAAGCCCGCTGGATTGAAAACCCGAAGGGGCGGTCTAGGCAAAAGAAAGGGTGTGCATAAAAAAAAAAAAAAAGAAGAAGAAGGGGGCCTTATCTCGCGCGAGATTACTCCACGGCCTGGAGCCATATTTTGTCCTTTTCTCAAAAATGAACTACGTTGGACCTGAGCCTCTTGTTTAATTGCTGTAAAAGAGGAACGTAGGCAGCCTTCGGGTTCGGTCTAATCAAATAAATAAATCAAAGTTGTCCCTTTTATTAATCGAATGCGTTTCATTAATGACAATAGGGAAATCCTAACCACAACGACTAATTTGCTAAGCTAACAAACTTGAAAAAAAATAATAAAGCAGAAACAATTGATCTATCAAAGCAATCTCTTGGTACTCCTAAAGATCTAGCCTTTCATTAACTTGGTTGGCCGGCGGACATGGTCTCCACCGTCGTCGTGATCCTCCTTGCGCTTTGAGCCTCTCAAAGCAGAACATCCCTCGAGACGGTCAAAAACAGAGTCGAGACGATCAAAGACAGATTCCGACAATCTCTTGAAGACATGAGGCCTATCCAAAGCTTGCGTCTTTCCAGGCATTCCCTTGCCTCGCCTCTCGTACCAATCCCCATCAAGAAAATCCTGAGTTGGATCAGTTCGTACATTAGCAGGATCAGACTGAGCCTCGCTCCTTCGCAAGATACCGCTAGCTACAAAAGAATCTCTTAGCGGTGAAAGCCGCAAATCATCAATCTTCTACGAACTAGGATGACCGGTATGGAGGAACCAATCCAAATATTTGTCGACAGAAGATGCTTGCACTAAAAGTCCGAAGGTTCGACCAACGGTCCCGATTAGTTCCTTCACCCCATGCTTGAGCTAGCACTGCGCAAACTCTACACCAATATAAGACACTACACGAGAAGCTCCTTCGAAAAGATAAGTATCCTGCTGGCGACCAAACCGACGGAGCACCCGCTTGGGAAAGTAAAAGGAGGAATCTCGCAAACCCTAAGAACAACCCCGTCAAAACCCTTGGTATTGGCAACGTACTTGTTCAACCTCCAATAAGGTGGACACCAGAGAATATCGGCAGTTTCGGTCTTCGCAATCAACTCATCCCATTCATCCGCTGAAAGATCTTTGATCAACAACTTTCGCGTATGATATGTAAAAGGAGAATATTCCAACGGGGGACCTATCAACTTGAGATGCTCCCTAAACCAAATAGTCAATAGGAGGGGACTCCCTTGAGTCATGACGCCAGTCCTATGCAGCTCATCAAGACCATGAAGGGTCTCACCCAAGATTAGCGGAATAATGTTCCTAGAACGTTTCCTAGCCTCGCGTAACAACTTCCACCGGTGGGAATCGACCAAGCCGTCCCTGCACGTAAACAAAACATCTCCGAAAAGAGAAAGAGCCAGAAAGTTCCGCTTTTGGACATGAAAAGCGTCATCATCAGAATCACCGCTGAAGCGTCCCGGAAAAGAAGAGCAATCAACCCACTTGCGGTGAACCAACCCATAGCAAGTATCAAGGGGGATCCCTAACAATTCGTTCAAAGCCTCCGAATGATTCCTATGATACTTAGGAACAAAGAATCTCACCGACCAAAGGCATATCCAAGATAATGGCGAATTCCTCCACGGTAGGCACCTTCTCATTCAAAGAAAAATTGAAAAGATGAATAGAGGGATCCCAAAATCGAGCAAAGACCCCCGCAATAACTTCCAATCCGGTTGGAGGTTCTTCAAAGTGAAAAGAATTCTAAATCCGAATTCTGCGATAAACTTATTGCGAGACCGGTTGCGAAACGACCTTACAAAATCCTTTGATGCTTGCTTGAAAGATGCAATCACTTCAGGGGACAAAGAAAAATCATCGACAATCATGGACGTTGGGGCAATCTCCTTGGAAGCCATGGATCACAGGGTTAAAGAAGAAGACAAGAGTTTCACCCTAACAGGATATCTCTAGAGTTTGAAAGGCTAGAATAAGTTATCTGGCCGGACTACAGGGTGATTTTATAGGGAAAACTGTCAAAATCCTGTTCGAAAAAGGAAGAGATTTCTGCCTGGGTAGCGTGTCTCGTGCGAGACACCTTATCTCGCGCGAGATATCCCTACGGCAAAGCAACAGCAGTTCTACTCAAACAGCAATCTAGCCCCGACTTGACAAAGCAAGTCTCGAAAAACCTGCGTGTACAGTTCATAACATGCAATAAAACACCATACTTAGGCTCAAAATTGCGGCCTAACGGCCATCCCATTTCCGAAAAACATGGAAAGTCGAGAAAGTTAATTAACTAACTAATTAGACCTAGGATTAGGGATTAAGAAAAACCATTGTTTGTGCTACCTATGTGTTCCTAACAAAAATTTAAAAGAAAGAAAAATTGTCTGGGCCCACACGGCCAATATGTACAGATAATCAGATGAAGAAAAAAGGGGGGGAATCACGCCATCAAGTCGCTCGAGCCGCCAGCACCTCCGCCATCACCACCAGGGGGGCTACCATCCCACCTCGACCTCTTGGCTCCGCAAGTAGGGGTCATAGCCGAGGCCACAGTCGAGGCCGCCGAAGAAGCCTTCTGGAACAGCCTCTCGGACTGGTCCGACACCAAAGCCATCAACCCAGCCATCTTGGTCGCTCCACGGTTGTAATCGGCCGCGGATATGGTGACCTGACAATCAAAGAAAAGAAGATGCTCAGATGGGGTCGGACATATACACTTATATGGATGAATACGAGAAATAGTACAAACAGAAACATACCGAAGAGACATCAGCCGGGAGGCGGTAACCCTTGGGAATCTGATCAGGAGACGGGATGTGCCACATCATCGGCATGCTCCCCATCATATACGTGTAGTTCAGAGGGCCGTAGTCTGGGGCAAAAGGCAGAGAACCGGTAGCCTGAGAGAAAGTGCTAGGGGCTGAAGAACCTGAAGCAGAAGCAGAGGCGGAGCCACGAGCATGTGATCGCCTATCCCCCACCAGGAGGGGACCCATCAACCGAGGCAGAAACTCTGCATAAGAAGCCCCGGGGATCACGCAAGCCGTCGCTGCATCACCCACCAAAAGACTAGCATAATCATCCTCCGGAATAGAGTGGGTGGGATACATCGACCTCGGCGGATCCGCCGGCACCCTGTATGATAGTCTACCCCGGCCATGCTGTGGGAAGACCCGCTCACCGAGATACATAGTATCTCCCTCCAAAGATGCCAGCATCCTCTGCATCTCGGTAGCATCCCAAGCACGATGCACCTCTCGCTCCAACAGGGTCCAAGGATATAGGCCCAGCCTCTCATACTCAAAGGTGTCCAGCATAGCCCGCGCCTCCGCCACCGTCAAAGTCCAATCCTGGTCCTCCTCCTCATCAACGGTCCGATTCGGGTGGCTCCACCTCCTGATATCCGGAAACAAAGGGGCCCGGCTCTCCAACTCAAACCTATACAGCCCCAAGGACAAGTGTAGCCCCATATCTCGCACAAGAAAACGTAATGTATTCGGTAAGGGAACACAGACAGAGCATACGTACAAAGAGAAGAAACGGAATTAAGAGGCATACCTCCCGTGCATAAGAATACCCCGACGAGTATCCTTGGTGTGCCTACACGCCTCATCCATGGCGTGGTAGCGTAAGGCCGCCCCGCCGAGCCCCAATCGTAGCCGCTCACCTCATCCGGATCAACCAACAAACGCAACAGCGAAAGACGGGCCGTAGAAGAGTGGTTCGCAAAAATAGTCTCAGAAAGGATATACCAGAGGGCACCCCTCACCAACCGATCAGTATGCATATTTGGCTTCTCAGCATACTCCTCAATCTGACGCCGGAGGGGAGTCAACTCAGCAGCAAACCCCTTGACCTTGTTAGGGGGGAAACCAATCAACTGCCTCCACGCGGCTGGATTCGCGGGCTTATAATTCGGAAACTTCGGCAGGGGATCGCCAATAAATTCCAATCCCGTGATGGCCAGAAAGTCAGTCGGAGTCATAGTCGCTTCCCCGAAGCGCAAATGGACCGTGTGGGTAGTGTCCCACCACCTTTCCCGGATAGCCTGAAGAACTTGGGGAGTTCTCCTTATCCCCTGAAGATTGTCAACAAAAGTCAACAAACCCGTTTGGGCCACCCTAGCTCGGACGCCGTCAAGATCCTTGATCTTGTCCCAAACCGCCTTAGCCATTTTCGGACTCCCCCGACAGTTCTTAATTGGCTTGTACGACTGCAAAACAGAGGAAAAACAGAGAGGGCAACGTTAGAAATTATTCCATGTCAAGAAATCAATGAAATAGAAGAAATTTTTCATTGGGGCATTTCATCGAACACTTGGCGTGCGTACAAGAAAAGCTTGCCCAAGGATGTCAATCATAATCCGAATCAACCTCTCCTACAATCCATGATGTGTAGGAGGCTCATACGCACACAATGCAACAACAAACATCCAAAGAAATGCACAAAATTAAAGCATGCAAGGGGAACCTAGTTCTAAGCACAAACATGAACAAAGGCCATTGAGGGAATTTTTGAATTCAAGGGAAAGGGGATTCAAATCAATGCAATACAAGAAACAAGAGGTGAAGATAGAGTTCTTACCAAGCCCTCCCGGACAGCGGTAGAGATGTGGGCGTGCCTATCAAAGGTAAGATCATCGCGAGGGTAATCCTTCCCTAGCAAATAGCTACCCAAAATCGGGTTCCTTTGTTCTTGAGCCATGGATTATGGAGGAAAGAGGGATTGAGAATGGATTAGAGGGGAGAATCTCCAAGCAAATCCGCGAAAAACCACAGAAAAGGCGACCTTGGCTCGAGCTAGGGAGGGAAATTTTGAAAAGGATATTTTCAAAATGAGCTAGAGCTGCTGTTTATATGCCCCAACAGTACATATCTCGCGCGGTATATCTTATCCCGCCGCGAGATAAACCTTCTGGAAAAGGACAAAATTGTCCTCGACAATAAGCGTCTACGCAACATCAAAGTTCAAAATTTTGACACATTTACCCTTGGAAATGATAAACTAGCAGGAAACGTGGAAAAACCGCAAGTCACGGAACGAGACAAACGTGACATGCGCACGATCGCCTGGTACGGCACCAGTCGCCCGAGAACCGAGTGGTCCAAAGATCAACTCAATCCACATGATTCAGAGCCCAGAAAGGTGAATCATCACATTAAAAGCTCGGTCCAACGCCCAGACAGGTGGATCATCATCAGAAAGGCCCGGTCCAACGCCCAGACAGGTGGATCGTCATCAGAAAGGCCCGGTCCAACGCCCAAACAGGTGGATCGTCAAATCAAAAGCCCGGTCCAACGCCCAAACAGGTGGATCGTCAAATCAAAAGCTCGGTCCAACGCCCAAACAGGTGGATCGTCATCAGAAAAGCTCGGTCCAACGCCCAAACAGGTGGATCGTCATCAAAAAGCTCGGTCCAACGCCCAAACAGGTGGATCGTCATCAAAAAGCCCGGTCCAATACCCAGACAGGTGGATCGTCGAACCAAAAGCCCGATTCAACGCCCAAGCAGGTGAATCGTCATCCCCAACAGCAAAAAGCCCGATTCGGAGCCCAGAACGGCGAATCGTCACAAAAACGACAGGACTTAGAGGACCGGACAGGTAAGCCTTTGTTTTCTAACATATTTTCCACAGGTTCGGAGCCTGCATGTGCGAATCTTCGTACGCATGTGTATATTCGATTGGGTCTTGATTTGATTCCTCAGTATGAATTTGCCTTTTCAAAAAATAAAATCTCCTCGATTTTCAAAAAAAAAACGTTTTTCAAAATACCTAAAGCAACCTTTTCGTGTTTTAGAGTCGAACTACGTTATGGTCTGATTCTCCGATAGAGATACGTAGGCAGCCGTGCGGCACGACCATCCTGTTGTTCAGAATGATGTCTTTTCTATCGTCGACATGACTTCTTTCATAAGACTTGTCGCCGAGGGGCTCTGTAGACACCCCATTCTGAACACATCGGATCATACTTATACCACTCTAAGTCTCGCTTTGAGTCAAGAAGTAGAAATCCACCATTTCGTCATGTTTCGTTAAAGTTTTGACTAACTACCGTTAGTTTGGGACTAAACTGCATACGAGATAACGAGGAAAGGACAAAACTGTCCACAGGAGCAATATCTCGCCGCGAGATGACGTGTCTCGCGCGAGATATCTCCCTCTGCAGATTGCAGACGACAGTTCCCTCGTCGATTTCAACCTCTTTCCGGGATAAAACTTTATCTCTTCGGCCAACCAATGGGAGAGGAGGTCTAGAACCATCTGATAGGGTTTTAACTCTCCACTTCTTCATATCCAACCTCTATAAATGCTTGGTGACTTCCAAGGCTCAGGAGGTCGGAAGTCGAAAATCCCAAACCGCGAATTTACACAACACACACACATTTTGTCGTTTTCTTTCCCTGAAAGAATCCCTCAAAATCACCCTAAAACTCACCTCATAGTTTGTTTGTCAACCTTGTTGATAATCAAGCATCAACCTTCAAATCAAGGACCAAGGCGAAGCTCTGTCCGTGTGATGGGTCGACTCTAAACTTGAGTCGAAACTCTGCCCAAATAACCTCACGCAAGGTAATTCCTAATCTTCCTTCTAATTGATTGTTAGAGTGGTATAAGTCCATAGAATCTAGGATCGGCCTAGAGCCTCTCCAAATCATGGAGACGGTCTCGAAGCAATCGATTCTACATTCCGTTTGACCTCGTCAAATGGACCTTTATTTGTAGTATTTGGATTCGTTTTTACTTCTTCTTTTGAAAAACCTCTCTTTTCTTTAGCAAGACCGATCTCCGGATTGGGTGAAATGGATGCCTTCTAAACCTACCCATTTCATAACCTAAGTCCCGAACTCAAATCTCTTTCAAATGGTTTTTCTATGTTTCCAATCAAATAATATAGGTGGCGACTCATAAAAATAAAAAGAATCAGAATTTCTTTCTCACAACGCTACAATATGTAAATTCCGGCCCAGGCACCGGAACATCTGGGGGACGTGGGGGACCATCCCGCCTCTCCCTCGCCAACACCTGTGGCGTCCTCAACTTCCTCCTGACGAAGGTCCCGTACTCCTCGCCATTCAAAATAAACTCCTCGGCACTCACGCCGCCCAGGTACCTGTTGTACTCTAGCACATCCATGTCGCGGGGATGCATCATCCCAAAGGGTGGATCCCTCGAAACCATAGGGGTCACACCAAGGCCATGCTGCAAGACTGTCCCTCTCCCGTCCTCCTCTTCCTCAAAGAACGAGCCCAGCACATCATGGCGGGATAACCGAACATGGCCTCATCCACCCAGTCCCACGACTGGCACCAGAAGATCTCATAGAACCACGCCTGCAACGAAAAAGCAGATAGTGCACTGAACGAAAAAAAAAGGGGAGTCCTACTCTAAGTCATCGGCACTACCGCCTGGTAAAAACTCCCACATCTCGATGCCTCCGCCAGCCACCTCATCATCCTCGGTGAACTTAGCACCTTCCTCGACTGGATACTCCAAGACGTCCGCAGAAGTCAGAACGAAGAAGAAAAAAAAAGACGAGCCATCCCTCCTCTCCTTGTCCAGCACCTGAGGCATCCCACGTCCTCTTCATCTCGGTCAGAGGCGCCACACGTCCTCAACATTTCAACAACTTGATCAGAGGCGTCCCATGCCCTCAAACACTTCAGCAATTCAGCCAGAGACGCCACCACGTCCTCTTCATATCGGTCAGAGGCGTCACACGTCCTCAACATTTCAACAACTCGATCAGAGGCGCCCCATGCCCTCAAACACTTCAGCAATTCAGCCAGAGACGCCACCACGTCCTCTTCATCTCCGTCAGAGGCATACCACGTCCTCAACTTCCTCCTCACAAAGGCCCATCCTCCTGCAGGTAAACACAACAAAGGTATGAAAAAAAAAATCATACTTATGTCTTTAAACATTTCCTCAGTTACCTCGTAGTGAGATATACCCCCCTGTCTCCCTGATAGATATCTCATATCTTTTAGTAAGATTACCAATCTTTTGGTAAGATTGGTCATCCTTCACATAGGGTAGATACCTTTTAGAAAGATTACCCACCTTTTCGTAAGATTAACATATCTTTTAGTAAGATTGCCCATCTTTTAGTAAGATTAGCTATCTTTTAGTAAGATTATCAATCTTTTCGTAAGATTGGCCATCCCTCACATAGGGTAGATATCTTTTAGAAAGATTACCCACCTTTTCGTAAGATTAACATATCTTTTAGTAAGATTACCCATCTTTTAGTGAGATTACCCATCTTCTCGTAAGATTAACCCATCTTTTAGTGAGATTACCCATCTTCTCGTAAGATTAACCCATCTTCTCGTAAGATTAACCCATCTTTTCGTGAGATTATCCGCCTTTTCGGGAAATTACCCACCTTCTCGTAAGATCACCTCACACGCGAACTACGATCAGGCTTGATTCCCACTCGGGATACGTAGGAATCCTATCACAGGGTCCAGCCAACCGACCTAAATGGTCACCTTAGGACACCACCACGTCCTCACAGTCAACCTTAGCGGTCACATCACCTCAGGGCACCACCATGTCAGCATACACTCACGATTACACGACCTCTGAACTACGATCAGGCTTGATTCCCGTTAGGGATACGTAGGAATCCTATCACAGGGTCCAGCCAACTGGCCTAAACGGTCACACACACAGGACACCGCCACGTCCTCACGAACCGACCTACACGGTCACCTCCTCTCTCAGCACGCGATCCAGATCAGGACCCTTATCTTATCGACGACCCCACTTCCTTCATAAGTGACGTCACCGAGGGGCTTCTGTAAGTACCCCAATCTGGATCGCTCTCCATCCAAGCATACGACAAAACCAAGGGCAAACTTCCGGAGGTCATAACTCCTTCATACGAACTCCGATTGAGACGTGTCATATATGGTTGGAAAGCTCTCAACGAGAGCTAGCTTGCCATCACAATCACAAGAGCATGGAAGGTCCGTACGGACCTCTTTGCATGCCAAAAAGGTCCGTACGGACCTCCTTGCACCAGACATAATCATTACGAAAATCCCCTTAAAGTCCACGAGATTCCCTCAAATCCCGGAGAACATCATTACCCCCCTACATGGTTGGTCCATACGGACCTCTTTGCATGCCTAGATGGTCCGTACGGACCTCTTTGCAGAGGGGACATAATCATCTCAGAAATCCTCATCATTCCCTGAAATCGAGGAAAACCAAAAAACTAGATTACCTAGAAGGTCCGTACGGACCTTCTTGCAGTTTTCTGGCACTATAAATAGAGGGTTCCCCCTCCCTCATTTTCACACATTTCCCTCTTCTCTCCTCTCCCCCCAGCCTTCAGGCACCCCTCTAAGACCCTTCAGGGCAATCCCGGCCCCTTTCGGATCCTTCCGAGGCCTTCCGAGCTCCCTTGTGGTGCTCCGAAGCCTCCCCGAGCGCTCCCGTGACGCTCCCGCACTGCCCCGAGGCACTCTCGAGGTACTCTGAGGCCCCTCGTGGTACTCCGAGGCCTTGCCTGGTCTTTCCCGAGGCGTCCTGACTCTTTCCGAGTCAAACCGACGATTCCAACCCACGCCGAACCTCTGCCCGAATCCAACCGACGATTCCAACGCACGCCGAACCTTTGCCCGAATCCAACCGACAATTCCAACCCACGCCGAAACTCTGCCCGAACGCAGCCTACAATCTCAACTCACGCCGAAACTCTGTCAGCAGACAACCGGCCCCTCCCGAAGCAATCCCAGTCTGTACCGGAACACTATTCCATCCTCAAACACTATTCCCCAGCGGAAGACAGACACGAACCAACATTGGTAAGGCTTCCTTCCTACACTATTTCTATACATTTCAATACGTAGTGTACAATGTAGACATCCGATACAGCATGCATTTTTAAAAGCACACACACACACACAACAGTTAAAAAATATTAGGGGTATCCGAAAGACTCGTTTTTACGAGGCGACTCGGGTGAGCTCTAAGATTCTAATATTCTCTTCCCGAGGAGTCATCTGACCTCCGAACTCAAAATCTCATCACACAAAAACAGTTTATTTCTAAACTGATGCCCTTTTTCAATGTTTTGGGCTTAATAAAAACGGCGTGACGACTCTACAATTGCGAAAATAACGGCGAGACACCTCCAACACGCTAAAGCGGAATAAGCTAGATGCCGGGGCGCGATTGCGCTGCCTCTCGGATCCGGGCGACTTCCCGAAAGCGACAAATGCGAGATGCACGGGGCCTCCGCGCGCGAGCCGGATCCCGGGTAATTTCAGGTACGCATTAGATCTGTCAGCAAGATGAATAATCACCCGAGTATCCTGTAGAGGTCCCAACTTTAGTTTCTTAAACAACTCATAAGTCATAATGTTGATTCCGGCCCCCCAAGTCTAGCATAGCCTTATGCTCCAAAGAATCCCCTAGAGAAATAGGGATCACAAACATCCTCGGGTCACTTCACTTCTTGGGAATCTTCCTCTGATAGACTGTCGACACATGCTCACTAACCTTGACCTTTTTCTGACTCCTCAGCTTCTGCTCTCTCTTGGTAGTACACAGCTCCTTCAAAAACTTGGCATATCTGGGGACAGTCTAAAGAAGATCCAGAAACGGGATATTCACCTCAAGCCTCTTGAAAGTATCAAAAATGGCCTTGTGAGGCTCAGGCTTCCTTGACTCTCTCAAGGCCTGAGGGAATGGCACCTCCGGCTCAACTACTGGTGGCACTGACTCAGATGCAGTACCCTTCTCTTCCAAGACTTTTTCTGTCGGTTCAGTCTTATCAACCTCCAATTCTGGTTCCTCATTGATCACTGTGTCCATCAACTCCTTACCACTCCTCAATATTACAGCAGTCACATTTTTCTGGTTCAGATTTGGTTCCGTCCTTGATGGCAACTTTCTCGAATTCTGAGCCTCCAACCTCCCCACAGCATCTGCAATCTTCCCCATCTGTCTCTCAAGACCACTGATACTTGTATCAGTCCTCTGCTGATACTGCTGAAAACTGCTAGATAAGGTGGTCATACTCTGAGCCAGTGTAATGTTGGACACAAATCCGACTGCATTCACATCTTCATACTCACCCGTTTGTAATGTTGGACACAAATCCGTCAGATGAGTCACCTCATAATAGATACCACACTGCTTCGGCGGCTGTCCCAGCATCATACTCTTCATCATGCTTTTGATTTCCTCTACATCAGTTCTGAGTTGATCCGCCACCCCACTACTGGACCCAGCCGCATTGACCTGTCTGACACTTAACCTCATACCATGTATCCGGGTACTCTTCGCTAGCTCCTCCAATAATTTCTGAGCCTCCCCAGTAGTTTTATACAATATGCTACCCCCACACGAAGAGTCAACCATCCTCTTGTCCTGATCAGTAAGTCCCCCATGAAAGTACATTATCAGCTGATACGCATCATACCCGTGATAAGGGCAACTCCGGGTGAGTGTGTGAAACCTGTTATAGTAATCGTAGTATGACTCATCCCCCTTCTGCTCCATATTACTTATGTCCCGTTTCATAACATTTATTTGATTCACCGGGAAAAATTCATCCAAGAACGCATCTTTCAACATCTGCCAGGTGGTAATGCTGTTCGGGGCCAGGAACTAATTTCTTCTCTTGCTCCTCCGTCAAAACACTAGATATTACCACAGGAAGTGTCTTCCCTTCACCCTAGAAAGCATATTTCAAATTCTCGGGAAGGGGCTTCAATTCAAGTACAGGTGCCTTCTCAACAGATGGCAATGGTTTCTCCGGTGGCACCTCCAACTGTACACGACCGTAACCCGGTGACGAGGCATACATGGCATCCTCAGAAAGGCTCATCACTGCCTCCTTCAACTCATCGGAAAATCAAATTCTAACCCAGCACATTCCAAAGCATTCTCCAATACAGATTCTAGGTCATCATCTCCCCCACACACATCGAACACCTCTTGAGCTATGGGCTCAACTACATCAATGAAATTCACCGAATGAACATCCTTAAGGTATTTCATGGCATCAAAAATAATAAATTCCATTCGTTGCCCATCAAACTCCATAGACAACGACCCATTAGCAACATCCAATTTGGTACGAGCAGTCGACATGAATGGCCTCCCTAACAGAATGGGAGCCTTA
Organism: Adenophora triphylla var. japonica; assembly: GCA_022495995.1. Classification (NCBI taxonomy): domain Eukaryota; kingdom Viridiplantae; phylum Streptophyta; class Magnoliopsida; order Asterales; family Campanulaceae; genus Adenophora; species Adenophora triphylla. The sequence continues at coordinate 74,441 of JAFEMH010001573.1, forward strand.
GGATTCGTATCCATCTCCAATAGAGGTCCCAACTTTAGTTTCTCAAACAACTCATAGGGCATAACGTTGATTGAGACCCCCAAGTCTAGCATAGCCTTAGGATTCGTATCCATCTCCGAATCTGACTGAATTCACATCTTCATACTCACCCGTTTGTAATGTTGGACACGAATCCGTCAGATGAGTCACCTCATAACAGATACCACACTGCTTCGGCGGCTGTCCCAGCATCATACTCTTCATCATGCTTTTGATGTCCTCTACATCGGTTATGAGTTGATCCGCCACCCCACTAATGGACCCAGCTGCATTGACCTGTCTAACACTTAACCTCATACCATGTGTCCGGGTACTCTTCGCTAGCTCCTCCAATAATTTCTGAGCCTCCGTAGTAGTTTTATTCAGTATGCTACCCCCGCACGAAGAGTCAACCATCCTCTTGTCCTGATCAGTAAGTCCCCCATGAAAGTACATTATCAGTTGATCCGCATTATACCCGTGATAATGCTGTTCGGGGCCAGGTGATAATACTATAAATTGGCCCTTTCCTTCAATGTGAATGAGAAAGCTCGGAGCAAAAGCTGCTCAAGTGGGAGATCTAAAGGCTTCATACTGCTGCAAACTTGCACGAACTGGGAAACGTGCTGATTCGGGTTTTCACCGGGTAGCCCACTGAAGCTAGGCAATTGATTTAGCAGCCCCGGTTTCAACTCAAACGTGACTCCCATCGGCAATGCAGGAAAAGTAACTGCTTGCGATTGCTCCGTCCAGTTTGGAGCAGTTTTCTCTATAAGTATCTGAGCTGCTCTATCACCCATCTCTTCTTCCCAAAAATTTTCGTTCACCCTCCTGTTTACTTTACGTCCTTTTCTGAAAGAAGGTTCAATTTATGTATCAAGAGGCACAAGTAAATTATTAGTAGAACGGGTGTGAACCATGCACGGTTACACACCACAAGAGAGCAGGGCAATACAATTAGCAGATAACACGAACACTAAAATAAAAATCAATAAAAAGAAAAAGAAATCGATTAAGAAAAGAATGAGAACGTAAACAATTACACCGTTCCCCGGCAACAGCTCCAAAATTTTGTAGGCTTAGTCGCACACCTACTAAATTAAACCGGGACTCAGCCACAAGAATGTAGCAAAGGTAAGTCCAGGGTTGAACCACTGAAGAACGGTATTGCAAACAAACTCGTCACACACACAAATAGGGGGGTTTGTTTGTTTTTGAATTAAAATCCTAAGACGGGAATTAAAAGCTAAGTTATAAAGAATGATGTAAAAGAACACTTTGGACATGCAAAATTATCCCCGTCTATCAATCAATATCACCAGAATGATTCTTTCTTACTTTCCCCTAATTACTTGATCACGAGATATAAAATCTCTATCTCTTCTTTGATAGTAGTTAATAGCGGCGACACGCTCAACTAAAAACCCTAATTGATAAATAAAACCTAGCCGACACGGTCAAGATTCTAATTATTAATTGATAAATTTCTAAGAGATTAAGATCAAGGAATTAATCTATTATTATTTCAAATAGATTTAAAGTCAATTTTACTTTAATCACAATGCAAGATGACACATACAAGAATTGCGATGGTACTACGATGAAAACCCTAGTCCGACACGATAAAAGGGAGATCTAGCAATAATCAATTAAAAGGATCAAGAGATTGATCAATTTCTCAAAACCCTAGAAAAAGATTTGAATTAAGAACAAGTAAAATTGCAATTAGGGAAATTAAAAAGATAGCACCAAACCTCAAATGATGTTCAAGTCGGTTCAAAGATTACAATCCAAAGCAATGGAGTTTAACCTTCCATGGAAATCAAAAAGCTTCAATCTTGTTTCTAGCAAAACTCAATAAAAGATATGATAACCCTAAAATAAAGATAAGAGGTAGTATTTATACTTACTACCTATAACCTAGTTAAAAAGGAAAAGAAAAATATATTAAAAATTTTAAAAACCGCAAAAATCACGTCAATCTCTGTTGCCAGCCCGCTTGGGCACGACTCGTCCTCCCAGGCACGAGTCGTGCCTTTACCTCAATCTGGTGGTCACGAGTCGTGACAAATGGGACGACTCATCCCTGAAGATAGGCCCCCAGAAATAGTCGTCCCCTTGTTGGGGAATAATTAGGCATAAGGGGGACGACTCGTCCCTTGACCAAAATCACAGATTTCTTCAATTTTTTCTCTTGACTCCTTAGCTCGCTTTTGAACTTCTTCGTTGACTTTGACTTGACTTCCATGGGTGTAGAACTGATGAACTTGAGCTACTTTTGAGAACCAAAAATGATTACATCATAAACTCTCTAAAATTCTCTCAAATCACATAGTTTCTCTCATAATCCTCACAATAAATAAAATCGCTCAAAATACATCAAACCTAACTAATTACATGGAAATAAAGAAATATAAGAACGGAAAACATAGGAATTACATAGTAAAAATCAGGCCTATCAAAGATAAATTAATTGGAAATATTATTTGAACAAATATATATTGAATTATGTATCGCAAGATCTAATGAATACAATGGCAATCACAAACTTGACTTTATACCCATTCACAAATTAAAAAAATTCTATAAGTTGATTTAGACTACATATTTTTAGTTACCGGACAAAGAAGCGTTGATTTCTTTTTCTAGTATGGAAAAATTCTAAACTCCAATTTTTATGCAGCCAAAGGATTTTTTAGAAGTATGAGTGCTTTGTAAATGCATATATATTAACTACACTAAGGTTAAAGAGAGGTGATTCACTTAGATAGTTTTTTTATGATATATAAAGTAAAAGTGAAAATCATGGCTCCTTTAACCTAGAATTGTTTAGTGTTTTTCTATTTGCATTCTCGAAAATATAAAAAAGTTTTTATTTCCATTCGAGGTATCCCCTAGAGGTTGCAGTTAGGCTTTTAAAAAATGATGAAAACTCCGTAGAAGTAGTATTAGTCAAGAAAATTACATTACCAAAATTTAGAATTTATCATATAAGCTTACCATGATCCGGGACAATACCATTGATCAGTAGTTCTTGCACATTAATTTTGAAGGAGGATTTCTACCAAGGACCGAATTAAATACCTTTTTGGACTTTGGTTTTACAAACATCTAAGTAAGAAATAACAAATGTATTAGAACCATAATATTATGCACTTGAGTTTTGACCATTAATGTCTATACAATCATTCTACTCCGCACACTTCAAGTTGTTTATTGTCAATTTGCTTCACTAGAAAATTATAGTTTTTATATTGAAACCATCGTGAAAGTTATGATTGTCCATGACACAAATGACATTATTGTCAAATGCTACTTAAATACGTCAAATACATCGAATATAGTATGGTACCGTCTGCAGCCCAACATAATATTACAGGTTATATAGCTTGCTTAGACCAAACATAAAGCAAAAAACCAAAAATACCTTACAAAGAATTGTCATGATATTATAGATAGCGACGACAACATTACATTCTATAAAATAACTTAAATATCAACATCTAAGATAAAATTTAATCCCTTCTACACACCTTGATCTAACTCAACTAACTACACCTAGGAACTTCAAAATATATTTTCACTCTTTATTTACTTTACATCAACATTGATAGTGACAACTTACATCGAATATCATTCTTTTTTAGCTTAACTTCTATACTATTTGTTGTTATTTTAAAATGTTCGTTATAACTAGCATCCTAAATTCCAAGGACTTTTAAGACATGGAAAATATTGCATTACTATATGTTATGTATAAAAAAATGAAATAAGGGGTGGATGTAATATAATTTTCCTTTCAACAATTTTAAATATATATTATTCTACTACATTTTTGCACATGCTCTTGATAAATGACACAAAACAATTTCCATTGTGAATAAAATTCTTTCTCCTCCTTGCTCTAATACGCTCTAAATATTAGCACCGATATTAATTCAAACTCTTGTTAACCATATTTGTGAGCTCATTGAATGTACTCTTCAACATGTCCATATTTCAAAAAAATAAAAAGGAAATTAAATTTCTTTCTTACTGCACATTACATTAAAGATAATCTTTTAGTTTACTAAAATTCCCTAAAAATTGGTAACTCTTAATTGATGTATACCAAATATAATAGAGATCAACCAAAATTAGTTACATATCTTAAATTGCGAAAAAGTTAATTATCATGCATTTAAAGTTTGTTAGAGAATCGTTATATCACATGTCAAAACCTATAAAATAGTCCTTTAGCAAAACCATATCCCCCACAATCTCTATTATTTTTGTAGTATTCCAAACCACTACAATGTGTTCTTGTTCATGGAATATCGTGAAATGTTGTAGCATAAAAGAGTATAACATTTGATGATATTCCACAAACAGCGACCAGCTTGTAGATAGTTTTCAATCCTCTTCTATAAAAAGTCTTACTTAAACTGATGTTGCACAATATCAATTCAGTTCAAATTGGAGTTTAACAATTCATTAAAAATTGTTCGTGTTCGTGGCATCTCATGAAATGCCATGCACAACGAACAGTTTGTAAAGAATTTTCATCATTTTTCATAGAAAATGTACAATCTAAATAGCTTCAAACTGGTCATGTTCAATGTATCTCAGTTCTATAAAATTTCTTTACAAATGATGTGGCATGAATAACATTCCATTTGAAGGAAATCTTCTTTCAATTATATAGAAAAATGATGTGAGTTATCCCACTGCTCGCACCTTACCCAAAATGCCTAAGGGTAAAAGACGAGCAGCCCAATGCTCGCACCTCATGCAAATTTCCTAAGGGTAAAAGACGAGCAACCTATTGCTCACAACTCATGCAAAATGCCTAAGGGTAAAACAAGAGTAGCCTACTTCTCGCACCTCATGCAAAATGTCTAATGGTAAAAGACGAGCAGCCTACTACTCGCATATGAGGCAAAATGCCTAAGGGTAAAATACGATCAGCCTACTGCTCGAACCTTGGTGAAATGCCTTAGGGTTAAAGTTGAGTAGCCTACTGCTTCCACCTTGTGTGAAATGCCTAATGGTAAAATACGAGCAGCCTACTGCTCGCACCTTGGGTTAAATTCCTAAGGGTAAAATACGAGAAGCCTAATACTAGAACCTTCGGCAAAATGCATAAGTGTAAAAGACGAGCAGCGTACTGCTCGCAACTTCTGCAAAATGCCTAAGGGTAAAAGACGAGCAGCCTACTGCTCGCACCTGGGGTAGAAGGCCTAAGGGTAAAAGATGAGCAGCCTATTGTTCGCACCTCTTTTAAAATGCCTAAGGGTAAAAGACGAGCAGCCTATTGCTAGCATCTTGTGTGAAATGCTTAAGGGTAAAAGACGAGCAGCCTAATTATCGCACCTTTAGCAAAACTCCTAAGGGTAAAAGAGGAGTAGCCTACTACTTGCACCTTAGGTAAAATGCCTAATGGTAAAAGATGAGTAACCTACTGCTCGCACCTTAGGTAAAATGATTAAGGGTAAAAATCAAGCCACCTATGAAATTACCCGATCCGGAAAAGAAAGGTTAGCTTCATGGATTGGACGGATGAATTTCTTTCGAAAAGACAGAGTGGCCATGCCGTTTTGATTATGCCCAAAAAAATTTAAAAATGCTTTTTTGTTGTGTGATGAGATTTTTGAGTTCGGAGGTCAGGTTACGCCTTGGGAGGAGAATTTTGATCTCACCCGAAATGCCTCATATACATGAGTCTTTCTAAACCTTTTCTTTGAAAATTGTGTGTGTGTGTTTGTGTGTTTTAGAAAATAAAATGCATTTGAAAGTAAATAAATGTCTACATTGTAAAAGATGTATTTAACAGTAATGTTTAAAGATTCGGAAATTAAAGCAATTTATTTAAAGTTCGGAAGGAGATCTCACCAATGTTGGTTTCTTTCTATCTTCCTTAGGGGAATGTGGTTGATCTGTGGTGGTTTAAAAAGGAAAGAAATTATGTGCTCACTCAGGCAGAACCTCCCCTAATTAACTCTCGTTTACACTCGCTAAACTCGCGGATTTTGACCCTTTTTTGAGTCGTTATTGGGTGTTTGGAGTTTTGTGGGTGAATGTGGTTTGATTGAAGATGGATGAGGGATATTTGAAGTCGGGAGGTCAATCGGGACGGATAGGGATGGACCAGGATTGCTTCGGGATGGGTCAAGACGGACCGGAATGGCCCAGAATGGACCGGAATTGCTCGGAATGGCTGGGGGAAGCTGGAGGAAGGATTGGAGGAGGATAGGAGGGTTTTTGGTGTGTGTAAATGAGGCTACAAAAGGCTATATTTATAGGCTCAGATTCTGGACAAACAGGTCCGCACAGATCAACCAAGCACTCTCAGATTTGTCATCATTTTCTTGACTTTTGTGTCGTTGGCGTGTTGACAAGGAAGTCCACATGAGTAAGAATTCTTGCATATAGGTCCGCACGGCTTAAGGGAATAATCTGACATTTTTTCAATTTTCGTGTCATTCCTGTAGGGCCCTTCTAATGTCTTTTTATGCTTGGAAAGTCCATCTTTTGGTTTGCATTGATCAGTTGGTCTTTTGGGAAGTTACGGGTCTTCGTAATCACAGGGAGGTGAACCCTTAGTATTTTTCGTATGCTCGGATGGAGAGCAGTCTGGATTGGGGTACTTACAGAAGCCCCATCGGTGATATCACTTATGAAGGAAGTGGGGTCGTCGATAGAAATAAGGATCCCAATCTGGAATGCTCGTCGGGAGTGAAAGATAATGATTGTGTTGGTTGGATGGCTGCACCCTTTTGACAGGATTCCTACATATCCCTGAGTGGGAATCAATCCTAATCGTAGTTTGAGTGTGAGGGAAATTCTGAGGGGATGGCTTGTGTTTCTGAAATACTTGAGGATGTGGTAGCGTCTTTGATCGAGTTTGCCGAAATAATGAGGACGTGGTGGCACCTCTAGCTGAAATAATGAGGACGTGGTGGCGTATTTGACCAAAATAATGAGGATGTGGTGGCGCCTTTCACTGAAGTAATGAGGACGTGGTGGCGCCTCTGACCGAAATAATTAGGACATGGTGGCGCCTCTGGCTGAGATAATGAGGACGTGGTGGTGCCTCTGATCGGGTTGCTGAAATGATGAGGACGTGGTAGAGCCTTTGAACGAAGTAATAAGGACGTGGTGGTGCCTCTGACCAAAATAATGAGGACGTGGTGGCGCCTCTGGTTGAGATAGTGAGGACGTGGTGGAGCCTCTGACCGGCTTGCTGAAATGATGAAGACATGGTGGCGCCTCTAGCTGAAATAATGAGGATGTGGTGGTGCCTCTGGCTGAAATAATGAGGACGTGGTGGCACATTTGGCTGAAATAATGAGGATGTGGTGACGCCTCTGGCTGAAATAATGAGGACATGGTGGCACCTCTGGCTGAAATAATGAGAATGTAGTGGCGCCTCAGGCTGAAATAATGAGAACGTGGTAGCGCCTCAGGCTGAAATAATGAGGACGTGGTGGCACCTCTGGCTGAAATAATGAGGACGTGGTGGTGCCTCTGGCTGAAATAATGAGGATGTGGTGGTGCCTCTGGCCGGGTTGTTGAAATGTGTGCAGAGTATCGACAAGATGCAAAAGTGATGGCTATCGTTAAGGTCTTTCTTGAAAGTCCTTGTGGTTCACCACTTATATATTCCACTTCAGTTGAGGAGAGTCGACTCATCAAGAATTATCCATAGTGACACGAGATTTTGTCCACTCATCAATAACCCTTTTGAGGTCATCATTTTGAGCAACTTAGTCATTGTTTCTCATTTGAAGTGCAGTGTTCTTTATTTTCAAGATAATGTTTTCTTCAGTAAGAGCAGTCATGCTCCTGATCTTGTCATTGAGCACTTGGATCTCAACTCTCATAATAGTTTTCGCCGTCTTAAGATGTGAATTTTCATTACTTGATAGTGATAAAGCTTTTTTAACATTTTTGTATTTAGAAATCACTGAATCATTCTTTGTGATCAACTCTTCTCGATATAAGTAAGAACCATCATCAACACTCTTTTTTGAAATAGGAACTATGGGTTCTTTTGGACCAAAGTTGGGACAAGAAAAAGAGTAATCTCCAATATTTTCATTGGGAGTTAAGTTACCACTACTGATAAGTTCCTTCACAGTGGGCTTCTTTGGTTTTTGTCTAAGGGTTACCTCATCTTCTTTTGGGGGTGACATAGGTGAAACGTCATCATCTGAATCACTTGAAGCATCCGTAGCAACAAAGAAGAGATGTAACTCTTATCTCTTTCCTCTTTAGAATCAGTTTCAATCCATATTGCAAGTTCTTTGGAATCTCCTTCATCAGCAATCATACCTATTTGACGAGAAAATTTTGATGGGTAGGTTTTCTTTTTCAAATACTCATATTTAGGCATGGGACACTCGGAAGCAAAGTGACCAGGTTTTCTATAATTGTAGCAAACAAGATCTTCCTTTCTTTTTGAGTTACTAGCCTTAGAAAACTTTGTTGGAAGTTTACTTCTAGAAAATGTTTTCAAAAATTTATAGAACTTTTGAAAACGTTTTACAAACATAGCGAATTCCTCATCATCCATATCGTTGTGAAAGGAGGTAGAAATATTTGAATTTGAGGTAGACTTAGAGAATGATTCTTCCCTATGATCTACAGCAGATGAGATTGAGATAGATCTAGTTTTCCCTTCAAGTTCTTCAATTATTTCTAACTTAATCTCATAAACATTAAGATTGACATACAGATTACCAAGACCCAAGTATCGATATCTTAAGTATCTTCCAATGATGTAGCTTTGATCAACCATTTGGATCCAAAAGCATTAAGAAAGTTTACATTGATTTCCTTTTAAGTGTGTTTCTTGCCAAGAGAAATACAAACATTAACTACCTAACAATAGCGATCATAAGTTTGTCTAAGAATCTCAAGAGATTTCTTGCAAAATTTGTTGAATCTTCTTTCAACAGCAAATCACTTGTTGGCTTTACATTCATCATCTCCTTCCATGTAGCACTCAATAGCATCAAACAGCTCCTTAGCAGTTTTGCATTCCATCACTTGATGGTAAGTTGATAAGATTAGAGAGCTTTGTAGAATGTTTCTTCCTTTTCCATCGAGTGCTACAATTCGTTTCTCTCCAAACTCCATTCAGCTTTAGGCTTTTTTTTATTATTTTTGGGGTAGCTGTAATTGTTCTAGCATCAGGATGGGCTTTCATTGGAACAAAAGGTACAGTAAGGATGCAATCACAGAGCATATCATCAATAGGGATCAGATGAGTCATCATTCGGTTCTTTCAGATGTCAAAGTGGTCTTCATTGAGAATGGGAGCATGTAAATATTTATTTGTTGCCATAACTTGGTACTTGTCATTTAGAATCGGCACCCTGAGTTATTAAGCTCGAAAAACAAAAATAAGTTTTAGAGGTTTTTGCTCTGATACCACTTCTTGGTCCAAATGGGGCAACAAGGGTCTGAAAAATAGCTAGAGAGGGGTGAATATCTGTTTTTTGAAACTTTTTCAAAACTTTTTGCAAATCAATGGAAAATGCTTACTAACTCTTAACTTGTTATGAGAGACACCTCAAGAGAAGAGTGTAAAATGCACTACGAAATAAGTTAGGGGCGATCTAAAAACCAAGAGGGGCCCACACACAAGGGGATTGCCGGTTTGGCTTAAAAGAGTTAGGTTTAAAATGAGGAGCTAAGGCAATATCAATACAAACATAATACAACCAAATATATCAAACCTATTAAGATCAACCAAGTAAATATGATAAGAACAATTATCACTAGTACAGATTTGATCTTAAAAAACGCACCTTAGATAGCGCTTTTATAAAGCGCTATCTTAGGTGAAAACTTACATAGCGCATCCACATCTTTAAATTTAATAACCAAGGCAAAAAAAATTTAACTAACATAGCGCATATTAGGGAAACGCTATCTTAGTGAAATCTAACATAGCACTTAACAGAAGCGTTATGGTACTAAACACTTCATAAGTTATTCTTTTGGTTTTGAGTCCAGATCTTCCCCCGAAGCATCAAACACAAATCCCTAGCCCCCTTCTCTCTTGCGATCATCAATACCATCTTGTCGGAAATTCACCGTTGTCTCTCTCTCTTCTCTTACTCACATATTCACCTTCTCTCCACACTCCTTCCTCCTCCTCGTAATCATTCCACTCAAATATGGCCAAACAACTCCAGCTTCGACAACGCATCTTCTCACTATTTTGACTGAGGCCATGGACGACCGCTTCCTGATCCGGCGACATTGCAGTAGCAGCCTCTCGCCTCCATCCGTACAAATCTCGTCTATTTGTTCTCCGTCTAATCACCTCACGCAAACCCTAGGAACCTTTGTGGTAATAGAGGTGCTCAGGTCGAGAGACCCACACATACGGTTTTGAGGCATATGCCACATCACTTTCATTATTCAGCTATACCCAAATCCAAAATGAGGAGTGCACAACCGACGACAGAGCACACACCACCGACCGCCACCAGCCATCACCACTACCACCACACACCACCGATCGACGGCAGATCCTAGAGCATTAAACCGACGAAAATCTTCAACACAAAACCGACGACATAGCACAAAAATTCGAGGTTAGTATTATAATTAGGGTTTATATTTGGGAATTTATGACATTAGTCATTGGTTTCCTATTGAGTTTGTTCATTATAGTCCCTCGGCTTTTGAAATCTGGTAAATTTTTGTTTTCGTTTCCTTTCTTTTTGTCAAAATTATGGGAATCTAACCTGCTTGTACTATCCATGTTGCTGAATAATTGATTTGTTGGTGATTTGTGTAACGAAGATCACAAAAGTAAGAATCTATTCTTTCTGAACTTTTACAACTGTTGAGGGAACAAGGATCATGGTAGCTAACAGCAGCAAGTTCCAGCATATGTATACTATATGAATTTGTTTTGTACCATGGTTCAAAAGATGATGAACACAACATTTAAAGGCACCAATTCCGTTAATGGTTCAAAAGATGATGAACACAACATTCAAAGATCTGATTTTCCATCTGGGTTTCTCTTTGGAGTTGCTACTGCCGCCTATCAAGTTTGGCCCCACCAATTCCCCATTTTTTCTTTTTTTTTCTTTTTCTTTTTCTTTTTCTCTATCTTTGTTTGTGTGTTAATGAATGCCCTCTTGTTTATTTAGATTGAAGGGGCAATTCTAGAAGATGGTAAATCTCTTAACAATTGGGATGTATTTAATCATGCCAAGGTAATTAATTGTAGTTCAATGTTTGGATTTGTTTGTTATTTTACCCCTCCTTCCCAAAATGAATGAACTTTTTCATATTATATTTAGGCTCCGTTTGTTTCGCGTAAAACATTTTTCGAAAAATGTTTTCATGTAAAATGATTTCATGTAAAAAGGTTTCCTTGTAAAATGTTTTCATGTAAAAAGATTTCCATGTAAAATGTTTTCTTGTAAAATATCATGGTCTTGTTTTCAGTTGTTTGACAAATTTGACGAAAATATTTTTCGGAAATGTCACTTTTTTTTTTATTAATTTAAATCAACTTTGGAAACCGCCCCACCCACCCCCTGCCTACCCTACCCCCCTACCCACCCCCCCCCCCAAATTTTTTTTTTTTATTTTTTAATAAAAAATAAAAAAATTATTTTTTTTTGGGGGTGGGTGGTAGGGTGTAAAATAAAAAAAAATTGGGGGGTGGGTGGGCGGTTTCCAAAAAAAAAAAAATTTTTTTTGGGGGGGGGTGGGGTAGGCAGGGGGTGTGTGGGGCGGTTTCCAAAAAAAATTTTTTTTTTTGGGGGGGGGGGGGGGGTGGGTAGGGGTGGGTGGGCGGTTTCCAAAAAAAATTTTTTTTTTTTTTTTGGGTGGGGGGTGGGGTAGGCGGGGGTGGGTGGGGCGGTTTCCAAAAAAATAAAAAAAATTTGGGGGGTGGGTGGGGGGTGGGGTAGGTAGGGGGTGGGTGAGGCGGTTTCCAAAAAAAAATAAATTTTTTTTTTGGGGGGTAGGGGTGGGGTAGGCGGGGGTGGGTGGGCGGTTTCCAAAAAAAATTAAAAAAATTTTTTTTTGGGGGAGGGTGGGGGTGGGGTAGGCGGGGTGGGTGGGGCGGTTTCCAAAAAAATTATTTTTTTTGGGGGGTGGGATAGGCGGGGGTGGGTGGGGCGGTTTCCAAAAAATAAAAAAAAAAATTGGGGGGGGGGTGGGTAGGCGGGGTGGGTGGGGCGGTTTCCAAAAAAAAAAAAATTTTTTTTTTTTTTGGGGGTGGGTAGGGGGGGTGGGGTAGGCAGGGGGCGGGTGGGGCGGTTTCCAAAAAAAAAAAAAATTTGGGGGGGGGGGGGGGGGGTAGGCGGGGTGGGTGGGGCGGTTTCCAAAAAAAAATAAATTTTTTTTTTTTTTTTGGGGGGTGGTGGGGATGGGGTAGGCGGGGGGTGGGTGGGGCGGTTTCCAAAAAAAAAAAAATTTTGGGGGGTGGTGTGGGGTGGGTGGGGGCAGTTAATTTTTTTTTTAATTATTATTATTATTATGTTGTACCGAGCGTAATATGAGTTGTACATTAAGGCCAAGAACAAGAGTTGTAAAATGATTTACGAATTTGAAATTGGTAAATCATTTTACAAAGAAAACCTCCTTTTTTTACATCCTTGTAAAATGTTTTACATTTGACTTTCTTTTACAAGTGGTTACCAAACACTCGAAAGTAGGTAAAACATTTTTCGAAAAACATTTTACTTGAAACAAACACCCGAAAACAAGGAAAACATTTTCCGGAAAATGTTTTACATGAAACAAACGGAGCCTTAGTGACACTTAGTAAATATTTTTGTTGTTTCCTTTCAAACTTTTAATTTTGCAATAATAAACTATAATATGAAGAAAAAAATGGTAAAAAATCATTTAAGAGCATATTTTTGAAAAATAAAAACTGGCACTCATTTTGGAACGGAGGTAGTAGTAATTATTGTGTTGCTAATCTTTGAGGAGATTTGGATGATGTTATGTTAACAATGGTAAGTTTTGACTTTTTCATCATAAAATATTGAAAATGGAGACATTCCTGATGATCACTACCATCTATACTTGGTATTTACTTAACTCTTCTTTAGCTATTCGAAAAGAAATCAAGGTTGAAATAATTATAAAATTTAGTTGAATTCATTGAAACAGAAAGACATTGAGATAATGCATTCTCTTGGGATTAAGGCGTATCTATTATCGCTTTTATGGGCCAGGATTCTTCTTGGTATGTTCTTGTTCCTCTCCTTCACATACTAAAGCACACTCATTTTTTATTCGGTTGCTTTTGATTTGTATTTGATTAAGATCTTTATGTGTTGTGCTGTATTAGGGGGAAGATTTGGTGATATCAATCCCAGTGGAATCATGTTTTATAACAATATCATTGATAATCTCCTACTCAAAGGTATTAACTGAAGTCTAGTGGATTCTTTGATGTAATTATAGCCGTAATAGCTCTTGTTGAGGTTGTATTCTTTTGACTTAATTTTGGCCCTTGATTTAGGAATTGAGCCGTTCATGACACTTCACCATAACGACTGGCCTCAAGAACTTGAAGACAGATACTGATCTTGGCTCAGTCCTTGAAAACTCTCGAATCAAAGTGAGAGAAAGAATTGTATTCTCATTGATTATTATGACAAATGAAATACAAAATATATATACAAGTAAACAAGACTATTCTAATTCTAGAATACATTGTAAATGAGAACTGAAGTGGGAGAGACAGAGGCTTCGACTGACTGTTGGAGGTAGAGAAAAGGAATATTTCCAACAATATTCTACACTCCCCCTCAAGTTGGCGCATGTAAGTCTCGAATGCCCAACTTGCCAACAAGAAACCGAAAACGGGTAGTCCCCAAAGCTTTCGTGAATAAGTCAGCCACTTGGTCTTCAGTAGTGATCTTTTGCGGGGAAACATCACGTGACTCAACACATTCACGAACAAAATAGCAATCCATTTCCACGTGTTTTGTGCGCTCATGAAAAACTGGATTGTTTGCTATATGTCTAGCTGCTTGATTATCACAATAAAGGGCAGTTGCATTCGGTTGTTGAGCTTCAATATCCTTAAGAAGCCAATGTAACCACAGAAGTTCACTAACGGTAGTTGCCATAGCCCGATATTCGGCTTCGGCAGAAGAGCGAGAAACAACAGATTGTTTCTTGGTACGCCATGAGATGGGTGGGCCACCAAGAGACATAAAATAACCAGTGCATGACCGCCTAGTCATGGGACAGCCACCCCAATCGGCGTCGCAGTATGCCTCAAGAGTAAGACCTCCATCAGAAGGTAGAAATATACCTTGTCCAGCAGTTTGCTTGAGAAAGCGAAGAATGCGAATGGCAGCATCCATGTGACTACGGCGTGGCGCCGAGAGAAATTGGCTCAGGAGATTCACGGAAAATTGTATGTCCGGTCGAGTGACAGTCAAATAAAGGAGACGTCCAATGAGACGCCGAAATTGGGAGGCATCAACAAGGGGTGTATCGTCCACAGCATTGAGGCGCAAGTTTTGTTCCATGGGGAAGTCCCTTGGTCGCCCACCTTGCAAACCACTTTCCTCCAAAATGTCAAGAGTGTACTTCCGTTGGCTAAGTACAATACCCTTTGACGATCTGGCAATTTCTATCCCAAGAAAATATTTTAGTGGCCCAAGATCCTTGATGCTAAATTTGTTGTCCAAATGAATTTTGACTTCGGAAATTTTGGCATAATCATTTCCCACAAGCAGGACGTCATCTACATAGATTAAGGCAGCAACATACGAGTCCTTAACCTTGAAGATGAATAATGAATAGTCTGCTCGTGACTGTCGAAAACCAATATCAAGTAAGGCCCTTGTGAATTTATGATACCAATTTCGGGACGCTTGGCGGAGGCCATAGAGTGATTTATGCAACTTGCATACTCGATGATCACCATCCTTTGTAAATCCTTGAGGCACTTTCATGTACACATTCTCATTTAAATCTCCGTGAAGAAATGCGTTATTCACGTCAAGTTGGTGAATGAGCCATCCCTTCTTGACTGCTACCGCTAGTAAGCTTCGCATAGTTACTAACTTGGCCACGGGTGCAAATGTCTCGTGGTAATCAATGCCCTCTACTTGGGTGAAACCCTTTGCCACCAATCGCGCCTTGTAACGTTCGACATCTCCATTGGGTTTGTACTTTATTTTGTAAACCCACTTAGAATCTATTGCCTTCTTTCCGGCAGGCAGAGGCACAAGTGTCCACGTCTTGTTCTCCTCCAAAGCACGAATTTCATTTTTCATGGCTTCCCTCCAATGTGCATCTTTGACAGCCTGGTAATAATATTTGGGCTCATCACGCGCAGTGATGGCCGCCAAGAAAGCTTTATGATTAGATGAAAACCGATCATAAGTGACAAAGTGCGATAAAGGATATACCTCCGAGGTCTCCGAGTTGGGAGTGGGTGAGGCGTGGTCTATGGAGCCAGGTAAATCAACAACATAGTTTTCAAGATGCTTTGGCTGCTTCTTGATACGGTCACTACGCCGAGGTTCCAGAGATTGTTCACGCACAACTTGTTCATCCCCATCAGGTAATGGTGGGATATGATGGTTCTCGGCAGAAACCTCAGGAGCCACATGATTATTACCACATGATTCGGATTCTGATTCTACTTCCCATTCACAATTCCCATGCTCGACTACACCTTTTACAACAGGTTCAGACTGTATCATCTTGAAAGGGAAAACATTTTCTACAAATTTCACATCTCGAGAAGTGTAAATTTGTTTACTCTCAAGATCAAACATCCTGTAACCCTTTTGAGAATGAGGATATCCTACAAAAATGCAAGGCCGTCCTCGAGTGTCAAACTTGTCCCCCCCTTTTCTATTATCTTTGGCATAAGCAAGGCAGCCAAAGGACCGGAGGTGGTCATAGCTGGGTTGTTTTTGGAAAATGATTTCATAGGGCGTTTTGTTTTTCAAAAGCTTGGAAGGCAGCCTGTTTATAATATATGTAGCGGTCAAAACACACTCTCCCCAAAACCTCTTTGGTAGTCCCGCTTCAAAACGTAAAGCCCTAGCTACTTCCAAAATATGCCTATGCTTACGCTCTACGACTCCGTTCTGTTGTGGAGTATCAGTGCAGGAAGTCTCAAGTAACATTCCATTTGTTATATAATAATCTACCATTTGCTGTGATTGGAACTCAAGACCATTATCACTTCGTACACGCTTAACCCTCCTTCCAAATTGAGTATGAATCATGTTACAAAACATGGTTAGGAATTTATACACCTCTGACTTATACTTCATAAGGAACACCCATACACCGCGGCTAAAATCATCAACCACAGATAAAAAATAGTGTGCTCCAGTAAGAGAAGGTGTTCTATAAGCTCCCCAAATATCACAGTGAATCATATCGAAACAAGATTGTGACTGAATACTACTCTTTGGAAAAGGAAGCCTTGTTAATTTAGCTCTAAAACATGCATCACAATGTTTATTTTGCTTCGTTTCACTACCACAAATACTATCAAAATAATCAGAATTTAAAGATGCTGCATGGCCTAGTCTTCGGTGCCAAGTACTAGAATCAACAACAGCTGTCAATGCCATACCTTCAGTCTTGACCGGCTCCATATAGTATAGACCATTGTATCGCCTACCCATCCCAATCAGAGTCCTCGAAGTTAAGTCCTGCATTACACAAAAATCCGGAAAGAAAATTAGTGCACAATTTAACTCTTTCGTAAGTTTGCTAACCGAAAGTAAATTGCATTTAAAATCCGGAATATTTAGAACGTGATCGATTTTCAACCCATTAGGCAGACTAGTACTGCCCACTCCCTTGATGGGTATGGTGTCACCATTTGGTATCTTGACTGGCATAGAATTCTCCGGTCTCCTCTGGTTATACAAAACAGTAGCGTCACATGTTATGTGATCGCTTGCACCCGAATCTATTACCCAAGATGTTATATTGCCAATCTTACCCGCCATATTTGCTGTTGGAGTGTTTTGCTCACCATCAGTCTGGCTACTGAAATATTGCATCAACTTGGCATAGTTGGCCGCAGATAGACCTGGGATGGGGCTGTCATCGCCGGCGGCTAGGTGAGCAGATTTACTCGAGCCTTTGTCTTTGCCGCTACTGCTTCCTCCTTTCTTTTTGCCAGAGGGATACCCAATAATCTCATAACAACTTTCAATTGTGTGGTAATACTTCCCACAATGTGTGCACTTTGGTTTATCTCGCATCCCATCTCTTTTGTCTTCCTTGATTGGCCTCTGCACTGCTTGCGTCTGGAATGCTGCCGCTTCAATGGTAGCCCTGCCCATGGTCGCAATCTGCTTCTGCCTTTCATCTTCAGACACTAAGTGGTAAGCAACTCCCAAAGATATAGCAGGTTTGGTGGCAAGGATCTGTGACTTGATTGTGCCAAAACTCTCGTCCAGTCCCATCAAAAACTCGTACAATCGCTCCTTCTCCTTCATCTCAACCAACTGTCTGGGTACATCGCACGTACATCCGCTGCACTTGCACTTTGGGATAGGAGATATTGACTGAATCTCGTCCCAAAGCCCTTTCAATTTGGTGTAATAAGATGATACAGACAGCTTTTCTTGCCGAGTGAGGGTTATCTCCCTCTTCAACTCATACGCTCTGGGTGCGCTTTCCTTCCCAAAACGTTCGCTTAGATCCTGCCACACTTCTTGCGCCGTGTTGGCGTGTTTCACGCTGCTCCTGATGTCTTTCTCCATGGAGCTATGCAGCCATCCTTTGACCATGGCATTACATCGCCTCCATAACCCTATTGCGGCAGCATCTTCTTCGGGACATGGGATGGTTCCATCTACGAACCCAAATTTATTTTTCGCGAATAGAGCGTTGCTCATCTCATCGACCCAATCCGCGTAATTCCCATCACGTAGAAGATCACTGACGAATACGGTGTTTGGACTGTCAGAAGCAGCTATGAAAAATGGTGACATTACATCCGCCTTTGCTCCCCCTGTGGCGCTGCCTCCAGCCTTGTCGCCATCTGTGGTAGTCATGGTGTTTGTATGTAAAAAAGAATGCGGAAGCTTTTATGCTGGTATAACCAGCTCTGATACCATGAAAACTCTCGAATCAAAGTGAGAGAAAGAATTGTATTCTCATTGATTATTATGACAAATGAAATACAAAATATATATACAAGTAAACAAGACTATTCTAATTCTAGAATACATTGTAAATGAGAACTGAAGTGGGAGAGACAGAGGCTTCGACTGACTGTTGGAGGTAGAGAAGAGGCATATTTCCAACAATATTCTACAGTCCTCTAATGCAGTAAGACTTATTAGCTACCAAGAATATTAGTAATGTAGATCTTATTGTTTGACTTTTCAATCTAATATCTGAATTTTGGTTGCCTTTTACCTGTAGGCAGGGGCTGACCTACCCCCAAGCTAAAGGGGCAAGTGCCCCCCCCATTGATTTTATTTTTTTTTCTTTTTACTAATGCAAATATAAAAAAAAATAGGCGTATTAGTGCGATTTATTATAACTTACTCTCCTTTGTGTGAAGTAAAAATGCACTAACTTTTTTTTTCCATTGTTGTGCACAACATGTTATTGGCACATGCCAAAGCTGTCAAGCTATATCACAATAATTTTCAGGCAATTTACGGTCCTTTAAGCTCTCTTAATTATACTATTTTTCCTTAACAATCGTTTAGTCAGTTATATGAATTACTATGTGAAACCAGCCAAAACAAGGTGGATTCATAGGGATTGTTACGCACTGTTTTTCATACAAACCATTTACAGATGACAAGATTGTTCAAGCAGCCGCTGATAGGGCTCTTGCTTTCAATATTGCCTGGTAAGTAATATAGCTTGTCTGCTATAGTTTCATCATAAAAAAGGAGATGGGGGTCACTTGACCCACTTGACTTTTGGGGAATGTCATTTCGACCCCCCTTGACTTTTGAGTAAAAAATTATACAATGAAATCATTTTGACCATCCTTAATCCCAAATATCTATATGAAAAGCACAGATTTTTTTCCCAAACAATCTTGACCCCATTTGCGAAAATTCCTGGCTTCTCCACTGGACTTATTGTGCTTCTTAGTATGATATACCAAATATTAGAATCTACTTTCTTTTCCTCTTATAAACAGGGTATATGATCATGTCATATTTGGTGATTACCCTCCAGAAATGCGTCATTATCATGGAAGTAGCTACCATAGTTTTCCCCGTAGGAAAAGAATTATATGGAAAACAGTGTTGACTTTATCGGCATTAACCATTATTCAGCACTTGAGGAACAGTCTGTAAGAACATGGATTAATGTAATGTATAAATACTTAATAATATAATGATCAATATTATAATATATGGTATAAAGTATAGAACTCAACATAATATGTAGAATTCCATAATATAAGTATACCATTAAATGATGGGCATAATGGTAATATCTTATATATCAATAGGTGTAGTCCCTAAATGAAGTGCCCCTTCTCTATCTATATAAAGGCTATCCATCACCCATTTAGAGACACTTAACATCATTTACAATTCAGTCAAAATATTCTTCATTCATCTAAGAAGAACAAGTGTGGGCACTATCATTTAGAAGTACTATCTCCCTACTCTCTTCTTTCATTCAAGAACAAGATCAAGAACACAATCATGGATTCTTCAGGTACACGCTTCCGTCTTCATCTTTCTCTCATTCTTAATCTAGTTGTGAGTCGGTTCATGGTTTGATGGATCATTTTGTTCCAACAATTGGTATCAGAGCCTACTCATATACTAGATTGAGTTTGAAATTATTATAGAGCTTTATGCTTTAATTTATTTCATATTAGTAATCCTTGTATGATTTCATTTGGTTTTGTTCTTGTTCATGATACTCATCTTGTCTAAGAGTATCATATTCATAACTTCATTCTATTTCTGATTTTTTTTTTTGGTTTTACTCAAAAGGCTTTCAACCCTTAATGTTAGATTATCCCATTTTTGAACATAGCCATCATCCTTGGATGCGTTGTGAGTTTGTTAATATGCATAGCCACGCATTTTTTTTTAAATGTGTTGTGAGTATGCGGATCTACTTACTTTGGTTGAAAATTGAGTCACCATTAAATTAAGAACTTCATTCAATTTTTGAAAATAATGATAAAATCAAGAGGCACAATGATTCATTGAAAATTGGATGTTATAACTAGAAACGACACATTGCATATGGTCATTAATAGTTATAAGGTCATAATGTTATTGCGCCTGTTTGGTTCATGATTGCGTTTGTCCTAAAAAAAAAATTCTTTCTTTTTGGCTACGGAGGGATTGCAATTTTGGATTTATCTCATTTCCTATTCTTAGGCCTGTTTAGTTCATGGTTTCATAAAGTGGTGATAAACTTATGTATGGACTGACATTAGTTAGTTACTGAGTTTAAAGCAAAAGCTACGTTTAAATTCATGGTGCTGATGAAATAAGTAATTAGCCAATCATCTTATAGATTTTCTTCAAATCTATTCATAAAAGGGTGTTGAAATGGTGCCTTTTCATAAATTTGGGCAGCGGGCACGAATCGTGCTTTTTGACACGAGTCGTGCTCTGGCTGGGAAGAGAGATTTTGGGGTTATTTTACCCAGAATTTGTGAAAATTTGTTAATAAATTATAGTATCTGGACACCAGTCGTGCTTCGGTGGTTCTTAGAGTTATCAAACTTTAAGAATGGACGGGTAGAACAAAAGGATATTGTCTTTTATTAATAAATTTCGTTTGTTTCTTTACCATTTAAAATTTTCAGAAATTACCTTAAAGTCTTAAGTGCCCTAAAGTATGATTAATTATATGCTTAAACAAATTTATTCATTGTTTAAATAATATGGTTGCCAAAGCAATTTACATTATTTAAATACAAATTTGGTAAAGTGATGAATGTAAATATTGATATGTGATAACATGCTTGTTTCCCAAAGAAGACCTTATTATTGACTAAGTGTTTACATTCATGGGGTAATAATTGAACTAAACTTTTTGTCATTTTAAATGCTGTGAACCATCCCAAAGGAAGGCGGGCGTTTAAAGTGAATTGTTTAAATTCTTTATTGCCGGGTAACAAGTACCTTAAACTTTAGGACATTTTTATACTTGAGCCGGCCCAAAGGAAGGGAAGTATTTAAAATGTATTGTTTGAATTATTTGTTCACCCTAAGATAAATCAAATTGTGAGTCAATTCGCAATCCAAAGATTAGTCTTGATGCCATGTTGATTATCTTTATTTGGATGGAATTCATTTGATATAATTAATCATTATGTAGTTTCTTATATATATTTTGTTTCATTCTTGTTCTTCTCCTTCAGATTTGATTAATGCTTCATCTGTTACTACTGTCTTAAATTCAATTCCTTTGCTAACTGGGACAAACTTTAAAACTTGGAAAAACAAGATTATTATGGTCTTAGGCTGTTTGGACCTTTACCTCGCATTAAGAGAATAAGCTCCTGCCCCTCTAACTGATAAAAGCACTGCGGAAGACCGCTTGAGTTAAGAGAGGTGGAAGCGTTCTAATCGCGTCAGCCTAAGAATAATTAAGAATGCAGTCCCGGAGACATTTCTGAACAGTGTCTCCGAGGATGATGGTGCTAAAGGTTTCCTAGATGCCCTGGAACAACGCTTTGCAAAAAGCGATAAATCGGAAACAAGTGCTACCTTAAAGAAGCTTGTTTCCATGAGGTACAAGGGTACTGGAAACCTAAGGGAATACATAATGGAAATGTTTCACCTATCAATGAAATTAAAAGCACTTAAGTTGGACTTGTCGGAAGACTTGCTTGTGCATTTGGCTTTAATTTCTCTTCCTTCACAATTTGGTCTTTTTGAAACGACCTACAATTGTCAAAAGGACAAGTGGAATATTAATGAATTAATTTCACATGTCACGGAGGAAGAAGATAGGTTGAAACACACCAAAACCGAAAGTGCACATTATGCATCTACCTCTTCTCGTGGGATTAAGAGAAAAGGTAAGGAGATTGCGGTTGCATCAAAGAAGCCTAAGGGATCATCAAATGATCAAAAGGTGAAAAAGTGCTTCTTTTGCAAGGACTCCACTCACATGAAGCCCGACTGCCCTAGGTATCACCAATGGCGAATTAAGAAAGGTATGTCATTTAGCTTTGTTTGTACTGAATCTAATTTAGTTTCAATTCCTTCGTATACATGGTGGTTAGACTCAGGTGCAACTACTCATATAAGTTCATGTATGCAGGGTTGCCTGAACTATGGAACGCCTAATGAAGGTGAAAGATTCATCTACATGGGAGCTGGAAAGCCGGTAGAGGTGGAAGGCATAGGGACTTATAGATTATCCTTGAGTACAGGATACTTTTTGGTTTTGAACAATGTATTTATTATTCCATCATTTAGACGGAATTTAATTTCCGTCACTACATTGGATCGAGAAGGTTATTCTTGCATCTTCGGTAACAATAAATGCAATTTATATTTTGATTCAAAGCTTTTTGGTACTAGTTCTTTGTCTTACATTGATAATCTATATTTACTTGACACAGTCAATTCATTAAATGAGTCCCATAGTAATGAAACTAACTCTCGAGGCATAAAACGAAAGTTTTCAAGTAAAAACTCTTATACCTTGTGGCATAGGCGTTTGGGTCATATCTCCAAAAGGAGAATTGACAAGCTTGTGTCTGAGGGAATACTACATAAGCTTGATACTCCGGAAAATAACTTTTGTATTGAATGCCTTAAGGGAAAATTTATGAATAGTACAAACAAAAATGAATCCTTGAGAGCTACAAAAGTCTTAGAACTAATTCATACGGACATATGTGGACCGTTCCCTACCCCTTCATGGAACGGACAAACATATTTTATTACGTTCATAGATAACTTCTCTCGTTATGGATACATTTATTTACTTCATGAAAAGTCTCAATCATTGGACGTTTTCAAGTCTTTTAAAGCCGAAGTTGAAAATCAACTTGAAAAGACTATTAAGAACGTTAGATCCGATCGTGGTGGTGAATACTACGGTCGGAATGACGGTTCGGGAGAACAACGTCCGGGTTCTTTTGCTCGCTATTTGGAAGAGTGTGGGATTGTCCCTCACTACACCATGTCGGGGACACCTAGCATGAATGGTGTAGCCGAGAGACGTAATAGAACCCTTAAGGATATGGTAAGAAGTATGGTTTCTTGTACTTCTTTACCTCACTCATTATGGGGCGATGCTTTGAAAACCGCAACCTACCTACTTAATAGAGCTCCTTCAAAAGCTACTGACAAAACCCCTTATGAATTATGGACCGGTAAGAAACCGTCCCTTAATCATCTTCATGTTTGGGATTGTCCAGCTGAAGCTAGGCCTTATAGACCAAACGAAGGAAAGTTGGACGCTAAGACAGTTAGTAGTTATTTTGTAGGGTATTCTCAAAGATCTAGGGGATATAAATTCTATGACCCAAAAACTAGAACCTTTTTCGAGACGGGAAATGCTAGGTTCTTTGAGGATGTTGAATTTAGAGGGGAAAATTTGAATAATAATTTTGAATTTGAAGAAATGGAAGAGGAATTCGTTTCTATACCTCTTCCTATAGTTCCTGTCGAAAATCAAGCAGTTGTGCCTGAAATTCGACAAGAACATAATATTCAAAATGACGTTAATTCTCCTTTTAATGAACAACATGAAAATGTTGATGAGGAAATTCAACACCCTCAAAATCAAGAAGAACCGGTGCCATTAAGAAGATCTAATAGAGCAAGAAGGAGTGCTATACCGGATTATTATGATGTATATCTTGCCGAGAATGAGGAACCGTTAGGTTTAGTGGGAGATGAGCCAATCACCTTCCATGAAGCCATTAGTGGTCCAAATTCTCATAAGTGGATTGATGCCATAAATGAAGAATTAAAATCCATGAATGATAATGACGTTTGAGATCTTGTCCAATTACCTAAGAATGTGAAACCCATCGGATGTAAATGGATCTTTAAAACCAAAAGGGATTCACAAGGTAATGTGGAAAGACATAAGGCTCGTCTTGTCGCTAAAGGATTTACTCAAAAAGAAGGCATTGATTACAAAGAAACATTTTCACCGGTATCCTCTAAAAATGCTTTTAGGATCATTATGGCTTTAGTGGCACATTTTGACCTTGAGCTTCATCAAATGGATGTAAAGACAGCTTTTCTCAATGGCGACATTGAGGAAACTATCTATATGAAGAAACCAGAAATGGTGACTGATTCGGATCAAACTAGTCAACTAGTTTGTAAACTTAAGAAATCCATTTATGGGCTCAAGCAAGCATCTCGTCAATGGTACTTAAAATTTAACCAAGTTATTCTTTCATTTGGCTTTGAAATGAATCTTGGTGAAGATTGTGTGTATCATAAGTTCAGTGGGAGTAGATTTATATTTTTGGTCTTATATGTGGATGACATTTTACTTGCTAGTAATGATAAGGACCTTCTTAAGGAAACCAAGAAATTTCTCTCAAACAAATTTGAGATGAAAGATCTTGGAGAAGCTTCTTTTGTATTGGGAATCCAAATACATCGTGATCGCTCACGGGGTATGTTAGGATTATCACAAAAGAGCTATATAGAGAAGGTATTACAAAGGTTTAGCATGGAGAATTGTAAACCACATCACACTCCGGTCTCTAAGGGAGATAAGTTCAGTCTAAATCAATGTCCTAAAAATAATCTTGAATCCAAGTATATGGAAAATATCCCTTACGCATCAGCAGTAGGAAGCCTAATGTATGCACAAGTCTGTACTCGTCCAGATCTTGCCTTTATTGTTGGCATGCTTGGGTGATATCAATACAATCCGGGAAGAGAACATTGGGTTGCAGCCAAAAGAGTGATGAGATACTTGCAAAACACGAAGAACTACATGCTTACATATACAAAGTCGGATCATCTTGAGATCATTGGTTTTTCCGATTCTGACTTTGCTGGATGCCAAGATAGTCGCAAATCGACATCGGGTTATGTCTTCACTTTGGCCGGTGGAGCAATTTCTTGGAGAAGTGCCAAGCAAACATTAGTTACTACTTCCACCATGGAAGCCGAATTTGTTGCTTGCTACGAGGCATCCAATCAAGCTATATGGCTGCGTAAATTCATTGAAGGACTGCGGATTGTCAAAGGTGTTGAAAGACCGCTTAAGTTATATTGTGACAATCGAGCCGCAGTGTTGTACTCCAACAACAACAAGAGTTCATCTAAATCTAAGCATATAGATATTAAGTTTCATGTTGTGAGAGAGAGAGTACAAAATGAACAAATAGAAATAGAACTTATCGGTACAAACTCCATGTTAGCGGATCCATTTACTAAGGCATTATCTCCTTTAGTATTTTACGAGCATGTTGCTCATATGGGTGTAATGACTTTTGATAATGCTTAAATCAGTGGGAATTTATAATGTTTCTATTTCCTTGTGTTGTTTTATTTAAATTGATCTCATTTGGTTAAATTAGGACTAGTTGGAGAATATATATATGTTTTTTCCATATATATTCGTTAATATTCCATGCTATATATCTATACTTAATCTATGTCATTTAGTTGGATATATATATGTGATTAATGTGGGTTTAGTTGCGAATCAATTACAACGACTGCCCCTTTAGTCCTTATACTTATATGACTAATGGACGGGATTGGTTTCGAATGACAACAAAATGCACATAAGGGTTGTCATTTGTGTTATAAATATGATTGAAGAAATTTATTAAGTGAAGGTATATGTTATAATAATCCAAGTGGGAGATTGTAAGAACATGGATTAATGTAACATATAAATACTTAATAATATAATGATCAATATTATAATATATGGTATAAAGTATAGAACTCAACATAATATGTAGAATTCCATAATATAAGTATACCATTAAATGATGGGCATAATGGTAATGTCTTATATATCAATAGGTGTAGTCCCTAAATGAAGTGCCCCTTGGATTCCTATATAAAGGCCTATCCATCAAGCCTATGAATCCACTAGTTATTATATTCTCATTCAGTCCAAACTCTTTCAAAGTAATTGAAGATTAAAGAGATTAAGGGCACTCATCATTTAGAAGATCTACTCCTCTCTTCTTTAAAGACTATCTTCTTACTTCATCAAGAACAAGACTAAGAACAATCATGGAATCACAAGGTACACGCTTCCGTCTTCGTCTTCTTCTTCTTCTCCTTCTCTTCTTAATCTAGTTATGAGTCGGTTCATGGGTAGTGGATTGTTTATGTTCCAACACAGTCTACCCTGACCAAGCTACGACATGCATTTTGGGTTTGGAAACTGAAAAGTATTAGACACCAAGTATTGGAATGGCTCAACAGTATCAGACACCAAGTATTGGAATGGCTAATCTTTGGCTGTTCTTCATTCTTGATGCCCTTTAATTAGACTGCGACATTCTTTGGTTTGTTTAATTTTTTTGTCAAAGTTTAATGTCGTGCGACGGGTGTTTGGCTAGCTAGTTTATAACTCTTATGGATGATTGTATGAATTATTATTGGTGTAATAAATGAAAGGTTGATTGTTATTGTTGAATGAAATGTTTTTTAGTGCATATTAATTTTTATTTATTTGATTTCTTGGTTATAATTCATATAATTTGAAATATATGCAGCAGGGAAAAAAATAAAAAAAAATTCAAAATAAAAAATGAAAAATAGCCTTAGAGAAGCGCTATCTAAGCTTGCTTTTTGTAAAAAATTGCTTATATAGAACTTAAAAAACGCTACCTAAGATGATTTATGAAAACAAAAAAGCATCTTACATAGCACTTCTACATGCTCTATCTAAGCTCGTAAGCTTATGTAGCGCATAATAAACGCTATCCAAACTTGCATAGCGGTAGCTTAGATAGCGCTTTTATGTGCTATGTAAGGGCAAAAAAATGCTGTCCAAGCAAGTTTTTGTGCTAGTGTATGAACTTCAAAGTAAAGTGCAGAAAGTAAGAGCAAGTAATTTGGAGAGGTTCAGTTATTAAAGATCTACGTCCTCTGTTAAGATTGTTAGTCTTGGATTTCTAAACACTAGTTTGTATTAGATTCTTTCTGGTGAGATTACAAAGTATCTTTCTTATGAATCTAAAAATTACTTATCAATGAAGAATAAATCTTAGACGATAACTTGTGTTTCTCTTGAAGATAATTTATGTAATCAAGATTCTAAAGGTGTGTGTGTGAATCAAAAAACCAAAAGCTATTTATGAATATAAATGATCTAGAGTATATTGATTCTTGGGTGTTACAAGGCTGTGTACAAAATCTGGGCTCGGATGTATGAAGGTATGAAGGTGTTCTTTATTTTTTGGAAATTTTGAAAGCAATCTACAAATCTTCAATGAAGGTCTCACATTCTAAATCTCAAGCCACTACAAATGGTAGAAGTTATGGGGTGTTTATAGTGAGCTTAAAAAACTAGCCGTTGAAGATCTTTGTGGATAAGCTACAAGGACAATGTGTTATTAATCGTTGATTGGATCACGTGTCCAATATAGTTGTTAGACACAAAGTAATTGGATAATGACATGAACTGTCTTGGCACATGTGTCATCATTTAATAGGATCCTTATGATTCCAAGGCACTTGATCTCCACATCTTCAAAATCTTCTATGTCTTGAGAGTTGAGCAGTTGGGGGCGCTTGAGTCTTGAGCTCTATAGAAAACACTTAGGAGAGTACTCAGGGAGCGCTCAAAGGTGAGCTTGGAGTGTTCAACAATGAGCTAGGGGCGCTCATCAAAAGCTCTTGGGGCGCCATAATTTTTGCTAGAGGGCACTCCACAAGTTGTAAGGGGCGCTCCTTTAATCATTGACTCAACAAAGTGCTTCTCAAAAACTAAGTGCAGATCCTATTTCATAATTTATTATGTGAAATGGACTATCTAAAAATGAAGTTTAAATCATTCTTACATAGGGTCCTAAAGTCCATAAAATAACAAAGGTGATAGTATCAATCAAATATAAATTAGTTTTAGGAGTGTATGTGCTAGCATACCCAACAGTTCGCACCCTTATAAAACCCATGCCAACTACCTAGCAAACAAAACCATTAGCAATATAAATATCGCTACCTTTCGTTTCCTCGTACGTTGCAAACCATTTTCTACATAAACACATATGAGATGAAGCCCCATAACGAAGAATCCATGTATCTTTCATACCTTCACTACTAGAAACTGGGCAATTACCGACGGGCAAATTCGTCGGTAAAACTCAAACAACGTCGGTAATGGCTGTTTACCGACGGACGCGATCCGTCGGAATTCGTCGGTAATAACTCATTGGTAATACCGACGGATCACGTCCGTCGGCATGGTCCATCGGTAAACGCTATTATATCTTCGAAAATTGTCCGTCGGTAAAGGTAGCCTGCCGGAGTTTGCCCGACGTATCACACTACTAGAAACAGGGTCATTACCGACGGACTTTTACCGACGGACGAAGTCCGTCGGTAATACAGACGGAAACTTTTCATTTACCGACGGAAATTTATTTTATTTTACCGGGAAATTTTTTTTAAAATTTCGTTTTGTCCGTCGGTAATTTTTAAATTCCGTCGGTATTTTCGTCGGTAATACCGACGGACTATGTCCGCCGGTATTACCGACGGACTCCGTCCGTCGGTAAATAATTCATATATATACGCGTATCTTCCCCATTTTTAATTACGCATCATTTTTATTACGCCCCTTCGTTCCTCAGTCCTTCGCGAACCCCAGCGCCAACGCCAAGCCGTCGCCGTCGCCGTCGCCGTCGCAGCCGAGCCTCGCCGTCGCCGGCAAGTCCCCTTTGTCTCTCTTAATCGCTTCTCTCTCTCACTTTCTCTCTCTCACTTTCTCTCTCTCTCATCAGTAAGAACACGCCGTCGCCGCCGCCGTCTCTTTCCATCGCCGTTTGCGATCGCCGGTGCGTTCTCTCTCTCTCTCGCTTTCTCTCTCTCAATCGTTCTCTCTCTCACTCGATTTCTCTCTCTCACGAATGATTAATTTTAATGAGCTGAGAAACCCTAGTTTTTATTCAAGTAATTGTCTTTCAGTTTTGTATATACATGTTGTTGCTGTTAATGCATTATCATGTGGAGTTGTGTTCCAAATGTTCATTAGGAGCTGAACTAAACTACAGAAAATGTGAATAATTTCATACTTGGGTTTATTTTGGTAGCTCTTTGTTTATTGTGTGTTTGTGTGTGTGCAATTAGAAATGTAGGGTTTGAGGTATTAAAAATGTATGTTTGTGTTATCAATGTGTCTTATGTGCGAGGGGCCTACGGATTAAACAAATGTTGAAATTGCACAAGGAGTTGGTTTTTATATGAACTTGCTGGGTGTTTATTTGTGAAATAATATGTTTGATTAGAGATAAATGTTTGTAAATGCATTGTGGAGCTGAATGCAATTTTGATGTGTTTAGACTGCTTTACTAATTAATGTCTAAAGTTAAAATATAAATAAGACGAGAGCCTTTTTCACCCACAGCTATCAAAATTCGTCTTCTTTGACCAAGAAAGACAGAGCAAACAAGTTCATTGCCGTTTGAGTCAAGGATTTTCTGTTTAATAAGAGTTTTTACAGTTTCACTGTCCTCTTTCTCTCTAAGGATCTTTTGAGATCCTTAGAGAGAAAGAGGACAGTGAAACTGTAAAAACTCTTATTAAACAGAAAATCCTTGACTCAAACGGCAATGAACTTGTTTGCTCTGTCTTTCTTGGTCTAAGATGAGATTAGGTTTTGATAGTTGTGGATGAGAACGACTCTTATCTTGTTTATAAATGTTAATTTAATTCATCATTGTAAAATTTCAAATTTTACAATAAAGAATTAATATTTCAAATTATTCACAATATTAATAATTTAAAAAATATGATAGATGTGTGTGTTAATTCATTATTGTAAAATTATGCATTTTACGGTAATGAATAAAAATTAATGTTACGACGTGACGTTGTGACGGTTGAAACACAAAAGCTTAGAAACCCGTTTAAGAATCTTTAACTTATCATGTTGAGGTCAACATGTAGTCATCGATTCTTAAATTGTTCGAGTGGACAGTCTTGAAATGCACGATTATATGTTTTGTAAATATCATCATTGTCTATTAAAATTGCTTGAATAGTTGATAGTTGAGATATTTCGGTTGCATTAATCCTATTGTTCTCTGAGTGTATACTAGACATATATGGTTGATTACACACTGTCGATTCTAATCGATAGTGTTTGATTGACCTAGTCTACGTCGTGCACTTGGAGACCATGGGGTTATGCTGCCGAAATTTCTTGATTTTCGATTATAAAGCAAGTAGACAAGGTGATATTTGCAATTCATACGTGTATTTCGGGATGGGATAGAAGCCAACCCAATTCTAAACCTAATGGACATGAATTGTCCTTTCATCATAGGGAATGATATACTTTACAACAAAGAATTAAATATTAATATTCAAAATATTAAAGGGTGTCAGACCTCAATTCGTTAATTACATCTAAACTGTTAATACATTATGAAATGCAGGAGTTAATTATGTCTGGAGAAGATCGTAGTTGGATGGATAATCGTAGTAATCCCGATAGAAGGGGTGTCAGACCTCAATTCGTAGAAGGTTTAGAACATTTCGTGGAGTTTGCTAGAGCGCATCCCCAGTGCATGCGTGGTGATAAGATTAGGTGTCCTTGTAAAAAGTGTAAGAATAGAAAATATCTGAGTGTTGGATGGGTAAAGAAACATGTGTTAGAGGCAGGGTTTGTTGATGGTTACAAGGTATGTGTAGCGCACGGGGAGCGTTATGTGGTTGAAACAAGTGTTCGCAATCATCCTACTGTATCAAGTGGTCCGCCAAGGGAACCTGAACATTTGATTGATGAAGAGGAGCCGTCTGTCGGTTTGGATGATATGGTTCGAAATGCGGCTGGCCCAGAGTTTGATTGGAACCCTAATCCAACAGAGGCACCAAATCCCGTTGCAAAGAAGTTTATGGATTTAATGGACTCTGCAAATGAGAAAATTCATCCTGGTGCAAAGGCTACAGTGTTAGAGCAAGTGAGTGAGCTTCTAACTATCAAGGCTGATACAAATATGAGCCAGCATACTTACGATCGTATAATGTCATGGGTACATCGGATGCTACCCGAAGAAAATAATATGGTTCACAATTTTTATGAGACGAAAAAGTTGGTGGGGCAGATCGGTCTTGGGTATGTTAAAATTGATGCTTGCAAGAATCAGTGCATGCTTTTTTATAAAGAAAATGAGGGCCTCGATACATGTTCAATATGTGGACTTAGTAGGTATAAGCCACAACGCCGTCGTAGTGCCAAGCACAAGAAAAACGAGCCTCGGGCGCAGTTACGTTATATGCCGCTAATTCCCAGGTTGCAACGAATTTACGCATTGAAAGAAAGCTCAGAAGCCATGCGTTGGCACAAAGAGTGTCCTCGTGAAGAGGGTGTGATGACTCATCCTTCTGACGGTGAAGCATGGAAACATTTTGATGCCACTTACCCCGATTTTGTCATGCGGATCCTAGAAACATAAGGCCGGGGATATGTACGGATGGGTTTTCTCCATTTGGACCAGGGCAAAATCTTATTCATGTTGGCTCGTTATAGTCACGGTGTATAATCTTCCCCGTGGTTATGTATGACTCGATCCTTATATGTATTTGAGTTTGTTCATTCCCGGCCCTTCGAATCCGGCAAAAACATTGATGTGTATCTTCGACCTCCGATGGATGAACTCAAACAGTGTGGAATGATGGTGTCCAGACATGGGATGCTTTCAAGTTGCAAAATTTTAACATGAGGGCTGCAGTGATGTGGACAATTAATGACTTTCCCGCTTATGGTATGATGTCGGGATGGAGCACACATGGGAGATTGGCCTGTCCGTATTGTATGGAAAATAC
This sequence comes from Adenophora triphylla var. japonica, assembly GCA_022495995.1. Taxonomy (NCBI): domain Eukaryota; kingdom Viridiplantae; phylum Streptophyta; class Magnoliopsida; order Asterales; family Campanulaceae; genus Adenophora; species Adenophora triphylla. The sequence continues at coordinate 106,393 of JAFEMH010001573.1, forward strand.
GGATGCATTCACACTTCAAAGATTACAAGAAGCGGTGTTGGTTTGATTGCCCACGCAGTTTCTTCCTAGTGACCATCCATTTCGTAAACAGAGGAATGCTTTCACCAAAAATAGAGTTGAGCAACGGGGCCCCCCTCCTCGTCTGAGTGGGGAGGATATTTTTGAGCAGGTGTCTGAGGTGTCTGATGTCGGGTGGGGAAAGAAGTTTTCAAAGGATAGACCAGACGGATTTGGTAAAGACCATAACTGGATTAAAAAGAGTATATTTTGGGAGTTACCGTATTGGAAGACGAACTTGATAAGACATAACCTTGATGTCATGCATATTGAAAAAAATGTGTTTGACAATATTTTCAATACAGTGATGGGTTTTAAGGCCTCAACGAAGGACACAGACAAGGGTCGGCTAGAACTTGAAGCGATTTGCAATCGTAAAGATCTGAACATTACTAAAGTTAATGGAAAAGATTTTAAACCAGTTGCGCCCTTTGTTCTGTCAGGAGAGGATAAGCAACGTGTTCTGCAGTGGTTGAAAGATTTGAAACTTCCTGATGGGTATGCATCTTGAAATTGTCAATGGCTTCACTGGAAAGAGATGTTACCGTAGATGTTACCCAACACCTTGGTTAACACACTGACGGACAGCACACACACACCAAAATAAATAGTTTATAAAAACTTTGTGCAGCGGAAATAAATAACACAAGATATAATTTTCTCAAGTTATATAAATATATAACTTGAGTGTGCCTATATGGCGAAGACTTTATAATCAATATAGCAAAATTACAAAGCCGAAAGTTCCCTATTGCTAATACAATGATAATGCTCTATGGAACTAAATGAGACAAAGAACGAATCCTATCCTTAGCCAACACTCTCTTAAACACTCAGTGTTTAAGCTAGAATCACAAGGGAGGAAGGATATGCGAACCAAAGAACTTTGTCTCTCTTGTGCTATGGTGTGTGTGTTTGATATTTGGCCTACTTCAAATGAAACACACCTAGCCTATTTATAGCCTTCCAATGCCTTGGAGGCTACTCCAAAATAACAGCCTTGGACCTTCAGATCGTGTGAGAGGAGTGGATAGATTTCTTGGCTTGAATTCCTCTTCATACGCCAACTTCCCTAGAATGTAGCAACCGATTTCTTGAAGCCCAAGTCCATGCTTTATCACCTTGTACTCTCTTGCTTTCTTTGTATTGTACTATTCAATTAATCAGCAACAACTCCATGACTTGGTCTTCCCACGTTTTTATTCCTTCTTCAAATAATATGGACCAAGCAATAGTTACACGTAAATCTCCTATTTACGTGTAACTCCTTCTCCAACTTCTTCCTTGTTTCTAGCAATTAATCCAACCATATATTAACCTGAAATATGGACCAAAAACACATATATCTTGCAAATAATATTAGACATTAGGATATAAAATAATATGGAAAGAATTATTAAATTACAACTCATTACAGTTCGGGTAACACCCAACTGCCAGTGATAGCACCTGTGGTAACACCCACAGTCTGCATTAACAATCTCCCCCATAATTTATAATTTCTTTCCAAACTCTAAAGTGCTGATCCCTGCAAGATATTGTTAGCCATCCAAAGCAACTTCATAGTTATCAACTCCCCCATAATCAAGGCATTAACAACTACAATGATTTATCACAAAAATACTAGTTATCAAAACATATTTTCCAAAATAAGTTTTCCAACTAACTAGCAACCTAAAGCACCAAAGATAAATCAAAGTTACTAAGCTACTCCATGTTCAAACAACCCTAAAAGTTTAAGCACCATAAGCAAATAAAACAAACCACCAAAGTATTTAAAACATGTTCCAAATAAAAACATAAAAGTAAATTGTTTTTCAACCACCAAGATATCATCACCATAAGAGCGGCAACATCAACCTTCAGGCGATGTATTGTACTCACTCTTCTCGTTCATCATCAGCTTCTTCTTCTTCCTCCTGTTCATCCCCTTCTTCATCTCCAGCATCTAAGTCAGCACCATCAGTAACATCTGCAGCAGCACCACTGGCATCTCCAACACCACCACCACTTGGACCAGCTCCATCAGCACTATCAACTCCCCCAGTTTGGGAAGAAACCTGCTGGATGAATTCATCAGTAATCTCCTTGAGCTTTGTCCAACCTTGCACAATCTCGAAAATGGTAGAAGTTTGTTTGTGGAGAAACGCCAAAACTGTGGTCTTTGGTATTGTTGGAGAAGCATTCCCCAACAAATTGTATACATTAGCAAGAACATGAGCTGCATCTGTACCTGAAAAACTTGGAGATTTCGGAGTAACATTTGGGATAACAGATTGAGTAACACCCTTAGCAGAAACCGCATCACTTGACCCAAATTCATTTATCTTTGACCAAGGAAGATCACCTGTGTATCTCACACTCTTGGTATTCTTCTTAGTCAGCTGGGAATCTATAGCATAGAGATCAAGGCTGGGCGTGTACTCATCCGACTCTTCAATGGGTAATTTTTGAGATTTCAAAATTTGGAAGATTAAGGAAGGGTAAGGAAACATTGTTATGTCTTTTATTCTACCCCACGAAGCCAAATGTTTGAAGATCAATCTACCCAAGTTCACTCTTCGATTCTTTCCTAACTTATACAAGATTTCAGCTTGTTGCAATGTGACATATTGCTCATTAGAAGTAGGAACCCAATTAAATATGCAAAGCTTGTGAAGCACGGCAAAGAGTGAAGTGAGACGGGAAGCAAGAAAATGAACTTTGGTTTTGGGATTAGGGTTGGAGGGCCATTCATGCACGACATCATGAGAGATAAACTTAGCAATTTCGTCCTTATGAACAATAGGACCATCATCATCCAAATTTGGGAGTCCTAAAGTCTTGTTGATCAAAGAAGGAGTAATAGAAAAAATTCTGTTCCTTAAAAACACCTTTCCAAATTGATCGGACTTCTCATTATCTAGGTTGGCATGAAGATTGGCATATAAATTTTTGACAATAGCTTCAACAAATTTCGAAGGATGCAAGTTAGCTTTCAAAAAATTTCTATCCTCCAAGAACTGAAAAACACCATGCTTTTTGAAATCAACCTCGTCAATGTGCTTTTCTTTGAGAATTTTCGTGTCACTATGTTTCAACCAAAACTCCATATTTTCTTTTCTATAGAATTCCAAAGAAAAGTAAGGTTTTGGAAAAGCAACATTCACATCTTCAAACTCTTTCTCAAGAAAATCAGTGGACTTAGAATATGCAAACTCACTAATCGAAGACTTTGAAGCTTTAGAAACAGAGGATGTTACCTTGGGTGTTCCAGATTTCTGGGTAACATCTTTGACAGCAGCCCACTTGCTTTTCCCTTTAATGTTTCTTTTCACAACTTCATACAAGGGCTCTTCTTCCTCAATCTCCCAATCTTCAAATGTCTCAACAGAATGGCTCTTTTCAGCATCGGCATGGAAGTCTTCATCCGAAACATGAGCCGAGGAGAGACCAAGTGAAGATTCCTCAGAAACTTCAACAGGGTCGGAGGATGTGTTGGATTTTGAAGTCCCTTTGGTCCTCATTGCAGTGAGCCTACTTGAGCTCCTCTTTTTGACGGGTTGTGCCGAGGATTTGTGAGCAATGGCTTTTCTTTTTGGCTTTTTGGTTGATGGAACGGGTGGAAGAGGTGGTAAGGTCACAATGGGCAAGGGTTGCGCCATTGTTGTCACCAAAGGAGGATCATCAACCGACATTGTCATTGCCGGAGATACATTGAGAGGGGTGGTCGAAGTGTCCATTTGGCTTGGACCACTTGAGCCAACGCCCGGAGAGACCTCCAAAGGGGCGGATTGCTTTTTGGTAGGGGTTGCCATGGTTAGGGTTTTAGGAAGGGTTTGGAATTTAGGAAGGTTGTTGATTTTGGAAGGTTTGAGAAGAGAGAGACGGTGACGGAGGGATTGTATATACCGTGTAGAGAGAGAAGGGGATTAGGGCGGTTAGAGAGAGAGGAGAGAAAATAGGGATTTAAGTTAGGAAGAGATAAAATTTAATTGACAAGACTTATCTTACTTTCTCTAATTATCTCCTATTTTAATTAACCTCCCCCTATTTTTTAGCCATTAAAAAATAATTACATTAAATATTTACCTAACCTCCCTTATTTCTAGCCACACAAAATAATTACATTAGATAATTACTCCCCCTATTTTCTAGGCCACACAAATTAAATCAACTACAAAACTCTTCCCACACAAATTAAACATCCGGCCATTATTTTGAAAATTTTTTTTTTTTTTTTTAATTTTTTAATTTTTAATTTTTTAAATATATAAAAAATAAACGGAAAATAATAAACAAATACAAATATACCAAGTCCATATGGTTTTTGAAAATCAAATCCCTAGATTTTAGGACTTAGTTATTTGAGTTGTTTATCAAAGATAAATTGGTTAGTTAAAGACTTTTTCAAACTTTTAAAACTCCTAACAATAAAAAGACTTTCAAAGTTTAAAAACATAAATAACTAAACCGAAAATAAAGAAATAAAAACATAATATAGCACATACAAATATGTTAATGGCAATGATGGTAACATCTAGGATAACACATAAGATAAAAATCCCTTGATAAATATATTCAGTTTCAAACACTTCAGGCATAATATGCTGAGCATTTTTAGACACTTCAGGCATAACAAGCTGAGCATTTTTCATGCACTTTTAGGCATTATAGGCCTATATATATTTTTTAAATACATTGCTTGTTAATCACGTATCAATACACTTCTTTAAACAAGAAAGCATCGTAGTAACGAGCTCCGTGCTTCGAGTTTTATTTCAAGTGTAAAGACCAAGTGATCTATGCCTTTCAAGTAGGGTACACTGTAGTAGCGAACTCCATGTCCCTAATACTTAGCATAAATCACCTCATACATTCTCATTGGCAAGAGTACATCGTTGCAGCGAACACCGTGCCCCGAGCTCGAGAGAATAGTATGGATAAATGCCTTTGCCTTTTATTTATCAAAAAAAATTAGTGACTTTGTCACTTTAAGCATATGAAGGGAGTTTTATCAAGTGTGTTATTCAGGGTGCTATCCTACCACAACAAAAAGGTCAGCATGTGCAGCCGTGAGAACTCTCATAGCTCACAGAACTATGGGAACCCTTACAGCAGAGAGAATAAAACCAAACTAGCAAAAAAATATGCACTAGTATACATGTGTTACCCCAGGTGTTATCAGCACCAATGGTAACACCTTACTACAGAGGACAATTTTTAGAGAATGCAAAGACCAAGAGATCTCTTTAGACTAGAGAATCTATCATGGTCTAAGGGTTTTGTGAAAATATCAGCAAGTTGATACTTTGTATCAATATGCTCTATATTTATTATCTTTTTATCTACCATATCTCTTAAAAAATGATGACGGATGTCAATATGTTTAGTACGGGAGTGTTGTACAGGATTTTTGGAAATATTAATAGCACTCAAATTATCACAGTATAAGGTCAAAATATTGCTATCAAGACCATAATCATCAAGCATGTGTTTTAACCAAATTAGTTGTGAACAACAACTACCAGCTACATATTCTCGATTCAAATTGTGGATAATGAAACACAATTTTGTTTTCTACTATACCATGATACTAAATTATTTCCCAAGTAAAAACATCCCCCACTTGTACTTTTCCTATCATCCATATCCCTGCCCTAATCCGAGTCACTAAAGCCTACTAAATTAGTATTAGTATCTTTACTATACCAAATCCCTAAATCACTAGTTCCGAAACATATTTAATGATCTTTTTCACGTAATTTAGGTGAGACACTTTAGGATTGGATTGATATCTAGCACATACACACACACTGTACATCAAATCAGGGCGACTAGAAGTAAGGTAAAGGAGACTACCAATCATGGAACGATATAGGGTTGGATCAACATCTTCTCCCACTTGATCTTTTCCAATCTTGAGAGAAGTGCCCATAGGAATTTTTGAGCTCTTAGAACCTTCCAACCCAAACTTCTTCACCAGGTTCCTTGCATATTTGCTTTGGGAGATGAAAATCCCTTCACTTGATTGCTTAACCTGCATGCCTAGAAAGAAGTTAAGTTCCCCCATCATGCTCATTTAAAATGTTGATGTCATAGCCTCTACAAAATCATTTAAACAAGTTTTTGATGTAGAGCCATATACTATGTCATCAACATAGATTTGAACCACGACAAGTTCTTTTTCATGTTTAAGAATGAATAAAGTCCTATCTGCTTCTCCTCTAGTAAAACCATATTCTAGTAAAAAACTAGTTAACCTACCATACCATGCACGTGGAGCTTGCTTCAACCCATAAAGAGCTTTATCAAGTCTATACACATGGTCTGGTTGAAATGGATCTTCAAAGCCTTTTGGTTGTTCAACAAAAACTTCCTCATCTAAGTATCCATTTAAAAAGGCTGCTTTGACGTCCATTTGAAACAATGTGATTTTAAGAAAACAAGCAATGGCCAATAAAAGTCTTATTGACTCAATTCTAGCCACAGTGCAAAGGTCTCGTCATAGTCAATACCTTCCACTTGTGTATAGCCTTGAGCCACAAGACGAGCCTTGTTCCTAACAATGTTTCCATACTCATCGGTCTTATTTTTGAAAATCCATTTTGTCCCAATAACATTAGTGTTTGAGGGACGGGGTACTAAAGACCAAACATTGTTACTAGCAAATTGATCAAGTTCATCTTGCATTGCTTGAATCCAAAAATTATCTTTTAAAGCTTCAATCACATTTTTAGGTTCTACAGATGAAGTAAAACAAGAGTATGTTACCTTTGAGTATGTGGTGGACATGCACACATACCTTACCATGTCACGGTCACTAATGGAATTCATACGTCTTGTTTGTACACCCTCATTCACCTCCCCAATTACTGGGGTTGTAGGATGATTCCTACCTGATTCTAGGTGGAGGATCTCTTCTCACATTCTCGTGAACCCCTGTTTCAACTCCTTCTTGATCTTCATTTGCTTGGATCGGAATCGATGCTATCGAGGTGTTATCTCATCAATGGTAACACCTGCTCGGTTTCGTGTTACTATCGGTGTTAGCACTCGTGGTAACACCCGTGGTAACACCTTCCTGGACTGACTTCTTCCAACAGCTCCAAGGGTGTCTCTTGAACATTTTCTCCTGCAATACTTGAGTGATCATCAAAAACAATATTCATGGATTCTTGGATGGTTTTTAGCCTTAGATTAAATACCCTATATGCACGACTATTTGAAGCATAACCAAGAAAAATGGCCTTATCACTCTTAGAGTCCAATTTTGCTAAGTAGTCCCGATCATTGAGAATGTAACACACACAACCAAAGACATGAAAATAATGAACTTTTGGTTTTCTACCATTCAAAATTTCGTATGGAGTCATGGTTGTGCCGGGTCTTAGAAAAACTCTATTGGCTGTGTGACAAGCCGTATTTAGTGCCTCTGCCCAAAATCTTTTCGAAATTCTTTTTGAAAATAACATCACACGAGTCATTTCAAGTAAAGTCCTATTCTTCCTTTCAGCTACCCCATTTTGTTGAGGTGTTTTTGGGGCTGAAAATTCATGGTGAATTCTTTCACAAAAATTTGAAAAAGAAACATTCTCAAATTCCCTCCCATGATCGGACCTAATTCGAAAAATTGAAGCACAAAACATGTTTTTAATCTTAGAATGCAAGATTTTGAACTTTTCAAAAGTCTCAGATTTTTCCCTTAAAAAATAAACCCATGTAAATCGTTAAAAATCATCAACAATGACATAAGTATATTTCTTGCCCCCAAAACTTTCTATCTCAAGTGGACCCATTAGATCCATATGCAAGAGTTGAAAACAATGTGTAGTACCAGTGTGTTGCTCATTGTGTTGGGCAGCACCATGGGTAACACGAGTTTGTTTCCCTTTGAGACAATCCTCACAAACAATTTTTTGTTTAATATCAAGACTAGGAATGCCTTGGACAGCATCTAGATTAACAATCTTTTCTATGTTACGAAAGTGAACATGTCCCAACTTTTGATGCCACAATGTAGTGTTATCAAGTTTTGCCGAATGGCATACTTGCTTGTCTTCAACAAGATAACAATTATCACTAGATCTTGTACCTGTCATTACACAATTGTTAATCTTGTCATAAACTTCACAAGTATCTTTATTAAATTTCACCTCTAAGTTGTCATCACAAAGTTGACTAATACTAATTAAATTAGTTACAAGTCCATCAACATGTAAGACATTCTTTAAGGTTGGAAATCCAGACACATTTAGTGTCCCTCTCCCAATGATATTACTCTTGCTCCCACCACCATAAGTTACACTGCCCCCATGAATTGTTTCATAGTCTTTTAAAAACAATTTTGTTCCTGTCATATGACGTGAACACCCACTATCAAAGTACCAAGAACCTTCAATATTTGTTTTTAAAGCAAGGTACACAATATCACATTTCAGTATTAGCTTTTGGTTTCCACACCTTTTTGAATTTTTACCATTCTCGACCGGGTGTGTTATCCTGTGTGCCGGGCAACACCTCGGGTAACACCAAGGGACTGGACAGTTTTTCGAAACAATATGGCATTTATTTTTAAAATGTCCAGGTGTGTGACAGTATTGACACACCTTCCCTTTGTCACATGGTTCTTTTGAAGAAGAATCTTTGTCAAAAAACCGCTCCTTAACAAAACAATTCTCATTATTATTCATAGACAAAGTAGAAAGAATACTATTCAAAGATTCTTGAAAACCAATACCGCTTCCGAGAGGTGTACTCAAGTTCAAGATCTCATCCAATTTGGTAGATCCAGGTGTTGAGCTTCTTCAAGGTGGTTTCGGCTAGAGTCAAATTGCCCTTGACTCTTTCAAGCTCGATTTCTCTCTTTGTTGCTTGAACCGCCATATGAGTCACATAGGCCTGGAGTCCTTCATTCTTCTTGGTTAAGGACTTAACCAAATTGTTCTCTTTCTTCCATTCCACGAGCAATGCCTCGTAAAGGTCTTTTAATCCGGAAATGAGGTCATCTTTGCTCTGCTCATCCTCTTGTGTACTTCCCGTATCGTGGTTAGAAGAGCTAACAAAACAAACAAAGCATTATTATCACATAATTCATCATACTGTCGGGTGTGATCACGTATGTTATCTCGATCGATAACACCTTGGGTAACACTGTCCTTTTCCGTGTTACTTACCGTGACAAACATGGTTGTTTGATCGTATTCTACCTCCCGAGATGGTCCTTCATCCTCATCATCACTGAGAGAAACCCATAGGTTCTTTCCTCTCTTCCTTAGAGTATTTGCACACTCATTGGAATAGTGACCCCAACCCGAGCAAGCATGACATTGAATGGATTCAATGTGCTTTGGATCAGACCTTAACTGATCTGATGATGCTCTTCTTGGGTTCAACTTTGGGTTAGATGAGAAAGTCCTTTTTGGCATCGAATCATAGACCTTGGTTTGCTTCTCCTTTGCTTTCACCTGCATTTTTTCATTGTTATACTTTCTAACCATAGAATTGTATTTTCTAGCAAGTAAAGCAACACTAGCATTCTCATCAATTTCTTCAAAAACCTCATCTTCATTTTCATCCAAAGAACTCGAGGCTTGAGTTTTCAAAACAACATTTTTCCCTTTAGATGCTTCACTTTGATCTAAGAGATTTAACTCAAAGTTTTTCAAAATACTCATTAAAGAATTGATATCCATAGTTGCAAGATTGTGAGCCTCTTCAATAGATGAAACTTTCATATTAAAACGCTCGGGTAAGGGTTCTAATTGCTTTTGAGACAAGTTGTTTGTTGGTAAAAGGTTCACCCAACAATTGACACTCATTAGCAATATCAAATAATTTTTCAAAATAAGAAGGAATAGTTTCATTTTCACCCATCCTTAATCTTTCAAATCTGCTAGTAAGACCTCTAAGCTTAGTTTCACGCACACTGCCATCACCTTCACAAAAACGTTGTAAAATATCCCATGCTTCTTTTGCAGTGGAACTGTTTTGAATATGTTTGAAAATATGCATATCAACCCACTCAAAAATGGCATTAAGTGCCTTTTCATTGAAACTAGCTTGGTTGATCTCTTCCATGTTCCATTCTCGATTCGGGTTTGACTTGTACGTCACCATCTTCATCGGCAGGTAACATTGGTAAGGAGTAACCATTTGTTATAGATCGCCATGCTCGAAGATCAATTGATTTGATATGCGAGCGTAGACGGATCTTCCAATAACAATAATTCGAGCCATCTAACACAGAAGACGCTTATTATTAGGATTAGCCGGATCATAAGCCATGACACCTATACCAAGCACTTAGTATCGTCAAGTGACTCCGCTCGATACCAATTGAAATTGTCAATGGCTTCACCGGAAAGAGATGTTACCGTAGATGTTACCCAACACCTTGGTTAACACACTGACGACGGACAAAGACACACACACCAAAATAAATAGTTTATAAAAAATTTGTGCAGCGGAAATAAATAACACAAGATATAATTTTCTCAAGTTATATAAATATATAACTTGAGTGTGCCTATATGGCGAAGACTTTATAATCAATATAGCAAAATTACAAAGCCGAAAGTTCCCTATTGCTAATACAATGATAATGCTCTATGGAACTAAATGAGACAAAGAACGAATCCTATCCTTAGCCAACACTCTCTTAAACACTCAGTGTTTAAGCTAGAATCACAAGGGAGGAAGGATATGCGAACCAAAGAACTTTGTCTCTCTTGTGCTATGGTGTGTGTGTTTGATATTTGGCCTACTTCAAATGAAACACACCTAGCCTATTTATAGCCTTCCAATGCCTTGGAGGCTACTCCAAAATAACAGCCTTGGACCTTCAGATCGTGTGAGAGGAGTGGAGAGATTTCTTGGCTTGAATTCCTCTTCATACGCCAACTTCCCTAGAATGTAGCAACCGATTTCTTGAAGCCCAAGTCCATGCTTTATCACCTTGTACTCTCTTGCTTTCTTTGTATTGTACTCTTCAATTAATCAGCAACAACTCCATGACTTGGTCTTCCCACGTTTTTATTCCTTCTTCAAATAATATGGACCAAGCAATAGTTACACGTAAATCTCCTATTTACGTGTAACTCCTTCTCCAACTTCTTCCTTGTTTCTAGCAATTAATCCAACCATATATTAACCTGAAATATGGACCAAAAACACATATATCTTGCAAATAATATTAGACATTAGGATATAAAATAATATGGAAAGAATTATTAAATTACAACTCATTACAGTTCGGGTAACACCCAACTGCCAGTGATAGCACCTGTGGTAACACCCACAGTCTGCATTAACACATCTAATATTGGCAACTGTGTGAATGTGGAAGAAGGGACGGTATATGGGTTGAAAAGTCATGATTGTCACGTATTATTGGATAGGTTGCTACCCATTGCATTTAGAGACATTCTCCCTAATGAAATATGGGTTGCCCTAACAGAATTGAGTGAATTCTTCAGAGCATTGACTTCCAGCACTCTTCGTGTTGAGGATATGAAAAGACTCGAAGAGAGCATTGTGGTGACAATATGCAAGCTTGAAAAGATATTTCCGCCATCTTTCTTTGATTCAATGGAGCATTTACCAATTCACCTAGCTTATGAAGCTAGAGTTGGAGGACCTGTTCAGTATAGATGGATGTATCCATTTGAACGATTTTTGGGGAGTTTGAAAAAAAAATGAGCAATAGAGGAAAAGTTGAGGCATCTATGTCCGAATCGGTGATTGTCGACGAAATTGTGTCGTTTGTTTCAACATATTTTCACCCAGCACATTGAGACAAGGTTCAATAAAGTGGGACGCAATTATGATGGGAGTCACTGATCCTGATGGAAAAATTTCAGTTTTTTCTTCTCCTGGTCGATTCCTTGGCAATAGAAAGTGCACGCGCATGCTAAGCAAAAAAGAATTAGATGCGGCTAAACTCTATATTCTCCTTAACTGTGCTGAGGTCGAGGACTACTTGAAGTAAGCATTCTTCATTTGTTACTAAGTAATGTTAATCCTAATAACTTTAATACGAACTAAGCAACTTTATGTTCTCCTTGAATGCAGTATGTTCGAAGAACAGGCTGGAGACATTGCGCCTGAATTGATTTCAATAAGGACAGACAACAAATTTCCCTCCTGGTTTAATAATTATGTAAATGCCAATTCATTAATTCAATGTTTTTAATAGAATTTGAAGTATGAGTTTTTTACTATCTATGTGTTTTTATTTAGATTTTGAACAACCTTGGAGATGCAAAAGCTGCGAGATTACAAACATTAGCACACGGTCCGTCCTTAAGAGTGAATGTATATAAGGGATATTTTGTCAATGGCTACGTATTCCACACTGAAGAATATGGCCAAACGAAATCAACTTGGAATAGCGGGGTCAATCTCAAGGGAAATCTCGATTATTATGGCGTATTGAAAGAAGTTATTGAATTGGAGTACTTGCTTGGAAATTCTGTAGTTCTTTTCAATTGTGAGTGGCGGGACGCTGAGCGAGGCATTACAAAACATGGCACTTTTGATCTCGTTGACTTAAAGCATTCTTCTAGGCATAATGGTGATGATGTGTTCATTCTTGCATCTCAAGCACAACAGGTGTATATGACCCCCTACCCCCGTCGACGAAGAGAGTCTAGCGGATAGTGGGCCGTATGGAAAACCAAAACAAGAAGCACTTTTGATACACCATTGCGTGCAAAAACGTCTACTTCAAATATTGATTCATCATTAAATGATTGTTATCAGGAAGAGGAAATGCCTATACCTCCGATTATTCACTTGAATGATAATGTCGAGGAGGATGAAGCATTAATGGCCGAAAACACCCGTCCACTAGGGGAGGAAGTCACTTTCAATGAAATCGATGATGACAATGTGGAGGATGAGGAAGGAGAAGAGTATATATCTGGGTCCGATGTTGAAGATGAGGAAGAAGACGACGACGAGGAAACTAGTGAAGAAGAAATTGAATTTTGTAGTGATAGTGATCAAGATTGTAGTGAATGAATCAGTTTAGTTTTAATTCAGATAATGTTTTGTATATAATGTTTTGTACATTTTATATCACTTATCACTGTAATATTATATCTATCTCATGATTTTCAATTTTACTTGGTTACTCTTTACATGATATGTAATATTACATCTATCTCATGATTTGGACAATAAATGATTCCTACTATTACATCTTACTCCATAATTTACTTGAACATGTAGTCATTAATTTGAATGTCATCGTGTTAAAAGGTTGTTGGAAAAAAATAAATAATTCGTAAATAATAATAATAATAATAATAATAATAATAATAATAATAATAATAATAATAATAATAATAATAATAATAATAATAATAATAATAATAATAATAATAATAATAATAATAATAATAATAATAATAATAATAATAATAAATAATAAATAATAATAATAATAATAATAATAATAATAATAATAATAATAATAATGGACATAAATATAATAATAAAAAATAAAAAATAAAATAATCAATAAAAATTAAAATAAAAATATACATATATGTATATATATAAATATCATTATTGTCTATTAAAATTGCTTGAATAGTCGATAGTTGAAATATTTCGGTTGCATTAATCCTATTGTTCTCTGAGTGTATACTAGACATATATGGTTGATTACACTGTCGATTATAATCGATAGTGTTTGATTGACCTAGTCTACGTCGTGCACTTGGAGACCATGGGGTTATGCTGTCAAAATTTCTTGATTTTCGATTATAAAGCAAGTAGACAAAGTGATATTTGCAATTCATACGTGTATTTCGGGATGGGATAGAAGCCAACCCCACTACTATCACGTACAACCACTACCATTGGGGTTATCTTTGGAGTGGAAAATCTCAGTTTTTGCACAAGCGTTAGGCCCAAAGATTGAAACTTTGATTAATTATTATAATAGTAAATCTACTTTCAAAGTTTCAATCTTTGGGCCAAATGCTTGTGCAAACTTGATATTTTCCACTCCAGCTCATTATAAATGTAAACCCTCTCTCTCTCTATTTTAAAGAAAACAACAATATTATTTCAAATTCAAGCAAACCAAGTGAACTCCATTATTTTGCTTCTTTTTGTTTTTAGTAAAACAACCTTATCTCGAAACCACCGGTCCATGTGAACTCCATTATTTACTTGTTTTCATATTGTCATTTCTATTTTAAAGCCGCAAGAAGTGCAATGTCGACAGACACCAAGTCCAAACCGTTACCCACGTTTTGTTTACTTGGTTACTCTTTACATGCTATGTAATATTTAAATTTTGTTCTACTTGATAATATTTTCTCGTCTACATATATAATATACTAGTTTAGATATGTCGGGTCGAGGTGGCAATCGTTCAAAGAGAGGGAAGGTTGCGGGTTTTGTCCATCGTCTTGTTTCACCAAGGACGGGAGGGAGGATCTACTTCGGTTACGGGACGTAGTGAACCATCCGAGCGGGTTAATTTGGACGCAATTATTAATGAGGAAGGAAAAATGGAAATATCTATCTCTCCCAGTGGCCAGTAAGTATCATTTAATTGTAAATGTCATATATATAATGTTTACATTTTATTATTGTCTTTTTATTTGTATATATATTGATATATTATTTTTTAATTAATATCTTGATAGGTTTATACATGCATGGTGGTGGTAGCGGTAGCAGCAGTGGCAGCGCTCGTGGTTGTTAAACATGAATTTTCATTGACATGTAATTAAACAAACAAACAAACAAACATATGTAGTTTCTTTTTCCCTTTCCCTTTTTCCCCAGCCTTTCCCCGACCGTTTCCCCTTCCCTTTTCCCCTTTCCCCGTTTCCCCTTTCCCTTTCCCCCTTTCCCCGGCCGTTTCCCCTTTCCCCTTTCCCTTTCCCTTTCCCCTTTCCCCGGCCGTTTCCCCTTTCCCCTTTCCCTGTCGCTTGATTTGGACAAACATATGTATTTTATTTGATGTACAAGCGAAACAGGTTGTTTGTGTGTGTTTGTAGTTTGTAATTGGGTTGTTTGTAGTTTGTAGTTGTTTAAAACAGGTTGTTTGAACAGGTTAACAGGTTTACAGCTTTTTACAGGTGGTTTAATAATAAAACAATTTTTTTTTTAAATCTGGCCAGATTACCGACGGAAATTTCCGTCGGTAAATTAATACAAAAAATAAATAATTCTATTTTTCCGGCGGAAATATCCGTCGAAAATAAAAAATTAAAAAAATAATACTCAAAATACCGACGGACATATCCGTCAATTTAGGGTTTATATTCCGACGGACATATCCGACGGTAAATATTATGATTTCCGACGGTTATAACCGTCGGTAATGGTTTTTATTTCCGACGGATAATTCCATCGGTAACCTCCGGCGAATGCTCCGGTTAACCGGCCGGCGGATCTCATTTCCGACGGACGTTTTCCGGCGGAATTTTAGATTTTCCGGCGGATAATCCGCCGGAAATACCAGCGGAATTTGTCCGTCGGTATTACCAACCAATTATTTCCGACGAAACCCGACGGACGAATTCCGTCGTTAATATCCATTTAGCGACGGATTTGTAGAATTACCGACGGAAATTTCCGTCGGTAAACGGCCTTTTTCTAGTAGTGTCACCGGAGAGATTTCCGACGGAAATGTCCGTCGATAATTACAGAATTTACCGATGGACTTTTCCGTCAGTAAATATGTTATCAGTTATTTAAAGAATTTACCGACGGAAAATTCCGTCGGTAAATTGCAAAGATTTTTTTTTAAAAAAATACTGCATTAAAAAATACCACCAGCCAACATGTTCAAACAAATTCCAAAATTCTCACCTGTTTAAAACATACACCAAGATAAAAACTACTTAAATTTGATTACAACTCAATCAAACATTTATATACAACTCAATCAAACATTTAAATACAACTCAATTAAACATTCAATCACAAAAATACCAACATTCAATTACAATACTCTGAAAGGTTCTACAAACTGGAAACAGTTATGTAAAGACCAATGAAACGCTCATGACTAAGCTCAATACTTTGGTGGAGCGGTCCAAGATTGTTCAGGCTCTAGCTCAACCGTTCCACTCTGCAACATCCATAAAAAATCTTTACTCAAGAATGTGCAAGTTTTCATCCCAGGGACGTCCCCGTGTCATTACAGATGCACAAAAATCATTGCCACATTCAAGGTTCGTTCTTACTAGGATATCATATAGACAGTGAAACCCATAGAGTCAAATTAGGATATACTCCGTACTAAACATACAATGATGATTTAAGATGCACATACAGTGATGATTTTCCTTGAAGTTTAGCTTAATTTCAGCTCATCTACCACAGCATCAATGAACTCTTCCGTGTTCAAATATTCGGAATACAAATTTGTAGTATAAAGATAATATCAACAGAACATACAGCCTGTTAAGAATCTAGAACAGTTATTTGAATGTACTACCATACCTATGTTAGACAAATGCTATGGCTTCTTTAAGACTTAACGAAAAAACTGACAGCAAAAGTAACGGAGATTGAAAAAACAAAAGGATTCAAGTCGAGTCTTGTATTTAATACAATCTCCGTAAGAGTTATTTGTCCCGCACTGGTGCTTACGGTTGTATGACAAAACTCTAGTAAGATAAAACGACTTACTATTAGTTATAAGGAGCACTCCAATATAACTAATCTAACGAACAACAAAGGTTTTAGAACTTTGGACTTGAAAGATTGAATGCAACGATATGCAATGATTTGGGTATGTTAATTTATCTCTCTAGAGGGTAAAAGGCTCAGAATGACTGTATGTTATAATTGAAATTCGGAGGGAAACTATTTAAAAGAAGTTAAAGGGTTCATGGCTGTTCACTCCAAGAGGTGCCAAACCTGTTCAAAATCTGAGCACGAGCGCGGCCGCTCTTGCCTTGAGCGCGACCGCGCTGGCATCCCGAGACCAAGCCATGATTTACTTAAAATCAGCGCGGCCGCTCTAGGCTGGAGCGCGACCGCGCTGAAGCCCAGAACTGAAAGGTCACGAAAACCTTTTGAGAACAGTTGTGACCCAAAACTAATTTGGATCAGTCCAAGTCAACCCAAGTTAACTTTAACCCTTTATTTAACTTCCGTTAAGTTACAAAAACACTTGTCATTAATTCTCATTCACCCTAAATGGTTTTAGAGACATTAAATAAGTATAATAATCTACAACAAATGTAGAATATAATTTGTAACTAGTTCCGTTAACACATAACGAACTTCCGTTAGAAACTAGATCAACGTTAAGTTAAACTTAACTTTCCGTTATCCATTTCCAACAATCCCCCACATGAATGACAATTAATGCATGAATGCAATTTCGTCCAAAAGTTCCGGCGAACTATTATTACATCGGGATAGATAGCTTGTGGCCTTGAATCTTCCCTAGTGAAATATTATCGGATATACTAGCCATTTGGTAGCGAGTCGCTTTGAACCAGTGACTGTCGGGTGTATACCAAGACAATAATACTCACATAATAACAGCTCTAACAATTGTTGTTCTCACGTTTTGTCCATTTTGGCCCTGGACCGTATCTCATTCATAAGCGTTCATTTAAAGGCGGCCTAATTACCTCTCGCTTATATAGGTGATTCTCACTATAAGGAGTATTATGCACTACTCCACCCGTAGGTATAGAAATCATTAAAAGTTTTCTCAACTTACCCTTACCACTGCTGCATGTGTTTGTACTTGGATGTTCTGGGAATGAGTATTCAACATCTCCAGGTTAATAAACCGAGTTGTTGTTTCCAAGTAACTCTACTAGAACTTATAACTTGGTTGTCTCATTGAACCAAGGGCCTGGGATCTCCATTTCTCAAGGTTGAGTGTCCGCTTTGTTGTGGGTTTTAAACCCATTCCCCTTAACAGTTTATACAGTTGATCTCTATTTATACCTTTGGTAAATGGATCCGCTAAGTTATCACATGATTTTACATAATCAATGGTGATAACGCCATTCTTGATCAACTGTCTAATGGTATTGTGTCTACGACGAATATGTCTAGACTTACCATTGTACATACTATTCTGTGCCCTTCCAATTGCTGATTGACTATCACAATGGATTAGTACGGCACAGTTTGCTCCAACAAGGAACATCCTCCGAAGTTCTTAAGCCATTCTGCTTCTTCCCCAGCTTTATCTAACGCGATAAACTCAGATTCCATCGTGGATCTGGCTATACACGTTTGTTTGGAGGATTTCCATGACACTGCTCCTCCACCTATAGTGAATACATATCCACTTGTGGATTTAGAGTCTTTCGTGTCCGATATCCAATTGGCATCACAGTATCCTTCTAATACTGCTGGATATTTGTTGTAAAGTATCCCATGGTTTAATGTATACTTTAAATATCTTAGTACTCTCATTAGTGCTTTCCAATGATCAGTACTAGGATTGCTTGTGAACCTACTTAGTTTACTTACTGAATATGCAATGTCTGGACGAGTACAATTTGTTAAGTACATCAGACTGCCAATTATTCTTGCATATTCCAGTTGAGAAACTGGTTCCCCTTTGTTCTTGGCTAAATGTAGAGCCAAGTCTACAGGTGTCTTAGCCGGAGGGTCATCAAAGACATTGAATTTCCGAAGAACATTCTCTAGGTAATGGGATTGTGAAAGAACTAATCCTTCAGATGTTCTAGAGATTTTTATCCCTAATATTACATCAGCTAACCCCATGTCTTTCATGTCAAAGTTCTTCTTTAACATGCCTTTGGTATTCATGATTAAATCATGATTACTTCCCATTATGAGCATGTCGTCTACATAAAGACAAACGATAACGAATGATTCAGATGTTCCTTTAATGTAGACACATTTGTCACATTCATTGATCTTGAATCCATTCGATAACATGGTTCTATCGAACTTCTCATGCCATTGTTTAGGTGCTTGTTTTAGTCCGTACAAGGATTTTACAAGTTTACACACCTTTCTTTCTTTACCAGGAACTATGAACCCTTCAGGTTGTTCCATGTAAATCTCTTCATCAAGTTCTCCATTTAGGAAAGCAGTCTTCACATCCATTTGGTGTATCTCAAGATTATGCACTGCTGCAATAGCTATGAGAACACGAATAGATGTGATCCTTGTGACAGGGGAGTATGTATCGAAGAAATCATATCCCTCTTTCTGTCTAAAGCCTTTGGCAACTAGCCTAGCTTTGTACTTTTCGATAGATCCATCCGCCTTATACTTCCGTTTAAGGATCCATTTGCAACCTAATGGTTTGCAACCTGGAGGGAGATCAACTAATTCCCAAGTATTGTTGAGCATTATGGATTCTATTTCACTGTTAATAGCTTCCTTCCAGAACGAACTATCCGGACCGGACAAAGCTTCTTTAACAGTTGATGGTTCGTTTTCTAACATGTAAGATAGAAAATCAGGACCAAAAGTCTTTTTCACTCTTGCCCTTTTGCTACGTCTCGGTTCTTCATCTTCTATTTGAGAAGGACCGGATGTAGACTCATGTGTTCTCTTATTAGAACCTACATCTTTCCTGTCCTTAACCGGAAAAATGTTTTCAAAGAATACCGCATTCCTTGATTCTATAGTAGTTCCTACGTGCATATCCGGAATGTCCGATTTATGCACTATAAACCGATAGGCACTACTATTATTGGCATATCCAATAAAAACACAGTCAATGGTCTTTGGGCCAATCTTGACTTGTTTAGGCTTAGGTACTTCAACCTTGGCCAAACACCCCCACACTTTAAGGTATTTAAAACATGGCCTACGATTATGCCATAATTCATAGGGCGTCTTATCAATACCTTTCTTGGGTATTTTATTAAGAACATAATTAGAAGTGAGTATTGCTTCCCCCCACAAGTTGTCGGGTAAGCTTGAACTGATCAAAAGCGCGTTCATCATCTCTTTGAGAGTGCGGTTTTTGCGTTCAGCAACTCCATTAGATTGAGGGGTATATGGAGCCGTTGTTTGATGAATTATGCCGGATTCCCAACATAGTCCTTCAAACGGTGCTTCATATTCTCCACCTCTATCGCTTCTAATTTTCTTAATTTTCAAGTTAAGTTGATTCTCAACTTCTTTCTTATAAGTCTCAAAAGCCCCTAAGGCTTCATCCTTACTTCTTAAGAGATAGACATAACAATACTTAGTGCAATCATCTATAAATGTAATGAAGTACTTTTTACCTCCTCGAGTTTGCACTAGTTTTAAATCACATATGTCGGTGTGAATTAACTCGAGAGGAGTTGTGTCTCTTTGTATGGCATTAAATGGTGACTTAGTCATTTTTGCCTCAACACAAACTTCGCACCTATTAGTCGAGTCGGATTTAGTCATTTGGATTAAATCTTGTCTCGCTAATTTCTTAATGGTGTCGAGGTTTACATGTCCTAATCTATCATGCCATAAATTAGAACTTTCCGACAAGTAAACATAAGGAACACAACTTTTATTCATCGCACCTTGGCGGATTACAGTCATTACATTCATTTTAAAAAGGCCCTCCTCGAGGTAACCTTTTCCAAGAAACAACCCATTCTTGGTTAGTACAAATTTGTCGGATTCGAATACTAGTCTAAAACCGGCCTTACTAAGCAAAGCGCCGGACACTAAATTTTTACGGATGTCTGGAACATGCAGCACATCCAACAAGGTTACTTCTTTTCCGGAAGTCATCTTCAAAATCACGTTTCCAATGCCTTGAACATCGGAGGTCGCAGAATTTCCCATGTAAAGCTTTCTTCCGGAGATGGGAGTATAGGAGGAGAAACTTTCCTTGTTACCACAAATATGGCGGGTAGCACCGGTATCTATCCACCATGCTTTAGGGTTCTCCTCCAAATTTGCAACGTTGGCTTCAAACACAACCGCTGCAAAGTTTAGGTCCATGTGGTCAACATTGTTCACCTCTTTCTTCGGGAGACGACAATCCCTTGACAAGTGGCCCGGTTTGCCACAATTATAGCACGACCCCTTGAACCTTTTAGAGGTCTTCTTCTTCCCTTTCTTAGCATTCCCGGTATTTTCGGAATGCTTTCTCTTTGTGCCACTCGTGCTAGCCTCGGCGAGATTGACCTTAGCCTCCATCTTGCCTTTAGCAACTTTGGCCTCATTCATTCTATTGTTCTCTTCTATTTAAAGACGAACAACAATGTCTTCTAAGGACATCTCCTTGCGTTTATGCTTGAGATAGTTCTTGAAGTCCTTCCACGAAGGAGGCAACTTTTCAATGATAGAAGCCACCTTAAATGGATCATTCATGATCATCCCCTCGGCATCAAGCCCATGTAGAATGATTTGGAATTCATCTACTTGAGTTGTTACCGATTTGGAATCGACCATCATAAAGTCAAGATACTTACCGACGACAAATTTCTTTGACCCGGCATCCTCGATCTTGTACTTCCTTTCCAAGGTGTCCCACAACGCCTTGGCTAACTCGACTGTACTATACACATTGTATAGTGCATCGTCAAGTCCATTCAAGATAGAGTTTTTACATAGAAAATTACCGTGAGCCCAAGCCTCCTTTGCCATTTGCCTTTGAGGGTCCGGATCACCTTTTTCTACCGCCGGAGGATCTTCCTTTAAGAAGCCGTGCAAGCTTAGGGTGGTCAAGTAGAAGAGCATCTTCTGTTGCCATCTCTTGAAATCCACACCGGTGAATTTCGCGGGTTTCTCACCATGACTGATGTGATGAGTTGTAGGAGCGGGAGCAACGTTGTTGAATGTAGTATCACCTTGTGATGGAGGCGTCACATTCCCTTGACTAGATGAAGTGGTGTCTTTCTCGTTTGCCATCTCTTGATAATCTTGAAGAAGCGGAAATAACTCTTACGATTGTTGGACAAATGCTATGGCTTCTTTAAGACTTAACGAAAAAACTGACAGCAAAAGTAACGGAGATTGAAAAAACAAAAGGATTCAAGTCGAGTCTTGTATTTAATACAATCTCCGTAAGAGTTATTTGTCCCGCACTGGTGCTTACGGTTGTATGACAAAACTCTAGTAAGATAAAACGACTTACTATTAGTTATAAGGAGCACTCCAATATAACTAATCTAACGAACAACAAAGGTTTTAGAACTTTGGACTTGAAAGATTGAATGCAACGATATGCAATGATTTGGGTATGTTAATTTATCTCTCTAGAGGGTAAAAGGCTCAGAATGACTGTATGTTATAATTGAAATTCGGAGGGAAACTATTTAAAAGAAGTTAAAGGGTTCATGGCTGTTCACTCCAAGAGGTGCCAAACCTGTTCAAAATCTGAGGACGAGCGCGGCCGCTCTTGCCTTGAGCGCGACCGCGCTGGCATCCCAAGACCAAGCCATGATTTACTTAAAATCAGCGCGGCCGCTCTAGGCTGGAGCGCGACCGCGCTGAAGCCCAGAACTGAAAGGTCACGAAAACCTTTTGAGAACAGTTGTGACCCAAAACTAATTTGGATCAGTCCAAGTCAACCCAAGTTAACTTTAACCCTTTATTTAACTTCCGTTAAGTTACAAAAACACTTGTCATTAATTCTCATTCACCCTAAATGGTTTTAGAGACATTAAATAAGTATAATAATCTACAATAAATGTAGAATATAATTTGTAACTAGTTCCGTTAACACATAACGAACTTCCGTTAGAAACTAGATCAACGTTAAGTTAAACTTAACTTTCCGTTATCCATTTCCAACAACCTATTCAAAAGAACGGCTAATACAGGGTTGTGCTCCTTATATGGTTGACGAACATCTCTTGAGATAAAGCTCATGCTCCAAATAGTACCATGTAGCCTGCCATCCTCAGGGGGATAAATTAACCTCTGAACAAATACAAGTGGGTTATCTTAATTTCCAATCATCACCACTGAAAGGTCCTGTTTGCTTAGATCAAATTAAAGGTTAGGCAGTTAAGGTTTGACAGCTGAGGTGAAATCTTAGCTGTCAGAGGTTAACTGGTTTTAAAGGTTGGAGTTAAATGTGCAGCGGAATAAAAGTGTTTGAAATAATGTAAAGACAAGTGAATAGTGTATGTGTGTGTATATGTGTGTGTGTGTTGTGTGATAATACCAATTGAACACAAGGAATTTTAAGGTGGTTTAGAGTTCACTCCTCCTACGTCCACCCTCACTGTCAACCTTGACAAGTGAGATCAATCCACTTAAATCTAGTTCCCGTTAAGATTTACAAAGGATTGGATAGGCAAGTTCCTTGAACTTCCTCTTCCTAATAAGTACAGTCTATTAGGGATCAAGCTCTAATCTGAGCTATTCACACTACCCACTTAAAGTCAGTCTTAAGGGGTTCTTACAAATCAGTTTATACACACGAGATCGATTACAAGTGTCTTAATATTGTTTTGATTATTGGTTGCAGGTTGAGAAGGTTTGGATGCAAGGTTTGTAGAAGTTGTGTGTAAAAAGGGGTGAGGTCTTCAGTCTTGGAGAGTTCCTTTTATAGGCTTGGAAATAGCCGTTGGAGGAGACAAGGAGACAAGGGAGTAAATGCATGTTGGAGTTGCATTTAGAGCCTTTGTTGACTGGAGAAAAAATTAGCTGCAATCTGCAACCAGGCATGTGATCTTCATGGAGATGAGCCGGCAACATCTGTATGGAGAGATTTGGACAAGGCACATCTTGGTCATCACAGGATTTCTTCATAGCTATTGATGTTGAAGATCATAGCTGTTGAGGGGTGAAACCTTTGCTGTGAGAGAACCTTAGCTGTCAGAGCTAAGTTCTGATCTAGAAGGTTTAGGCATTATGTAATACATCATACTACACATGTAATTTAGATACATTAATGTATATGAGAGGATTTGAGTGATATCTTGAGGGATGTTTGAATCATAGCTGTCTAGTTGATATATATAGAAGTGCAGTTTGATTTTGAGGTCTTAGCTGTCCAAGGTCATATGTTATCTTGGCTGTCAGATAACATATGATATATTTCTTTGTCAAAACCTTTTATAACTATGTGGCTTACATAGTTAGGTCCTAACAACCACAAACTGAAAGCAACCACACAATCATCTCTCTGATCACGTAGTTAAAATTAAGAACATAAAAAAGAAATTAACCTTATCAATAATATCAGTCACGGGATGCTGTGAAACTGAGAAAAGAGCTAATTGGTCCAAATGTGTACTGGCAGCAATAAAACACCCACTGCATTAAATCATACAAACACTCATCAAAATGCAATTTATGGGATCTCAACACTACCTGGAAGATAAAATGAGCTAAATGTAGCCAAATGAATTGCAACTTACTTGGACTCAACAGCCAGCATCCATTCAACTTGAGGCCAAAGGTTTCCGGGAAGGGCTGATAATAGAATTTGTGTCAAGGGGAAGAACCTACGCAAAAATAAATGTACAACAAAAAAATAATCCTCAGTGACCTAAAAATGTAATTCCATTGAAATTTTAAAAATGTTCAAAATGCATCTCCTCCTTGTCATGAAACATTATTAGAGAGAGAAAAGTCAAAGAAGAAACCTGTGCATTTCATTCGAAAATGTAAGAAATGAGAGCTTTCCGGAATCTGAAAGAACAATCAAAAGGTCTTTCCCTTGCATCTAAAATTACAAAAAAGTAAGATATGCATTGAGAAAATCAGACTACTAATTCTATTGATAATAACTTGCTCTCATGTGTAAAAATATCTCTTCACAGAAAATCATCAACCTCTGCAAAAGTTGAAAAAAAGATTTCAGTGGTTGTTGGAAGAATATGAGAAATCAAACCTGAGGGATTTGTGAATGAAATCTCTCATTCCAGGGTAGGAGGGCAATATTTTTTCTGGTGCCAAATACAGGCTGCTCACATATAGATTGCACAACTCCGTCATCATCAATAACCACTAACTCTATGGTGGTCTCCTGCATGAATGTCGTAAAGAATTACAATTAAACCAAGCTGAGACAGTGGATTTTTTTTTTATTCAATTAGAGATTAAGTACATGATAGTCAGGCATGGTCAAAAAGTAGAACGGAGCAGAGCCACTTTCTAACACCCAAGCAACATTCAGGATTAGAGATCCCCAGGCTTGTACTAAACAACGACAATAGGAAGGTAGCAATGGAGACCATGATAAAGCATATTGATAGAAATATACTCCTTATCATTCTCATTCTTCCTTTAGCAATATAAACAAGAGTTCTGTTAGGCTAAAGTCGCACTCCTACAAATTAATTATCAAGACTCGGCTATAAAACTGCAGCTAGGACAAGTTCAGGGTTGATCCACTGAAGAACGGTTATTTATTTGAACAATTGTCACTTGACAAGATTGGGGGTCTAAGATTGATTTTAATTTATTCCTAAGACGGGAATAAAAAACTAACTTGTAAACAATTAAAGGAAAGCACTTTTGATCAATTATTTTCCCCGTCTATCATTCAAATATCGGTTAACTCTTTTCACTTTTACCCTATTCACTCGATCACGAGATATATTTCAATCTCTATCTCTTCCTTTGATAATAGTTAATAGCAGTGACACACTCGCTAATAACCCTAATCAATACATAAACCTAACTGACACAGTCTAGATTCACAATATTGATTGATTCCGATTTAAGAGATTAAGATCGAGAACACGTTCTAATGCTATTTCAATTAGATACTTGTCTATTTTCTTCCTCTTCACAATTTACCATGACACATGCATAAACCATAAAGTTGCTACTTGTGAAACCCTAAATTGACACAATCTTAGGGGATTCTAGCAATAAATTAAAAATCAAGATTTAACAATCGGCCTAATTGAAAAACCCTAGAAATCAATTCAATCAATAATTACAGAAGAAAATATGAATAGGACAAAAGATATAAAAAGAAATTAACCTCAATTGAATTTCAAGACGGTTCCAATAATTAAATCCAAAGCAATAGAATTAGTTCTCCATAAAAAGCGATGAACTCTCTAGGAAAAATAAAATAAAAGTCGAACCCTAAAACTGATGTTGAAAGGAGTATTTATATCCTCCCCCCAATAAACCTAAAACTAAAATAATAAAAGAAAAAGCCAAAAAGAAATTAAAATACAATCGAAGTCTTTCCTTTCATGCGGTCAAACTGCCCTCGGTCAACGCGCTTTGCCTGGCTTCACGTGCACAGAAAGTAAGTTTCCTAATCTTCACTTTTCACTTTGGTCCTCCTACTTTCCAAAATCTCATGTTGGTCACTGAAATCTCCTGCTTTGTAGTTTGGTCCTTGAACTTCACAGATTTTTATTCTGATCCCCCAAACTTCTGATAATTGCAGCTTTATCCTCTGCATTGATAAACTTCTCAGAAACATCATAAAACTACTAAAAACATGTCTCAAAATACAATGTTTTTCCTACTAACTCACCAATCCAACATCTACTCAAAATTACATCAAAACTAATCTAGATTACATTAAAATAAGGAAAAAATGTCTAGAAAAATAGGGAATTACATATAATGAAATCCACCACATCAAATTTCCCCACGCTTAGACCATTACTCGTCCCTGAGTAATATCCTAGCCCCACTCTAAATAGCCGGTCTAAACAGATAGCATGGGAGGAAGATGATCCCTAATCTCCTCTAGTCCGCCAACACATGTCAATGAAAGATAATCGCCATTGGAGTAATTATAAACTCCGTCTCCTTATAACACCAAAATATCAACAATGAAAATAATGACCTTAATTTGACACCAACTCCCATAATAAAACAATATCCAAACTAAGGTCCACACAGATAAAAGCCAAGAGAAACTAAATATGTCCTATGCTTTCCCCACGCTTGGCTCACACTACATACACGCTCATAAAAAGAAATAATTGTTAAAGTTGTGATCCTTAAGCAAAAATTTACCTCGTGAAAAGTACCAACACCCCTTATAACTCCAAAGATGAACGAGGGTTTCTAAATCCTAGGCGCCCTTTCGGGTTTTCACTTAGCCTCTATTTTTTTTCAATTTTTTTTAAACCAAAGAAGAAAACAACTAATATACAACAAAATGTAGGTACCCCACCCCCTCACTAAACAATGCATAGTCCCATATGCATCTATACAAAAACAAATAAGGGATAGGGTTACCTTTCGAGACTAGTGCGGCGGTGGAAATCAATCTGGCCCCCATGACGGTCCTTGGCCAGAGCTGCCCCCAGATTGTTGTTACTCCGCTATGTAGATCGGAAAGATTCACATGAGATGAGCTCCAGTCATAAGTTTTACTGCTTGATCCACACTTTTTTTTTCACAATATATATTTTTTTTCCACAATTTTTTTTTTCACAAGAAAGCATAATTATGAAGATGTTTATATTATTTCCTTCTACTTGTACTAAGAGGCAGTAACCAGAGTAACCAAAAGAGTCCCACCTGGATCAAAGGAAAGAGCACATGTGGCACTGCTAAGACCATAAGACCGTCCTCCACTTCAACAACCCAATAATGCAACCCTTAAAAAAAATCCCACCTCTAGAACAATGGAATCAGTTCATATTCATGGGTACCCAACATTTCGACCGACAAAAATCCCATTTCCTGTTCTAGATCACAACAATCTTGCAAACACAATATGTTGCTTCATTAAAGCATTTCTTCCAAACCCACTTGCAAGCAAAAGTAGCTCAATCGCTGGAAAAAAAAAATGACCGCACACAGAAATCTGCGTCGAAATCAATTCAATCAATAAGCACAGAAGAAAATATGAATAGGACAAAAGATATAAAAATAAATTAACCTCAATTGAATTTCAAGACGGTTTCAATAATTAAATCCAAAGCAATAGAATTAGTTCTCCAT
Source organism: Adenophora triphylla var. japonica (assembly GCA_022495995.1). Classification (NCBI taxonomy): domain Eukaryota; kingdom Viridiplantae; phylum Streptophyta; class Magnoliopsida; order Asterales; family Campanulaceae; genus Adenophora; species Adenophora triphylla. The sequence goes on from JAFEMH010001573.1 coordinate 134,242, forward strand.
AAAATATGAATAGGATAAAAGATATAAAAAGAAATTAACCTCAATTGAATTTCAAGACGGTTTCAATAATTAATTCCAAAGCAATAGAATTAGTTCCCCAATAAACCTAAAACTAAAATAATAAAAGAAAAAGCCAAAAAGAAATTAAAATACAATCGAAGTCTTTCCTTTCCTGCGGTCAAACTGCCATCGGTCAACACGCTTTGCCTGGCTTCACGTGCACAGAAAGTAAGTTTCCTAATCTTCACTTTTCACTTTGGTCCTCCAACCTTACAAAATATCATGTTGGTCACTGAAATCTCCTGCTTTGTAGTTTGGTCCTTGAACTTCACAGATTTTCATTCTGATCCCCCAAACTTTTGATAATTGCAGCTTTATCCTCAACATTGATAAACTTCTCAGAAACATCATAAAACTACTAAAAACATGTCTCAAAATACAATGTTTTCCTACTAACTCACCAATCCAACTTCTACTCAAAATTACTTCAAAACTAATCTAGATTACATTAAAATAAGGACAAAATGTCTAGAAAATTAGGAAATTACATATAATGAAATCCACCACATCAAGTTCCTTAGCCAAACAACCTACCACATTTACGAGGATATATATTCCCATTATCTCTCCCTAATTATCTCTATACAAATATAATAAATACGCCAATAATATAACCTGCCAAATATACAAATATACCTATTCTAACACTCCCCCACAGTCGAAACGGGAGGAAGGCGGACGTTGAGACTATTCCGGAATTCATCAAATAAAATCAGCGGTAGACCCTTCGTAAAAATGTCAGCTATTTGAAATCGAGACGGGACATGCAAGACCCGAACCTGACCATGAGCCACCTTTTCACAAACAAAATGGATGTCCATCTCTATGTGTTTAGTGCATTGATGTTGAACTCGATATACCGACAGATAAATGGCACTAACATTATCACAATACACAAAGGTAGCCTTGTAGATTGGATAATGAAGTTCCAAGAGTAAGTTACGTAAGCAGCAAGATTCAGTCACAACATTAGCAACACCACGATACTCAGCTTCTGCACTCGAGCGAGAAAGAGTAGGCTGTCGTTTAGAAGACCAAAAAATCAAATTGTCACCTAAGAATACACAGTAGCCCGAAGTGGACCTGCGTGTATCCGGACACCCACCTCAGTCAGCATCTGTATAGGACAGAAGAATGGATGTCGAAGATGGAGTAAGATGTAGCCCAAGAGTGAGAGTACCCTGAAGATACCAAATGACCTTTTTTTAAGGCGTTCATATGAGTAACCATGGGATTAGAGCATCCACATTGGTAAGAGCTTTTTCCTTATCTTATTTGTAATTTCAATATGCCACATCATTTACAACTCAATAATAAAAATCTCCAAGCTTTTTTCACAATGGTAGGACTTTTTTATCAACTTTTTTGTTCCCCCAAATCCAACAAAATTAAACTTTTTTTTCTAGCATTTTTCTATAATATTTAATGATCAATATTGGGAAGTGGTCAAAATTAATGGAAAGAGCTCCTTGAGAGAGCTCTTTGTAGAAGGAGTAAATGCTCCTTAGTAAGGAGCTTTTCAACTTGCTCCATAATGGCAAAAAGCTAGAGCTTCCAAAAATCTCCCATTGTGGATGCTCTTATGCATAAACAAACAAATCTGTTGAACGGCATATGAAATATCAGGCCTCGTAGACGTGAGATACTGCAAAGCACCGGCAAGACTACGATAAAGAATCGGATCTCCAAACGGCACTGAAGAAGTGGCACTTAGCTTAGACTTCGTATATCCACCGGAGTGGAAGTTGGTTTGCAGGAGGACATACCAGCTCTACTAATTATCTCTTCTGTATACTTACGTTGGGAGAGAAATAGACCCGTTGATGATCGTACCACAGCTATTCCCAAAAAATAGCTTAATTGACCCAAATCTTTCATAGCAATCTCCGAACTAAGAAGAGACATAATAGACTTCTGTAGAGAATCCGAGGAGGCCGTGAGAATTATATCATCCATGTATAGCAAAATATAGGCAGTTTGCCCATTAAGATGATAGATGGAGAGAGAGTTGTCGGACCGACTATTGGTAAAGCCAATAGATGATACAAAGTCCGCAAATCACTTATACCACGCCCTCGGGGCCTGTTTCAAACCATAGAGCGATTTTTTTAACAGACATACATGATCCGGAAAACGAGTGTCCCGACACCCAATAGGCTGATGCATATAAACCGTCTCGCATAACTCACCATGGAGAAAAACATTTTTTACATCAAGCTGATGCAATGCCCAATTCTTAGAAAGAGCCAAGCTAAGAACAAGACGGATAGTGGCTGGTTTAACCACCGGGCTAAATGTTTCGCCACAATCTACACCGACTCGTTGTGTCTTTCCATCACCTACAAGACGGGCTTTATGCCTCTCAAAAGAACTATCAGAACGAGATTTATGAGAAAATATCCACATAGAAAGCATTTAATTAACATTCGGGGGATGAGGTACTAACACCCAAGTATTATTTTTAATAAGAGCATTAAATTCATCATACATTGCTAATTTCCAATTTGGGTCACAAAGTGCCAAAATGGGACTAGAGGGGAGAGGAGATTTTGAGACACACGAGAGAAAACAATATTTGGGATTGGGTTTGTATATACCCGACTCACTACGAGTAGTAGGGCGATGGTTAATTTGTGACGGAGCTGAAACATTAGGGGCAGAGGTTTCAGAATGTGGCTGCCCATTTAAGGAGGGGGTGGGCTAGCCTTGAGGAGAATTACCAACCAGGTCAGGCGTGCCAGAAATTGGGCTAGAAGGAAGTCGGCCCACCTCAGGAAGGTTAAGCGTAGGCTAGGCTGCTGTTTGGGCTGGGGCAGGGCTGGTAGGGGAAAGCCCAGAAGGAGCAGGCTGGATGGCCTGATTAGATGCAAAATGATGGATTAAACTTGGAGTGAGTCCAAAATTTAAAAAATCATAAGAGTGAGACGGAGAGCTAGAAAATGAAGAAAAAGGAAAACGCGACTTGTCAAAAATAACATGTCGGCTTATAATCATTTTCTTTGTGACCAAATCATAACACATATACCCTCGGTGGTGTTTAGGATACCCCAAAAATACACAAGGAGTGGAACGGGGTTGCAATTTTTGTATGGTTGTAGAAGGACGGAGAGGATAACAAAGACACCCGAACACCCTAAGATGAGTATATGATGGAACCCGATTATATAAGACTTGCAACGTAGAAACATATGCTAAGTGTTTTGCGGGTAAGATGTTAAGAAGATATGTTGACATTTGGAGAGCATAATGCCAAAAATTTGGTGGTAAGGATGCATGAACAAGGAGAGTACGAACAATATTATTTGTGGACCGGATTTTTCGCTCGGCTTTGCCATTTTTGTGGAGAAGTATATGGGCATGCTAATCGAAAGGATAACCCATTTGTTGCACAAAAATCCCAAAAAACTTTATTATCGAATTCCCTCCCATTATCACATTGTATGGTCTTTATATCTCGTTCAAAGTGAGTTCGAACGAACATGCGAAAATTAATAATAGTAGTATCCACTTGGGATTTATGAGATAGTGGAAAAGTCCACACAAAATTGAAAAAATCATCAAGTAACACAAGATAATACCGATGCCCCAAAGACTTAGGACAGGAGATGTCCATAAATCACAATGCACAATATCGAAAGGCATATCAGTAAAGGATGTAGAATCAATAAAAGGTAATTTTATTTGTTTTCCAAGAACACAAGAGTGACAAACATTGGAAACATTATTATTACATCCAATAAAATTCTTATTTCTAAGAGAATCAAAAACAGGAGCACCAGGGTGACCCAAACGGTCATGCCATAACGTAGAACTAATCGCCGAAAACGAAGAAGGAGTAGTAATTGACAATGAAAAGGTCAACGTACGAGGATATAGGTCGCCTTGGCTATTACATCTCATAAGAAGAGTTTCCGATTGGAAATCCGTCACAGAAAAACCAAAATGGTCAAATTCAACAGTGACGAAATTATCACTAGTAAATTTGCGAACATAAATGAGATTTTTGATAAGAAGAGGTGCATGAAGGACATTTTTTAAAAGAAGAGGTGGGGATGGGGACGGTAAATGAGTATGACCAACCCCCGAAACCGGAATCCTACTACCATTACCCATAATGATGCCTTTATTTTTAATGCTCAAATTAAAATAAGACTTAAGTGTACCTTGCTCCTAAGTCATATGGTTTGTGGCTCTGGTGTCCATATACTAGCTCGGGTCGGGAGGAGTGAGAGACATGGTATGCATAGCCGAGTCGATGTCCATATGGACGGAGGCGGAGGAAGCTGCATACACTTGAGGAGACCTGCCATAGTGAGAAGGACGTGGCCCAAGAACCCCGGGCTGAAACTGAGAAATGGGCACTTGTGGCTGAAAAGTGGGCCTAGCCCAATTTGTTGTTGGATAGGGATAAGGGGGCATAGCCCATGGCCAAGATCTAGCCCAACCCGGCTGCTGCCAACCAAAATACTCAGGCGCCTGGGACTGTTGTTGAGAACGGCCACTGCCCTGATTATTCCGGCCACCTCCATTTGAGTTTCCTCTACTGCCTTGCGATCTACACCCAGACTGCTCTTCCCTGTTCCCTTTTCTGCCACCCCCATTCTTCTTATTGCCCTTCCCTTTGTTGTTTTTCCCGCCGTTAGACCCACAGCTAGAACTACCAAAATCTGAGAAAGAAGAACCGTCAGAATGCTTTGACTGAGATGAGAGCGTGCCAGAGTGAACCGAAATCGCAGCCTTCTTAGCAAGGCCAGATTCTTCAAGAATCAGCATAGATCGTGCTTGAGAAAAAGTTGGGAGAGGATCGCGTTGCCAAATAAGAGTGCCCACCCCATTGTAGGCTTCGATGAGTCCCGCAACCATCTGAAGCACCATCCGATTGTCCTTAATCGGAGCTCCCACATTCTTGAGTTGATCACCCAAGGACTTCAAGCGTTGATAATAAGCCGAGGCATTTGGGAATTCTTCCATAGTCGTGGATGAGAATTCTTGCTCGAGAGAGACTGCCCGAGAATTTTTTTATCCTCAAAAATATCTCGTAGTCTATCCCAAGTTTCCATTTCTGTAGCACCGGGTACAAGAATCTTTTGAAGCAAATCATTCGAGATGGTCGAATAGATCCACTTTTTCATGATAGTATCAAAAATATCCCACATATCTTGCTCTTCTTCCGTAGCAAGAGCCTTTATTTTCTCATTAGGAATGATATGATGCAACACCTTACATGATTGGGCATGGTTACGAAATAGTTCTGCCCACGTCGAGTACTGCACATTCTTGATTTCAAGAACCAAAGGAACATCATTCCGAACAATAGAGACTGCAAAAGCGGGGTGGAAGTTTGTTTTGGATGAAGACATAGCGGCGGCCTTGATGAATGCAGCGGCCAGAAAGAAGAAAGCGGCTTTGATGAAAGCAGCGGCTAGAAAGAAGAAAGAAAAAATAGGGCGAAAGCGTATAGATCAAACCTAGTCTGATACCATGATAGAAATATACTCCTTATCATTCTCATTCTTCCTTTAGCAATATATACAAGAGTTCCTTAGCCAAACAACCTACCACATTTACGGCGATATATATTCCCATTATCTCTCCCTAATTATCTCCTAATTATCTCTATACAAATATAATAAATATGCCAATAATATAACCTACCAAATATACAAATATAACTATTCTAACACATATAACACATAGAAACTGATTAAAGGACTTAAAAGAATTGATCTAAACAATAGAGTAAAGCTCTGAAGAAGGTTATCACACAAACAAAACACATATATGTACGGATATGCATATGACACATACTATAGTAACAAGAACCCATGCATGTAGTATTTAAATACACAGAATCATCAGATAAGGTTGAAATATTCCAATGGAGCATCATAAGGAGATAATATATGAACAGAGTATGTATGAAGCTAGCAACCATGTAGTCAAGGATTGCACTAGATAATGCATCATGGACATTGAACTGGAGATAGGAAGTCATCAATCCAAGAGAGCCAAATCCTGCAAATGTAACCAAAGTTTAAGATGGAAAAATAAGACCTGAAACCAATATCAGATAGGAAAATATCTAAGTAGGGACATATCCATCTTTAAGGGTATGTTCAAACAGAGAGAAAACTACAAAAGATACTTAAAGAATCCAATCACACAATAACTTTTGAAGAGCAGACGATAAAAAATAAACCCAAGTAACTTTAAAGACATAACATCCTGCCATGTATACCTTGTGCTAACATGTCACTCTGCACATCCCCATCATAGTTTTTGCAAGCCCATATGCAACCCCCATTGTAGTTTTTATCATTTTTTTAGCTGACTCTCTCCCCTGCTGCACCTAGATCTTCATTCTCTTCTACAAACTTTTGATATATTAAGTCCCTGATAAAAATTTCAGTGACACATGGGTATCATCACTAGGTAGCTCAAACAAAAATTTTATTGGATAATAAAAATGCAATACCACATAAAATAAAGAGCAGTAGGACCGCAAACAGAATTAGAGGCTTTATATAAATAATTTGTTATACCAATAAAGCCAGCTGGATTGCAAGGATTGTCGGAGTCTTTATGAATCCCCAGAATCTCAGCTCGAGCTGCTAATAATCCGTAGTGCAAGTAAATGTATAGAAATACAAAATAATCAAATGAAATAACTTTGCTGGATTTAATTTCAATACACTATCAATATAAACCATCTTTCACACAAGTGTTTCATAAATCTGCATTATACCATGGATTGATGTGAAAACTCAGTTGATTATATCACACATGATGGTAATTGACAAACTATTTAGTTTTCAGATACAAATTATATTATACAGTTCACTTAATTTCATTTCTTATCATACAATCATGCCTGAAAATAAGCCCATATCCAGTTTAGAGTCAAAATCAAATTTGTCAACGAATTCAAAAACCCTAACCAAACACTCGCTACTAATTCAATACCTCGTAAGAATAAAAAATCGTGAACATAGAGAATCTAGTTGATCAAACTGATATTCGTTGCTGAGTTGTTACCTGGAAATTGACGGTATCGGAGATGCATTTCAGAGCTGAGAGAGAGAGAAAGAGAGAGCGCTCCGGAATCTCTCCTGTCGGAGATGGGAAGCTAGGGTTTGCGGTGGGGGGATCTCGGAGGGGCGGACGCCGGAGGAAGGGAGAGAAATTGGAAGGGTTTTTAGGGGATTCATTGTTGCGGCGGCTTAACGAGAGGAAAAGATAGGTTATGAAATAAGAAAGGTATGAGCTAGAATATTTATATGCTAACATACCGAAGGAAATTTCCGTCGGTAATACCGACGGATCACGTCCGTCGGTAACACCGACGGAAATTTAAACATTACCGACGGACTTAAACAAAAATTAAAAAAAAAATCCCGGCAAAATGAAAATTAATATTCCGTCAGTAACCCTTGATGGTCCATCGGTATTACCGACGGACCGCGCCCGTCGATATATTTCCATCGGTAATAGGCCTGTTTCTAGTAGTGCTTTGTCTACTTCGGTTAGTAGAGCATAGTTCTCCTTCAGATATTTTACACAGTTCAAGTAATAAAGCAGTAAATCGATCTATATGATCCCTAATGGACGTACCTTCACTCATACGGAGACCAAACAACTTCTGCTTCAGATACAACTTGTTGGTTAGAGATTTCATCAAGAACATGCTCTCCAACATTAACCACAAAGCTTATCCGGAATCAGTATCTACAATATCAACTAGAGCATCATCATCCAGAAATCTGATGATTTTGGAGTGTACCCTCTCATCTATCGCGGTCAGATATGCTGCTTACTTTGCTGCTGCTTTCGCATCATTCTCCATACCTTTTGTTGTTCCTATCGAAGCAGCTCCTATGGAATGGCTTCTAGTTTTCCCTTTGGATCACTTTTTTATCACTGATTGCAGCAGCCACGCACCCCACAAACCCTTGTCTCTCAACAATGCATTCATCTTTATTTGTCAAATAATAAAACTATTACTCCCATTAAACTTGTCGATCGGTAAATCTATTCCTGAACCCATCTTCTTCTCCAGCGGAATACCCTTGGATCTTTCTTCACCAACCAGCTCTGATGCCAGTTTGTTAGAACATAGCCAAGAAGAAGCAATCAAGAACACAAATCCCAAACACACGAAGACAAGAATTTACGTGTTTCACCAAATTGGCTAAATACACTGATAGAGTGATAGAATATTATTATCATTTGGTAAACACAAATTACAAATCTTTAATTTATTGCACATTTTGATTACAAATTGACCATCCCTATCTCTGATAGCACCTCCACTAGGGGGAGCCACCTCACCCAAATACTCCTCTGAATGCGGGGTTGAATCGGTTTCACGCCCAAGGTCTCAAGGATGATTGAGCTGTCCCCATTTAGAAGATAAACACTTAGTAATTCTTTCTATAAAAAATCTTATGTTACAAATCTTAAAACTACTGGTTACAACAGAAACACCGTACAATATTCTGCTACCGTATGAATTCAAGACTTGTTTGTTACCCAATTACCCTTGAAATTGAAAGAGTTTATGCTGTAGAATGCATAGAGAGAAATAAGAGTTTGGAGAATTTTCCTTGATGATCCATTTCATACTGAGGACACATATATATACACAGACCCTATACATAGAATATCTACAGCCACAATGTTAATCTATCTATACAAAGAACATAAAATACCAACAGGTAAATGAACTGTACATATGCTGATAAAGACTTGGTAAATACTCAGCACAACTCGGCTAATACCCCCCCTCAAGCGAGACGGCCGTAGGGTAGATGAAGCTTGAGAGACAATGAGTGAAACCGAGGTTTAGCCAACCCCTTTGTAAAGAAGTCAGCAAGTTGATCATCTGAGTTGACAAAATGTAGCCGTAGGAAACCACGAGTAACGCACTCCCGTATAAAGTGATAATCAATCTCTATGTGACGTGTGCGAGCATGGAAAACAGGGTTGTGAGCCATATGTATAGCAGAAAGATTATCACAGTATAGTGACGGAGGTGAGAACGGGATACGGAGTTCACGGAACAAGAATGAAAACCATCGAAGTTCTGCGGTGGTTGTAGCAATAGCACGATACTCGGCTTCACTGCTGGAGCGAGAGACGGTAGTTTGCTTCTTAGCTGTCCAAGACACTAAGTTGGGCCCTATGAAAATACAAGCACCGGTAGTAGAACGACGATCATCCGGATCCCCAGCCCAATCAGAATCAGAGTAAGCGCAAATGGAGTGGTCAGGAGATGATGTATACGATAGACCCAAGTCAACCGTACCTTTGATAAACCGGAGAATGCGCTTGGCAGCCACAAGATGTGAGGAGCGAGGTTGGTGCATATATTGACAGACCTGATTAACTGAGAAAGCGATGTCAGGTCGTGTCAAGGTGAGATATTGAAGGCCACCAACCAAGCTCCGAAATTCTGTAGGATCAGATAGTGGGTCACCATCATGGGAAGAGAGCCGTGAGTGAGGGATGGTGGGTGTAGGCATCGGTTTGCAGTCCGACATATGAAACCGGTCAAGTAGATCAAGCGCATAACGCGTTGGACGAAGCTGAAGCACATTCCCAGTACGAGTAGCTTCAATACCTAAAAAGAAACTGAGATCACCCAAGCGACGAGAATCGAAGGTCTGACAAATATCATCAATAACAGATGAGACAACAGCCGGAGAAGAACCGGTGATGATGATGTCGTCGACATACACAAGAATGGCAATAGTGGAGTCCACAGAGTGCCGAATGAAGAGAGAAGAGTCTGATCGGCTGTTAGTGAAACCATGCTGAAGGAGAAAAGTATGAATGCGCTGAAACCAAGCACGAGGAGACTGCTTGAGACCGTGCAAGGCTTTGTGTAGTTTGCACACATGGTTCGGAGTAGTGGAATCAACAAACCCAGGAGGTTGTTTCATATAAACTTCCTCTTGGATAACTCCATTAAGAAAAGCATTTCGGACGTCCAACTGTTTAATAACCCAACTCCGAGAATGTGCAATAGCTAATATGGAACGAATTGTGGAGGGTTTGACTATCGGACTAAATGTCTCATCATAATCAAGTCCGGCTTGTTGAGTGAAGCCCTGAGCTACCAAGCGAGCTTTATGACGTTCGATAGAGCCATCGGCCTTCCTTTTGACTTTAAAAATCCAACGACAGCCTACAATATTCATACCATCGTGAATGGGAACTAAGGACCACGTTTGATTTTTTTGAAGAGCCACAATCTCCTCACGCATTGCATCTTGCCAATGAGGGTAAGAAGAGGCTTGCTTGAATGTACGGGGTTCATAGGTGAGAGAATCTTTTTGGACTGCCAAAAAACTCTCGGGTAAGGAATATCGAGATGTATTTTGGAGGAGATCAGCCACTGCGCGAACCCGAAGAGGAGGAGTTGTTGTAGACTCGGCTGATGTATTTGGGATAGGACTGGTGGAATCAGGAGCTACAGAAGATGGGACTCGAGATCGTAGGAGTGCCAGAGGTGGCGGTGGAACTAGAAGTAGAGGTAGGGGATGTACCCGGCGGCACCGAGATAAAATGAGACTATTAGGAGCGTGAACCCGAGTTAAGATGCAACGGTACCGGATCGTTGTTGAACCGGGTCGAGGCTGCTGGATGTTAGGGCGAACCGGTGAAGACCCATTGCCGGGGTTTAACGGAGGTGCTGCAGCTTGATTAGGCCAAGGACGAGGAGCAATTAGACCAGAACTATTGTTCATCAATGAGAGGCAGCTGGTTGACTAAGTGCGGTACACTGCCGTGAAGAAGTGTGGCTAACTGTTCTCAAGGGAAAATGAGATTCATCAAATACCACATGGCGAGATATATAGATTTTGCCACTGATTAAGTCCATGCATCTATAACCTTTACGTAAATTATCATATCCAAGAAAAATACAGTGAATTGATTTAGGCATAAGTTTGTGAGTGTTGGTAGGAACTACAAGAGGAAAACAAGAGCAACCAAATACTTTAAGAAAGCGATAGTCAGGTTTTCTCTGTAGTAGAATTTGATATGGAGACACAAATCGATGTTGTCGCATGGGCAGACGATTTATTAAATAAACGGCAGTGTTGAAAGCTTCTAACCAAAATTTGTAAGGTACATTTGCTTGGGACATAAGACACAAACCAATTTCGACTATATGACGGTGCTTTCTTTCAACAACGCCGTTTTGTTGAGGTGTATAAGGACATGTGATTTGGTGTTTAATGCCAACTTTTTGAAGGAAAGAAGTAAAAGCACGGCTAGTAAACTCACCCCCTCCATCTGTTTGGACTGTTTTAACTGTATGGACGGAAGAAATACGACGAGATAATTGGTTCTCAATTTGTGTTTTGAAGGTAGCAAATGTTTGAACAACATCAGATTTATGAAAAAGTGGAAACAACCACACATAACGAGAATAATCATCCACAACAGAGAGATAAAAACGATGTCCATTTAATGAATTAACGGGAGCAGGCCCCCAAACATCCAAATGTAACATGTCAAGAGGGTGCAAAGCATTAAAAATCCTAGGAGAAAAAGGTAGATTACTAGATTTGCCTAAAGGGCAAATGTGACAACATTGTTGTTCACTTATTTTACTACTTAACGGTAGATTAAACCGTTGACACAAAATTCTCAAAATTTGAGCGGAAGGGTGACCCAAACGAGAATGCCAAATATCCGGACTCGATCTTTCGCCAATGAGCGCAACGGGGCTGTTAGAAGACTTTGAACTGAAGGATAGCTTATAAAGGCCACCAGAGTTACTGCCAGAGATGAGAGTCTCCCGAGTACGATTGTCCTTAACACAAAAACCACACGAGTCAAGTTCAAAGTAACAGTTGTTATCTTTAGAAAATTGACGAATAGATAAAAGAGGTTTGTGTAGTTTCGGAATATAAAGGACATTGCACGGTTGAAAAGAACGATTATTTAAGTGCAATGATGAATTACCAACGTGAGAGATGTGCAACTTAGAGCCATTACCAAAAACAACTGTATTTTTACCTAAGTACGGCTGATAATCGGTGAAGGAAGAAGGATCGTCCGTCATGTGATGAGTAGCCCCGGAGTCAAGCACTATCGGATCCTGATGAGCAAGCTATGCGGCATTGTTGTTATCTGGACAAACACGAGCACTATGTCCTGGTTGATTACACCATTGGCAGATAATCTCATTCTGCGAGGGAGTCGGAAGAAGCCCACGACCACGTCCCGAAGATCCCGTCATACCCCCACCTGTTGACTGTGAGCCACGACCACGGTTGTTGTACCGACTTCCGCCCCAATTCGACCATTACCCCACCGACCATTGCCTCGATTATTGTTACCATTGTTGCGGTTCCGTTATTGTTGTTGTTGTTTCCACGACCACGATTACCACTACTATTTCCACCACCACGGGAAGTAGAAGACCGTTGTTTCTCCACCAAGAGGGCCGCAGATCGTTGCACAGAACCGAGAATTTCTTTTGCGGCATTTCTTCTTTGAGAAGAAGCTCTGTCATGTCGTCAAAGGAAAGGGGTTCACGAGCATGGGTAGGCTGCTGCAGAGGTTAGAAACTCTTTAAATTCGTGGCCTAAGCCACCAAGCACACGCCGAATAAGTTCAAGCATCATCGACCGGTGCACCGGCAAAGCAGTGAGTGAATCGAGATAGATGAGGCCTGGAGAAGGTAGTCGGATATAGACGGATCAGACGCTTTCTTGAGATCATGCAACCGGTCCTTAAGATTTGAAATTTGCAAGGTCAAGTAGCACCAAAACGCTTGGCGAGAGCAGCCCAAGCCTTAGGAGCTGTCACAAGAGTTTAGGTAAGGTTGAACGGCAGGAGTAACAGTACCTTTAATCCAGCCACAAACAAGGTCCGTGCCGGAAGTCCATAAAGCATGCTGTGGGTTGTCGGTCCCATCAGCTAGTTTGGCAGCGGGCTGTTCTGGATCAATAACGAACAAGAGTTTATGGGTACGAAGTAAGGTTTTGAACAAGGTACTCCAATTGACATAGTTATCCTTAGTCAAAAAGGTTTGTCCCATAATCGCAGTGGGATTATAGAACACGGGGAGAGAGGATGTCGAGGACAGCAGATGAGAAAGAGAGGAAGACCCAGATTCGGGAGTGGCTTCCATGGTATTGACAGGAAGGAAAAATATGAGAGAGAAAGATAACAAGCCTAAAATCTGGACCAATGAATTAGACTGATACCATGAAAGAGTTTATGCTGTAGAATGCATAGAGAGAAATAAGAGTTTGGAGAATTTTCCTTGATGATCCATTTCATACTGAGGACACATATATATACACAGACCCTATACATAGAATATCTACAGCCACAATGTTAATCTATCTATACAAAGAACATAAAATACCAACAGGTAAATGAACTGTACATATGCTGATAAAGACTTGGTAAATACTCAGCACAACTCGGCTAATAGAAATAATACGGCTTTGTGAAGGTAAATCCGACCCCAAGAGTAGAATCCAAGAATCCTAAAATATAGGGACGCATAATCCAACCCAAATCTTTCTAAAACCCTCCTCCCTCCGTCTTCTTCAATTCTCCCTACAAACTAAATCTTGATATTATTATGAGAGTTTGACGAAGTCAATCAAAACATGAAAGAGAATAATTGAATTGAAAGACTCAATTTATTATGATAATAGAGGTACATATTTATAGGGTTACAATGGGAGGTAATCTCCTAGAAGGAAAAGGATTCTAATCTAATACAATGATTGATCTCCTAGATGGATAAGGTTTCTAAGACTGTGTTTCCTAATCTAGTACAAGGATTGTGTTTCCTAATCTAATATATAACAATATATACTTGAATATAATATAATATAATGGTATTATATTCTTAATATGCTCCCGCAAGATGGACGACCGATAGGAGAGTCCAATCATGGACATAATTACATGAAGATTTGTTGTTGCCGAAGCTACTGCCCAGTTTGCATGGTCGAGCCAATTTGCACGCACGGTCGTGCAGCCATTGTTAATTTTTTTTTTTTTTTATTTATTTTTTATTTTTGAATGACGTCGTAACGACGAGGAATTCTGTGTCTCATTTACTACGTCTCAACGACGATTTTATGTCTCGACAACGAGTTGGGTTTGAGGTTTATTTTACGTCGCAATGACGAGGATTTTTGGTTTGGGTTATGAGTTTTACGTCATACGGATGACTTTGGTTTGGGTTATGAGTTTTACGTCACACGAACGACTTTGGTTTGGGTTATGAGTTTCACGTCACACGGACGACTTTGGTTTGGGTTATGAGTTTTACGTCACAAGGACGACTTTGGTTTGGGTTTTGTTTTACATCTTAAGGACGACTTTGGTTTGGATTTTGTTTTACGTCAAGAGGACGACTTTGGTTTGGGTTTTTCAAAGGGAGGTTGAGTGAAGAGGTGAAAAAAAAATACTCAACGTTACATTGAGATAAGAAAAAAAAAATTAAGAAGGAGAAAATATTTGAAGTGGCCAAAGAGATGACCAATTTGAGAAAGAGTGTCAATTTGAGAAAAAATATTTTGAGAAAAATGAGTTGAGAGAAGTATTAGAATTGGAAGAAGAAGAGATTTTAAGAAAAAGAACAAGAGAAAGAAGTACCTTTAGGAGTTTAGGATAATAATAAAAGAAGAAGAATAACGGCTAAGGGTTGGGGTGGGTGAACGGTGGTGGCAATATTTGGTGTGGGAGTTTTGATTGAATTTGAAAGGAGGGTGAGGTCTTGGGCGGCGGCCATGAAGAACCGTGAGGGAGAGAGAGAAAAAAACTTGGATTTTGGTGGGGTTTGCCAAGGTTGATCGTATTTGAGGGTTGTGTGGGGCGGTGGTGTAGGAGGTAGAGAGGGTGCGAATTTTGGCCAAGGGTTTTGCCGCAAGGGTTTCGTGGAGAAGTTCTTCTATGGATCTAAGCTCTGATATCATATTAGAATAATGAGAGTTTGACGAAGTCAATCAAAACATGGAAGAGAAGAATAGAATTGAAAGACTCAATTGATTATGATAATAGAGGTACATATTTATAGGGTTACAATAGGGAGGTAATCTCCTAGAAGGAAAAGGATTCTAATCTAATACAAGGATTGATCTCCTAGAAGGAGAAGGTTTCTAAGACTGTGTTTTCTAATCTAGTACAAGGATTGTGTTTCCTAATCTAATATATAACAATATATACTTGAATATAATAGAATGAAATTATATTCTTAATAGATATACTCATTTCTCTCTCTCTCTCTCTCTCTCTCCACCGTGAACATTCTGTGTCCGGCTTTTCTGTTATTAATCTTGTAACCTTTGTTGGGAATCGAATATCAATGGATCCCAAACCAGAGATTGGTCGGTTCGCTTGTGCTGCATGCAAGAAAGCGAGAAAATCGTGTCCTCAAACTTGCCTTCTAGCACCCTACTTTCCACATGAAAAATCAGTGAATACACGGCTGTCCACAATCTTTTCAGAGTTAACAATGTTAAAAAAATGCTAGAAAAACATGAACAAGACGACCACCAGACAAAAGTTGTTGTTGATTCGCTTATTTGGAATGCCACAATGTGGGAGCAAGATCCAATACAAGACCTTACTGTTTTTACTTGGACATGGAACTCCGACTAAATCAAATGTTACCCCAACACAACAAGAAGCACGAACGGCATCTGATCATTTTAATGAAATGGATGGATCAAGATTGAGAAATGGTGAAGGAATTAGGCAGCAGGAACAAGAAAGGGTGTTTAACGGCGGCCAAGAAACTGACAATGTTGCGGCGGATGAGATTGGTGTGGCGATGAGGCGGCAGATACGCTGATTAGCCTGCTGCTATATTCAAACAGAATTCCAGAATGTGCATCCCAATCATCCAACGTAAAGAGGTATTACTAAATACTCCCTCCGTCCCAATTGGAAAGGCACAAAGTTAGTATTACACGAGAATTAAGAAAAGTATATAGTGGATTAAGTGTTTTTAGCATTAAAATTGAGGTAGAAGAGAGAAAGTGGGATAGGGTTTAATAAGTAGATAGTTATTGTGATTAGTACAAGTGGTTCCAATAAATAAAAAGTATTAAAATGTTTTCATTTTGGGTGTGTGTTTTTTAATTTGAAAACCCTAAATAAAAAAATTTACCTTACCGGTGGGACAGAGTGAGTACTCTCTTTTATGGAATTGTTCATGACACATTATATCTAAAATTTCATAAACACCCCTCACGCTTTTATAACTGACGTATAATACTACTTTATCTGTTATAAGTGACTTATAAGACTAATTTGTATCTAATATTAACTTATAATACAATTTTTATAACAAATAAAATTCAAAATTTTCAATAATAACAACGAATTAATCTCATAATTTACACATTAAAACTCTTATATCTAAATTATAAAATCAACTTGCCTTTTATAACTAATTCGTCTGTTATAATTGTTTTATAACTAATTCGTCTCTTGTAATTGTCTTATAACTAACGTTATAATACTACTTCATCACTTATAATTCAGTTATAAGACAATTCTTTCAACAAAAAAAAAATCAAAATTTCAATAATAACGATTTGATCTCATAATTTAAACGTTACAATTCTTATAAGTGACTTATAAGACTAATTTGTCTCTTATAATTGACTTATAAGACAATTTTTTCAAACAAAAAAAATCAAAATTTTCAATAATAACAACGAATTAATCTCATAATTTACATATTAAAACACTTATATCTGAATTATAAGATCAACTTCCCTCTTATAACTATTTCATCTTTTATAATTGACTTTATAAAACAATTTTTTTTAACAAAAAAAATCAAAAATTTCAATAACGACGTTTTAATCTCATAATTTACATATTACAACTTTTATAGTTTAATTATAACCGACTTATAAAACTATTTCATCTCTTATAAGTAGTAACTAATAAAACTTTTTCGTCTCTTTTTAATTGTTTTATAAAACAATTGTTCAACAAAAAAATTAAAATTTTCAATAGTAACAACGAATTAATCTCATAATTTATACATTAAACTCTTATATCTTAATTATAGATGACTTATAAAAATATCTCATCTTTTATAAGTAACTTATAACACTTTTTCATCTCTTTTCAATATGTAATTATTTTTCTTCTGTCATTGAAATTTTGCCAACATCGACTACAATATACATCTGGTAATGATTATATGATAAGAATGTCTCCCTTGCAGAAAGTTTGGACACTATGTCGAATTCTGAAGAGAAGCATATCAAGTTACAAAAAAGGCATACCAAATTGGAGAGAACTAGCTGCTGCTAAACGAACCACCAACATAAATGTATTAGTATCCGCAGCGGAGATTCAAGCGATCACAACACTGATATTAAGCAAGGCTACAATCATATTAGTTTCCAAAATCCAGAGATACGAGAAAACGAACAGAAAAAACCCTTTCTTAATCATCATCAATTTCTTTTTCAACAACAACAACAACAACAACAACAAGGTAATATCGTGATCAACGGAAACCAAGTGAAACTCATAGGGCAAAATCATCACTTGTAGGTCTGCTCGACAATGTCAACAACAACAACTTCTTAGTTGGCTCCATCAACTGCAGCATCTTATTCTAACTACCCTACCGACGACTTCACAAAGCACGGAGAGAGGTCGGAGGCGATCATCGTCGGTCGCCGTCGCCGGTAATTGTTTGGGGTAGAATTTTTACTCAAGAGTGCACTGACATCTTGGCTAGTATAAGTCTTCAGCGTCTTAACTATTTACGTAAAATCTAGGGAGAAACGCGTTTCTCCATAAGTTATGGAGAAACGGGTTACGGGTATCCAGAAGCTATTGAAAGGATATCCAGAAACTTTTTGTATTGGCCATGACCTTGTCCCATGGTTACTTCTGGATATCAGTCTCAAAGGTTCTGGATATCCAGAACCCTTTGAAAGGATATCCAGAAGCTTATGAAAGTGATATCCAGAACCTTCAAAATGATATCCGTAAACTTTCAAAATGTTTCGGATATTCATTTGATGGTTTCTGGATATATATTTGAAGGTTTTCGGATATCCGTAAAACCTTCAATAAGCATTTTCTGGTCTTGGCCTTGGATTTGGCTTCAAATATGTTTCTGGATATTCATTTGATGGTTTCTGGATATACATTTGAAGGTTTCTGGATATCTAGAAACCTTCAATAAGCAATTTGTGGTCTTGGCCTTGGATTTGGCTTCAAATCTATTTTTTCTGGATATCCGCCCAAAGGCTTCTGGATATCCGTTCCAAAGCTTCTGGATATCCAGAACCCTTTGAGACTGATATCCAGAAATTTTCTTCTGGTTATCAAACGTATAGCTTCTGGCTATTAAAAACGCGTTTCTCCATAGTTATGGAGAAACGCGTTTCTCAGCAGACCTACTCAACTATTTATCATCTTTAACATGACATCCTATTTTTGACAACTTGAAGATGCAGGTACAACTGTTCCTATTTTTCAGGAGATAAATACTACGCAAATATCAACGACCAAGTCTTACATATTTCAAACGCATTACTAACGGAAGATCAAGTCATGGCAATGGCTCCATAACTTTAGCAACCTGCCCCGGATTTGTAGGGATTTTCGGTTACTAATTAAATTATTTATTATTTTTGGGGTATAAAAAGAGAGCTAGGGATAGGCGCCAAGGACGGCAATTTTTGTAACTCTCTCTATACTTCCACTTTGTAATCTCTGAAGAAAAATATTATAAACATCTTTAGTTTTAGGTAGATTTCCTAAAACCTCCCGAGGTTTTGTGCCAGAGATTAATTGATCAAGGGCTTTCCTCGTTACATCTTGGTGTCACATCTTGAATTTCCTCATTCTTATATTCCATTTGTGCCCAAAAACATTCCACTAAAAGTTCAGTTTCAAAGCATACAAGAAATTGATCAAAACAATTTGGCGCCGTCTGTGGGATTTTGGTTTTTTAAGTTTGTTAAGGAAATTTCAAGATGAATAATCCCTGTTCTGGTCAAGATGCTCAAAATGTTTCCGAAAGAAATGGAGATAGGACTATAGCACCTAGAGCATCTGGAGTTCAAGTTTCGAATACAATTGGAATGTCTCCTCAACAAACTTCACCGATTGTTACCTCTTCAGCCGTGATTCCACAGGAGCTGACCTTTGAATTTATCACTAACATGACCAACATGATAGAGTTCTTAAAAAATCAACAAGAAACTCAAAAGTACACCAACGAGATGTTGTTCAATGCTATCTCCCATCTCCAAGGTGCTTCTTCCCATGGTCCTGGAACGTCTCCAGTGACAAGCAAAATATCTCCTCTACAACCTAGACATTTCAGTTTCGCTGCAGAATCAAGTAGGGGAGGATCTAGGAATCACGTGACACAGCCAGAAAGCATCATCATCAATCTGTGCACCACTCTGCCAACGTCAATTCCATCATTTCCAACACCATCTTCAAGATTAACAAGGGTTTTTTCAAATTATGCATATAACTTTGTCAATCCTAATCCCAATAACTCTGATGCAGGAAATTATGTGGCTAGACAGTTGCAAGAATTAAGGGAAACGGTTATGAATGTCCCAGGAATTGCATCTCTCGTGCCTAGATCATCTCCAACATGTTACAATGATACTCGTTTTGTACCTAGTATTGCCTATGCTGAATTACCCAAGAGATTTACTGTTCCTCAAATAAAGCAGTATGATGGCACTACTGACCCAATTGAACATGTAGCCCTTTATCAGGAGAAGATGGATGTCATTCATATCCCTTTGTCGTATAAAGAAGCCTGTTTATGCAGAGGCTTTGGATCAAGATTGACTGGAGCAGCCTTAAGATGGCTCATTAATCAGCCTTTGGGTTCTATTGGATCTTATGCAAGATTAATTGACAGGTTCACTAATCAATTTTCTTGTAACAGGGTATTTGAAAAACTTACTAGTGACCTGTATCGGATAACTCAACAACCTGATGAAACTCTTAAAAATTATTTGAGCAGGATCAACAAAGAAGTAGTGGACATACCCAACTTAGACAAGTGATGGAGGAAAACTCCCTCTTGTAATAAAAATACCGAGCAAGTGTACTCACTACCGATGTAGCAGTATGCAATTGCAGGGGTCGAATCCACAGAGACTCGTTGGTAAACAAATAGGGTGAAAGCAGTGAATTTTGTAACCAAAGTTTATAGATTGGATTTAGAACTAAAAAGCATAAAATAAATAACAAAAACTAACTAAACGAGAAAACAGATTATGAGCAGAGATTCGTAGATTGGATTTCACTTCACCATCATTCTATGCAGAATTTTACTTATAAAACATTAACTCAACTTCTAGGGTTCATTCACTTTAGCTAGGATCGACACGGTTAGGTGGCCGGATTACAATCCTAAATAATCTTTTAATATTGTAGATTCTATTACGGTTCCACAATATGCCAAGAATACATTAAGAACACAAGAATTAAAGAACCTAATGTTGATCTGATTCTATTACGGCACAAACCAAATTATTCGACAAATAGTGGTCTATGTATAAATCGCCCAAATTAATGGCTCAATAAATACCCAATTATTCAAAGACGAGTTCGTATCTTAACATACGTCTCGAATCTAAGAACAAGAAATTAAAATCTATTAATGAACTAGAAGGAATTAAATAGAAAGAATTAAAATATTAATGCATAGAAATTCGGTGAAGATCAAAACAATCTACAAATCTAAGAAATTTAGCTACTCATAATTTACAAATAATAAAACCTGAAATTATTAATAATTCTTCTCCACAATTGAATTGTTGAAAGAAAAAATAATAAAAACTCCAAATTATATTCTGTGATATAAAAACTGATAATATGAATCTATATCTATAATATGGCTGCTGTGTTTATAAATAGGGACTAGGTCAAAAAAACGTGGGCCAAGCTTGAGAAATTCCAAGAATACCCTTCAATTGATACGTAAACCTGTTGCTGTAATTGGGTGAAGCGCGGCCGCAGTGCTGTTAGCGCGCCCGCTCTAATGGGCAGTAAGTTTTGGCCGAGAGTTTGGCCTGTGAGCGCGGCCGCCCTTTATTTCAAAGCTTGGCCCAGCTCTAGTTCCTTCCTTGGCCCAAATTGCAATTGCTCCAGCCGGCCCCTTCCTCTTGCAACCTGGCCCCAAATGGCCCTAACTTGCCTTGCAATGGCCCTAATTCCTCGGCCAAATACCATGCATGCAGTGGCCCCATTTTGTAATATTTAGTATTCGTTTCGTTCCCACAATTGCCAAGTTCACTTTGCCCACTATAATGACTTCTTTTGCGCTTCGCTCTTTGGGATTTTATTTTTCATTTAATCCCATGAATTTTTATAAATTAAATTCGTCCAAAAATTCTATATTTCCAGTTCAGTCCCTGAATTTTCCAATATTTCCCATTTAGTCCTTTGAACTTCCAAATGTCAGTTTTGTCCCGCATTTCAAAGATTGTTGCACTTCAGCCCCTGAACTATCAAAACACTAATACACCATATCAAATATACAAAAAACTCGGGAATCAAACACAAAGAAAGCCTAAAAGTGCATCATTTGGATGGGTAAATACACATCCATCAAATACCCACAAACTAACCTTTTGCTCATCCCGAGTAAAACAAAACTAAAAGAAATAAAATAAAGCTACTCTAAACATTAATAATAAAACCTTAAAGCAAAATAATTATTTTTGGGATGTTCTATCACGGATGAGTCATTGGCCATACAAGTCTCGGATTCTCACCAACACACATAATCAACAAGTGCCACCACAATAATGGGATTACAATCACATTGAAGCATAAAACTCACAATTTTCCACCGCGACCTGAATGATGAATGAATTATGGGAGGTCACTGCCAACAACCTAAGATTGTTGATGGATTCACTAAGCGATGCTCTAAATCAATATGCCATAGACAGTACAACCCAAAAAGGACACTCATATGCATATTTACACGATTGTCAACCCGGTTACTCAATATTTGAAAGATTGATATGGCCTAAAAGTTAAGTTGCGAAAGATCGCAGGGCTAGGTTCATGGCTACAATTGAAGGTAAGGACATACGAAAACAAGAAAGTGAAACTAGAAAGTCTTCTTTTAACAATACATCCTCACTTTGATGATAATTCCTCCACTCACCCTTATTATTTCCCAATGTGCCAACCCACAAACTAAAACTTTTTCATACATTGACATGGGGTTGAGCACATTTCATTACTTTCTTTGGTCACCTTGAAACGTAATTTCCACTTTAACATTAGAGAGGGCAAGACTTTTTTTTTTTTGCTTTGCACAATTACATCACGAAGAATGTGCATTCAATAATTTTTTTTTTATCAAGCCCCTCTTTTCATTACATAACATGACCCTTTTCTTTATTTTCGTGACCACTTTCCATTCAATCCTTGATTTTCCTAACCTCCCCCACAATTCCCAATTCATTCCCTAGTTTCACTTTCTTGAAAAGGTGAGAAAAAATTAAATTTGTGTATAGGTTAAAAGGGTAGGACAATGAGGGTACAATTGAAGGTGAATGGTGGTCTAAGATAATCTCCCACTTTGTGAGAGATTCCATTCTTTTTCAAGCTCAACAGGGTTCTAGCGGAAAATTTTTAGTGGCTAGAAAGTTTAAGGCTCACAAAAAGGGATTCAAAGAATAGCCATATATATCAAGTAACCTATTGACGTGATATTAACAATCATGCAAACATGTTCTAGGGACCCCGAGAATACACAAAGTGATCCCATAAAAGGCACCTAAGTTGATGACAATGACCAAGAATATTATACGGAAGTGAGAGGTGGTGCAATCATAATTTAAATGTTTCAATGCAATCCCAATCACCACACTAATGATAACACATGTGATTTTAAAATTAAAGCACACTCTAATCATCACAGACTTTGGACAACATCCCAACTATGAAAAGAACAAAAATTTTTAAATTTTTCAATTTTTTTAGAGGGTGACACTATATACACTCCCCTATAAACCCACAAACTCGGAGAGATGTCTACCCCCAAACTCAAAACATGCTATGTCCTCATAGCAAAGAGAACAAAAGCGTGCCTTGGGTTCGACGGACGACATGACCTGACTAAACAGTAATTATCATAAAAATAAAACATACCTCATTGGGTTGCCTCCCAAGCAGCGCATTTGGTTAAAGTCGTTAGCCCGACTATGGTCCCAAGCTTACTTGGCCTTTGCTTTGCGGCCTTTGGACCATCTCTTCTCCTCACGGGCACAAACACCCTTCTCTTTCCAAATCAGCTCTCCATTGTCAACAAGTAGGGGTGAAGCCACATTTATTTTTGAAACTTTACGCTTGTGCTTACCCCTCTTTCTTTTCTTTTTATTGGGGTTTCCACCCCCAAACTCAACCTTTTTTGCAACCTGCAAAACACCATTCTCACAACCAAGATCAAGAGAGTTATGATGCACAAAAATATTTAAAAATATAGAATCAGATAAATCACTATAACTCTCCTCACTAACTCTCGATTTTGAAAGCCCTTGTGATGAATGTGATGGATTCGACTCTTTATGGGAGTCGTGTGGGGAGTGATATGACCCGTTACTCCTAGAGAATTGGTCGGCTTTAGTGTTACTAGCTACGGGACAAACGTCCGCATTATCCCCACTTTTCTCACATCCATTCACATCATATTTAAATATTGGAACATCAGTTATGGCTCCTACAAAACCATCTTTGGGGAAGGGTTTCTTATCATTTTTAGACATAACAAACTTGCATTCTTCCCCCATGCCTCTCAAGGATACCACCCCTTGACACAGATCAATGGTGGCCTTAGTGTCAAACATAAATGGCCTCCCAAGCAGAATGGGAGTTTTTAGTTGCTCCTCACTTGATCCCTCCATACACACCACATAAAAGTCAATGGGGATAATGATTTTATCAATTTTAACCAACACCCCTTCAATAACCCCTAAAGGTCTTTTGATTGGGAGATCCGCCAATTGCAAGTCTCTCGTGGGTGGTTTCAACTCACATACCCCCAAACTTCTAAAAACATGAAAGGGCATCACATTGACACTTGCCCCAAGATCCAACAAACCTTTAAAATTTTGACCCCCTAAAGAAATTGGGATAGTGAAACACCCGGGGTCTTTTTGCACATGTTTAATCTTTTCAAACTCCACACCTCTCTGGGGTGTGGTTTTCACAACATTGGGGGGAGGGGTTTCTAAATTTAATGCAGAAAATACATATTGAACCTCCCCCATCTCATCCTCTACCTCACTAACATTATCAATATTATCACATTCAAAATTATCAAGGGAAGAAAGAAATACATCCTCAATTTCCTCACTTTCATCCCACACTGTTGTGATTGACTTTGCTTGCTCAGGTGGGTTTCTCTCTTTCATCAACTCTTGGGCAACCTTCACAAGATGCTCTACTTGTGTGCCCACCTTTTCAAACGCAGCTTCTGTATTTCTGTTGCTTTGCTGCATCTCCATCCTTAACTGCTGAACTGCCAACTCCCAAGGCTCTTTATCATGTTGTCCAGGTGGTGGCACATGAAGAGGTTTCACTTGCTGATTATGATGGCCACCCCATGGATTGTAGTTACCATATGGGTTGCCTTGGGGTGGTGGCCTTTGTGCATATCCATTGAAAGCATGTGCCTGTTCAGGATTATACAAGAAATTTGCTGCACTTGGACACATATTAGTCACATGAGATGATAAACCACAATTTGTACAATAATCAGTAATAACATTGGTACCAGCAGAAGTGCCACAGGCAGTCAATTTATCCATTTTATTATTTAACAGTGCAATCTGCTTTGACAAATTATCAGTAGCAGTCAAATCCAATACCCCCCTTGTCTACCCCTCGAACTCTTTTGTTGAGAATTAGCACTCAACATCTCGTATAATGCTTTAGTCTTGTCCGGGGTCTTGGCTCATATCGAGCCTCCAGCAGCATTGTCAACCATTGATTGACCATTGTCATTCAAGCCATCATAAAAGGCTTGGTTCAGTGAGGGTAGTGTGAAATTGTGTTGGGGACATTGCATTAACATCGTATTAAATCTTTCCCATGCCTCATGAAAGGGTTCCCCCACATCTTGGGAAAATGTCATCAACTTCTATCTAAAGCTAGCCAACAGATGATGTGGGTAATATCTTTTAAGGAACACATCTTGCAATTCTACCCAAGTACTAATGCTGCTCGGTGCAAGCATCATCAACCATGTTTTAGCCACTCCCTTAAGAGTGTAAGGAAAACACTTCAGTCTAATTTGCTCCTTAGTCACTCCCTGTCTTAACAAAAATTGAGCAACAACAATAATATACTCTTTAAGGAACGTGAGTGCATCCTCACCAGGCATTCCGTGAAAGCTTGGCAACATGGCAAAGTATTGTCCTTTGACCTCTAGATTTTTTGCTGCATCCGACAGCACTATGCAAGAGGTAGATGTGTCTACCCTAGGTCTCAGGAAATCATTCATAGTCTGCGCCGGTGGTACTGCCATCTCGGCTTTCTCTTCCTCTACCTCGGTGGTGGAGGGTTCTTATTCGGTGTCCGAATCCGAGAAAAGGGGATTAAAGAGGGGATCGCCCTCAAATGCTTCCTCAAGTCTATTTATGTTATCGTCCAATAACACCAATATAGGCTTCAAAGAACGACGACCTTGCATTCACTGTTTAACCTACTTGTTTACTTGCAACAAGTCCCCGGCAACGGCGCCAGAAACTTGATGGAGGAAAACTCCCTCTTGTAATAAAAATACCGAGCAAGTGTACTCACTACCGATGTAGCAGTATGCAATTGCAGGGGTCGAATCCACAGAGACTCGTTGGTAAACAAATAGGGTGAAAGCAGTGAATTTTGTAACCAAAGTTTATAGATTGGATTTAGAACTAAAAAGCATAAAATAAATAACAAAAACTAACTAAACGAGAAAACAGATTATGAGCAGAGATTCGTAGATTGGATTTCACTTCACCATCATTCTATGCAGAATTTTACTTATAAAACATTAACTCAACTTCTAGGGTTCATTCACTTTAGCTAGGATCGACACGGTTAGGTGGCCGGATTACAATCCTAAATAATATTTTAATATTGTAGATTCTATTACGGTTCCACAATATGCCAAGAATACATTAAGAACACAAGAATTAAAGAACCTAATGTTGATCCGATTCTATTACGGCACAAACCAAATTATTCGACAAATAGTGGTCTATGTATAAATCGCCCAAATTAATGGCTCAATAAATACCCAATTATTCAAAGACGAGTTCGTATCTTAACATACGTCTCGAATCTAAGAACAAGAAATTAAAATCTATTAATGAACTAGAAGGAATTAAATAGAAAGAATTAAAATATTAATGCATAGAAATTCGGTGAAGATCAAAACAATCTAAAAATCTAAGAAATTTAGCTACTCATAATTTACAAATAATAAAACCTGAAATTATGAATAATTCTTCTCCACAATTGAATTGTTGAAAGAAAAAATAATAAAAACTCCAAATTATATTCTGTGATATAAAAACTGATAATATGAATCTATATCTATAATATGGCTGCTGTGTTTATAAATAGGGACTAGGTCAAAAAAACGTGGGCCAAGCTTGAGAAATTCCAAGAATACCCTTCAATTGATACGTAAACCTGTTGCTGTAATTGGGTGAAGCGCGGCCGCAGTGCTGTTAGCGCGCCCGCTCTAATGGGCAGTAAGTTTTGGCCGAGAGTTTGGCCTGTGAGCGCGGCCGCCCTTTATTTCAAAGCTTGGCCCAGCTCTAGTTCCTTCCTTGGCCCAAATTGCAATTGCTCCAGCCGGCCCCTTCCTCTTGCAACCTGGCCCCAAATGGCCCTAACTTGCCTTGCAATGGCCCTAATCCCTCGGCCAAATACCATGCATGCAGTGGCCCCATTTTGTAATATTTAGTATTCGTTTCGTTCCCACAATTGCCAAGTCCACTTTGCCCACTATAATGACTTCTTTTGTGCTTCGCTCTTTGGGATTTTATTTTCTATTTAATCCCACGAATTTTTATAAATTAAATTCGTCCAAAAATTCTATATTTCCAGTTCAGTCCCTGAATTTTCCAATATTTCCCATTTAGTCCTTTGAACTTCCAAATGTCAGTTTTGTCCCAGATTTCAGCATTGTTGCACTTCAGCCCCTGAACTATCAAAACACTAATACACCATATCAAATATACAAAAAACTCGGGAATCAAACACAAAGAAAGCCTAAAAGTGCATCATTTGGATGGGTAAATACACATCCATCAACATGTCAACTTCAACTGAAGCATTCAGGATGAGTCTCGAGAAGGATTCACCATATTATGAAGATCTAGTCAAAAACCCAAGGAAGAAACTTGAAGATATCAGAACAAGAGCTATCCAGTTCATACGTCTTGAAGAAGATAGACTAATCAGAGAGAAAAAATCTAAAGAGACTCCTGTTTATGAAAGCGCTGTCAGGAAGGCAGAATCTTTCCATCATAAACATAATAGGGGAAAACCCTACACTAAATCCGAAGATATTAAAATCAATTTTGTTGAAGATGTTATAGATAATGATGATTCTTAATTTCCAAAAATTGATGACTATTATTTTTCTGTCAATATTGCAGGACTATTATGTGCAATGGATAACCTGGGCGAAAAAGCAAGATGGCCCAGGAAGAATGAAAAACCAACAGTCTGGAAGGATAAGTCTAAATGGTGTGCATATCATGCAAACTTTGGCCATACCATTGACAATCATATAGCTCTACGTAAGGAGATTAGTCATCTATTATCTAAAAGCCATCTTAAGGAGCTGTTGGGCAGAAGGAAAGAGCATGGTGAAGCTAAGGATCCCACTATAGAAACACCTCTATCACCTCCAATAGAAACAAAAACTATTAATGTCATCTCTGGAAGCTCAGAAATCTACGGCACAACTTACTTGGCAGCAAAACATAATGCCAAAGATTCAAAAGAAGTCAAATTCAATACACAAGTTAGGTCTTCTTCAAGATGTGAAGATCCACAGATAACCTTTACTCAAGATGACAAGGCAGATATCATGGGTCCCCACCATGATGGACTAGTTGTCACCTTGCAGATTGCAAACTGCAAGGTAAAAATGATTCTCATCGATAATGGAAGTTCTGTCAACTTAATGATGCTCAGCACCTTGAAGGAAATGTGTATTCCAGAGGATGATGTTGTGAAGAACTCTTCTGTATTAATTGGATTCAGTGGTGAAACCAAGCAAACAGTGGGAGAAATCAAGCTACCCATATATGTTCAAGGTGTCAATTCTATGGAACGGTTCTGTGTTATAGATTGCCCATCTTCATATAACATTATCCTAGGCAGGCCGTGGATACACAATTTGAGAGCTATCCCATCTACATACCATCAGTGTGTCAAATTACCAACACCGTGGGGTATAATCAAACTTAAAGGAGATCAGCAGATAGCCAAGAAATGCTACAAGACCTCCATGAAAGCCTCATCTGTATCCTATCAAAAATAACAATCAAAGATAACATTATATCTTCAACATGTCAAATCCCTTTCAAGATGTGCCATATCTTTCACCTTTTTAGCGAGGTTCCAAGGAAGGAAGAGTCAGGAGCGGGTGCCCTATTTTGATATTCAACATGTCAAGAAAGGTTGTAACAATATTATTACATCAAGTACAATGTTATCCAGCAACTTGAAGAATAAATCATGATAATCATTCTAGGGGCAAATCATTGTCATCTAAGGAAAATCACCAAGAACTCCTGGGGGCATGTTGATTACCAAAATCCAAATGGTACGCGAGTCCTATGGAAGTGGATAATTAGTTATCTTAAAACCCTATTTCGTGTAAGTTAAATGCATGTTTACAATTGGGAACAGGTACGTCTTCTTTACTCATATTGATCTTTTATTTCCTTTTATTTTCTTTTATATCTTTTTTGAAACATTACTAACTTAAGCATCGGAAGTGTGTTAGCTAAGTTAATGCCCAACCTTAACATATTTCTATTTTGCAAGATTCTGTGTTTCTACATGTTAAAGATGGAACTGCGGAAAATCTATAACAAAAATTGGAGACAGCTTACGTTCTAGAATGAAAGGTATATACTTCCTAATTTTTTATTACAACTTCTCTAAGAATACCTATTATTCAATTCTCGTCTGAGAGCACATTTTTCACTACTTGTGAACTAAAGTTCTTAAGGGTGTAACATTTGCATGCTACTCATAAATTCTTAAGGTTGTAACATTTGCATGTTACTCACAAATTCTTAAGTTGTAACATTTGCATGTTACTCACGAAGTTCAAAAGGTTAAACATATTCAGTGTTTCATACAATCAAACAGTGTTCTAAAAAGCGGGCTAGGCGGTGCCTAGGTGCTAGGCGGGCTAGGCGGTCTAGGTAGGCTAGGCGGGTTGGGCAGACTAGGAGGGTTTGGGTGGGGATTAGGCTGCCTAGGCGGGGTCAATGCGGAGATTAGGCGGCCAAAGGAGAAGGAGGAAGTGGAGACGATTCAGAAGGCGGCAACGGTGGTCGGTGAGTAAGATTGAAAGGAGGAGAAAGACGTACCTACCATCGCCGCTGGAGAGAGAGAGAGCCTTTGGACTGCTGGAGAGAGAGAGAGCCGCTGCTGGAGAAGGAAGAAGAACTATCGCGGACAGAAGGTTAGGGTTTATTAGGATTTATTGGATTTAAATGAGTGTGGGCTTTGGGTTTCGGCCTCGGGTTTATTGGATTTAAATGAGGGTCGGCTTTGGGTTTATTGTATAAAAATATTATTTATTTTTGGCAAATAATACAAATAAGTGACACTATTTTTTGGATATATATATAAATTTATGAAATATATTAAAAATTTGTCTAATTTCTCGGCACCGCCTAGGCCCCTAGGCGCTAGGCCCGACTCCACCGCCTAGCGCTTTTTAGAACCTTGTGATCAAATAATACTTGATAAAAAAAACTAATTGTTCACCTGCTAGAATCCCAATAAATGGTGTCATGCCAACATCAACATGACACCCCCAAAAACTCTAGATTGTATGCCAATAGAGGCATATCAAATGTTTACAAGCTAAAATCCAAATTCACATGCCAACAAAGGCATACCAAATATTACAAATCAAAGATAAATTATTTTTGAGGACACACCCTCAATAAAAAACTTGAAATACTTGAAACTAAAAATTGTTTTTCAGTAAAAACTTAAAAGTCTTCTACTTACCTTCATGGCCTACTGCCGCAGTGTTGCCATCTTTCTTCTCATCTTTGTCCTCTTCAATTTTACTTTCACCTTGGCCCACATCTTCAATCTCCATGTCACTCTGACCAATTGCACCATCCAGAGCTGGAGAATTAACCTCATCACCATCCACATCTTCTCCAGTATACATCTTCAGCAAGCGGCGTGCTTCCTTAATATTCCAAGCAAGATGCTTCTCATCTTGAAAATCTTGCATCATTTCAACCTTGGTCTCCAACATTGTTTTTGCAGCGTCATTGATAAACTTCTCTTTTGCTTCATCTAACTCCTTCAGCCGATCAGCTTCAATGGTTGACAACCTATCAGACTGTTCCAACACCAACTTGTTCAAATCTTCTATTTCCTTTGCCCTCATCTCGCATTCATTGGCATAAACCATAGCTTCCTTCTCGGCTTTGACAGCCCTGTCACCTTCAAAATTGCACTTTTGCTCAAGAATTTTGATCCTGTCATCTTTGATCTCTAATTTTGATCCTGTCATCTTAATCAATAGCCGGATTTGTCAGAATAGTATGAGAAAAGTAATTTTACCTTCCTGTTCAAATCCTCCATACTGTTCGAAGCACTCTCAATCTTCCAAACTTCCTTCACCCTTACAATTTCAACATCCTCAATCTTTCTCTATTTGGCCTCTGAACCACTTCCCTTAAGTTTATCAATTTTGGAAGAAGAACTCTCCATCTTGGGAATAGGTGGCTTACCAACTTCAAGTTTAGCCTCCTTCTTCATCTCAGCCTTCACCAAAATCCTTGACATCACCTCATCTTTGGTAAAACCTCCTGTCTAAGAACGACCCACTGTTCATAGAGATATTGAAAACATCAGCTGCAAAGTACCAAGTTTACTACGACAAAACTGATTAAGGCAACAGTTACTTGAAGACATCTTGTTAATACTTATGTCCGGTGAAGCTCAACTTCCAACTTGCTCAACTGTCTCGCCTTCTTCAGCACTAGCAATCTCAAACTCAATCGGCAGAGGTCTATGCTTCCGTATATCAACAGATAGGTTCAAAATCTTCTTCACATTTATGTATGTGTCCTCCTTTTCAAGAAATAGCACATTCTGCTTGGCAACTGAAAAATCTAGAACTCATGAAGGTAAGCAACATGCTATATAAAAGCAAAGCAGGATAAAGGTACTAAAGAGAAAAATCAAGGTTTCACCTTGAGATCTCCATTTTGTTATCAAATCCTCTCCTCCTTCCAACGAATCTTTTCTCACATAGAAGAATCTATTCTTCCAACCCCTATCTTGAGCTTCAAACCCTAACACTAAACACCCAGTTGCTGATTTAGCCCAAAAGTTGTACCTAAAAAGACCATGAGACCTAATTTCAGAAGTTAATGCTAACTCCTCCAAACCAATGGTTAACCCAGTTTCTTGAGCAATTCTATCTAATGTTAAGAGTATCCTCCACCCTACAGTCATCAGTTGATGATATGCAAGTTTTGAAGTTTTAAAGAAGCAGTTTATCAAATGCAAGAAGGGAAACTTGAGACCAATGGTGAATGGGTACTCAAGAAATCCAATCCAGTTTTCCAAAACACAATCGGCTGTGAAAAGCCTTATCAGGAATCAAGAAATCAGTACCCTCGGGGAAAGCTTTGTTCCTAATCAGAGTATCTAGATTAGATTGCCTAATCGTACTCCTCTCGAAATTAGGTTTGAGAAGTTCTAAGTACGTAAAATCTTCTGGAAGAATAGAAACCACTTCTTTCTTACCCATTACAAGATTCAAAAGAAATTAAACAAGGTTAAGAAGGGTGAAAATTACCTAAAAGTTGTTGGGTTTTGGGGTTACAAACACAGCGGAAGATTTGACAAAGAACAACAAAACCCTAGCCCTATGATCCGTCTAGCATGAAGAGATTAGAAATATATATTAAATAGATTACATACATTAATGCAATTTGTTTGCTTAAAAACGGATCTTCAAAGCGAATCTCGGAACGAATCTCAAAACCGTTGATGAAGGTTTTGATCTTCTCCTTGTTCTAAGCCTTGTGATGACTCAACGATTGAAGTCTTCAAGCTTTTGTTGATAAAGTAATCACCCTCTATCGGTAATCCACACGCGAATGAACCAAAAACACTTCTTGTTGGATTGCTAGATGATCCCCGATTATTGAAACGCCTTTCAATAATCAATGGCTATTTGGTAGAATGAATCTATGTGATTTGATCTTTGATTCGTAATCAAAATCAACCAATTAGTGTTTCATAAACTCTAATTTTCATCACCTATGGCTGGGACAAAAGGCTTCTATTTATACTTGTTATAAATCCCTAACCTTTAGGGAAAAGAGTCCTTTCTCCAAGCCAAAATGGGTTTTCAGCGCCGCTATGATGACTCATCCCCCAAGGCACGAGTTGTGAGCACGACTCGTCCCCTATTGCAAGCTCTCTGATACAGTCGTCCCTTCAAAAGGGACGAATTGGGCCAACTTGGGATGAGTCGTCCCCTGACCCCAGATTTCACCCTTTTAGCCATTTTCAATCCGTTCTTTTGTGTGTGATAATTTAGGAATTATATTTTATGTTGGTAGTGAGTTGAAACATCAACCTCAGAAGACATAAGTGACTTCTAGCAAATCATTATGTCCCCCAATTATATAACATCAAAGCTTTATTCCTTGATAGATCAATGTCACAATCCCTTTGTCCACGATGTCAAATTGACATGAGTCATGGTCCATGTCAACTCACATGTTCAATGCTTTCTCAATTCCGAATATGTAAATAATCCAAATGCATTTGATCTCTATCAAATCACTTGAGTGTAGCCACACATTTCATCAACACTATTCATTGAGGGGCCCAAGCAAACATATTTCTCAAATAGAGAGGGACAAATCCCGTCTTGACTTATCATTCTTCCCTACATGAATCCAATCGTGCCAACATAGCCCTTATTGCTATCCGATTAAAGATAGTGTTAAACTATATCAAACACAATGTTCATCATGTGGAAGACGATGATAATCTCAGGTACGAAGGATTCCAATGACATGACTTATCATGAGATTTAATCGTGACGACAGACCATGTCTTAAATCTCATAAGTAGGTCAAGTTCAGTACTCGTTCTCTAGCAAGTAACCATAAGTATAATGTGCATCTTCATGCATATAATCATCTCCATGATTATTCATTGCCAACTTATACTAGTTGTTCACAACAACTAGGGACACAGTTCAATATAATAAACATGCAAACATATAATGAACCAAATAAACTTTCTCTATAATATATGATAAAGATGATACATAACAGTTTAAGTTAAACATAAATATAGCCTAGGGCACTGCACCAACAATCTCCAACTTGCACTAGGCTCCATCTATATATCGTATACCTATGGACCTCACATGACCATCATGCTTTGCTTGTGCGAGGGGCTTTGTAAGCGGATCCCCAATGTTATCATCGGTTGATACTTTGCATATCTTAACGTCTCCTCGATCAATGAACTCTCGAATGAGATGAAAACGTCTAAGTATATGTTTGGATCACTGATGTGACCTTGGTTCCTTTGCTTGCACAATGGCACCATTATTGTCACAATAAAGTTCCACCGGATTAGTGATACTTGGAACAACTTCCAAGCCACTAATGAACTTCTTGATCCAAACTGCCTCCTTAGCTGCATCGGATGCCGCTATATATTCGACCTTGGTTGTCGAATTAGCTATGGTACTCTGCTTGGAACTCTTCCAACAAATTGCACCTCCGTTAAGAATAAACACAAATCCCGACTGCGATCGGAAATCATCCTTGTCGATTTGGGAGCTAGCATCTGTGTAACCTCTTACAACAAGATCTTCTTCCATCCCTCCAAAGACCAAGAACGCATCCTTAGTCCTTCTTAAGTACTTAAGGATCGTCTTGATGGATGTGTATTTACCCATCCAAGTGATGCACTTTTAGGCTTTCTTTGCGTTTGGTTCCCGAGTTTTATGTATATTTGATATGGTTTGTTAGTGTTTTGATAGTTCAGGGGCTGAAGTGCAACAATGTTGAAAAAGGAGGATTGGAGCGTACTTTGGATGCTTTTGGATCAAATTGCAATTCTGAAAAATCTGGGACAAAACTGACATTTGGAAGTTCAAGGTGTTAGATTGGAAATATTGGAAAATTCAGGGACTAAACTGGAAATATGGAAATTTTGGACGAATTTGATTTATAAAAATTCATGGGTTAAAATGAAAAATAAAATCCCAAAGAGCGAAGTGCAAAAGAATTTTTTATAGTGGCCAAAGTGTGACGGCAAAATTGCGGAACGAAACGAATAAAAGTGGTACTAAAACAAGGCAATGTGGCCGGCCAAGAAGGAAGGATTGCTGGCCGAGGAATCAGTGTTGCTGGCCGAGAGAAGAAGGCCAGTTGGGGCCAAGGCCTGGGCTTCTTGGGCCAAGGCAGTTCAAGGGATTGGGCAGTCGCTCTTAAAGCTTGGGCCGCCGCTGTAAATGAAGATTATGGCCGAGGTAGTTTCTGCCCACTTGCGCGGGCGCACCAACATCCAAAGCGGCCGCGCTCCGTCGTCAATTAGCAGCAGTTTTACGTATTAAACAGGGGCAGTTTCGTTATTTCTCACCTTGGATCATAGTTGTTGCCCTATTTTTTTATATATAATGCAGCAGCCACGTTAGTTAGGGATAGTATTATTAGAGTTTTTATGATTTGTTTTTTTTTTCAATTCTTTGGAGAAGAACAATTCATCATTCCAGGTTTTATCATTGTGAATTATGAGTAGCTAATTTCTTAGAATTGTAGATTGGTTTGATCTTCACCGGATTTCTATGCAATAGTATTTTAATTCTTT
The DNA here is from genome assembly GCA_022495995.1 of Adenophora triphylla var. japonica. Classification (NCBI taxonomy): domain Eukaryota; kingdom Viridiplantae; phylum Streptophyta; class Magnoliopsida; order Asterales; family Campanulaceae; genus Adenophora; species Adenophora triphylla. The sequence goes on from JAFEMH010001573.1 coordinate 169,444, forward strand.
CAATTTAATTCCTTCTAGTTCAATAATAGATCTTAATTTCATGTTCTTGGATTCGAGACGTATGTTAAGATACGAACTCATCTTTGAATAATTGGGTATTTATTGAGCCATTAATTTGGGCAATTTATACATAGACTGCTATTAATTGAATAACTTGATCTGTGCCGTAATAGAATCGGATCAACGTTAGGTTGTGTTATTCTTTCGTGTTTAATGTATTCTTGGCATATTGTGGTACCGTAATAGAATTCACAATATTAAAAAGAATATTTAGGATTGTAATCCGGCCACCTAACTGTGTCGATCCTAGCTAAAGTGAATGAAGCCTAGAAGTTGAGTTGATGTTTTATAAGTAAAATTCTGCATAGAATGATGGTAAAGTGAAATCCAATTTACGAATCTCTGCTCATAATCTGTTTTCGCTTTTAGTTAGTTTGGTTATTTGTTTTATGCTCTTAGTTTTTAAATCAAATCTATAAAATTTGGTTACAAAATTCACTGCTTTCACATTATTTGTTTACCAACGAGTCTCTGTGGATTCGATCCCTGCATTTGCATATTGCTACACCGGTATTGAGTACACTTGCTCAGTTTTTATTACAAGAGGGAGTTTTCCTCCATCAAGTTTTTGGCGCCGTTGCCGGGGACTTGTTGCAAGTAAACAAGTAGGTTAGGTAGTGAATGCAAGGTCTTCGTTCTTTGAAGCCTACATTGGTGCCATTGAACGACAACATAAATAGACTTAATAAAGCTTCTTGAGGAGGTATTTGAGGGCGATCCCCTCTTTAATCCACTTTTCTCAGATTCGGACATCGAATCAGAACCCTCCACCACCGAGGTAGAGGAAGAGAAAGCCGAGATGGTAGAACCACCGGCACAAACTATGAATGATTTCCTTAGACCTCGGGTAGACACATCTACCTCGTGCATAGTGTTGTCCGATGCAGCCAAAAATTTAGAGGTCAAAGGACAATACTTTGCCATGTTGCCAAGCTTTCACGGATTGCCTGGTGAGGATGCACTCACGTTCCTTAAAAAGTATATTATTATTGTTGCTCAATTTTTGTTAAGACAGGGAGTGACTGAGGAGCAAATTAGACTAAAGTGTTTTCCTTACACTCTTAAGGGAGTGGCTAAAACAAGGTTGATGATGCTTGCACCTATCAGCATCAGTACTTGGGTAGAATTGCAAGATGTGTTCCTTAAAAGATATTACCCACATCATCTGTTGGCTGGTTTTAGACAGAAATTGATGACATTTTCCAAAGATGTGGGGGAGCCCTTTCATGAGGCATGGGAAAGATTTAATACAATGTTAATGCAATGTCCCCAACACAATTTCACACTACCCTCACTGAACCAAGCTTTTATGATGGCTTGAATGACAATGGTCAATCAATGGTTGACAATGCTGCTGGAGGCTCGATAGGAGCCAAGACCCCGGACGAGACTAAAGCTTTATTTGAGATGTTGAGTGCTAACTCTCAACAAAAGAGTTCGAGGGGTAAAACAAGGGGGGTACTTGAATTGAATGCTAGTGATAATATTTCAAAGCAGATTGCACTTTTAAATAATAAATTGGATAAATTGACTGCTTGTGGCACTTCTGTTGGTGCCAATGTTATTACTGATTATTGTACAAATTGTGCTTTATCATCTCATGTGACTAATATGTGTCCAAGTGCAGCAAATTTCTCTTATCATCCTGAACAGGCACATGCTTTCAACGGATATGGACAAAGGCCACCACCCCAAGGCAACCAATATGGCAATTACAATCTATGGGGTGGCCATCAGAATCAGCAAGTAAAGCCTCTTCATGCACCACCACCTGGACAACATGATAAAGAGCCTTGGGAGCTGGCAGTCCAGCAGTTAAGGATGGAGATGCAGCAAAATATAGAAATACAGAAGCTGCGTTTGAAAAGATAGGCACACAAGTAGAGCAACTTGTGAAGGTTGCCCAAGAGTTGATGAAAGAGAAAAATCCACCTGAGCAAGCAAAGTCAATCACGACAGTGTGGGATGAGAGTGAGGACATTGAGGAGGTATTTCTTTCTTCTCTTGATAATTTTGAATGTGATAATATTGATAATGTTAGTGAGGAAGAGGATGAGATTGGGGAGGTTCAATATGTATTTTCTGCATTAAATTTAGAAACCCCTCCCCCCTATGTTGTGAAAACCACACCCCAGAGAGGTGTGGAGTTTGAAAAGATTAAACATGTTCAAAAAGACCCCGGGTGTTTCACTATCCCAATTTCTTTAGGGGTCAAAATTTTAAAGGTTTGTTAGATCTTGGGGCAAGTGTTAATGTGATGCCCTTTCATGTTTTTAGAAGTTTGGGGGTATGTGAGTTGAATCCACCCAAGAGAGACTTGCAATTGGCGGATCTCTCAATCAAAAGACCCTTAGGGGTTATCGAAGGGGTGTTGGTTAAAATTGATAAAATTATTATCCCCATTGATTTTTATGTGATGTGCACGGAGGGATCAAGTGAGGAGCAACTGAGAACTCCCATTCTGCTTGGGAGGCCATTTATGTTTGACACTAAGTCCACCATTGATGTGTGTCAAGGGATGGTGTCCTTGAGAGGTATAGGGGAGGAATGTAAGTTTTGTATGCTTAAATATGATAAGAAACCCTCCCCCAAAGATGGTTTTGTAGGAGCCATAAATGATTTTCCAATTTTTAAAGATGATGTGAATGGATGTGAGAAAAGTGGGGATAATGCGGACGTTTGTCGCTTGGCTAGTAACATTAAAGCCGACCAATACTCTAGGAGTAACGGGTCGTATCACTCCCCACACGACTCCCATAAAGAGTCGATTCCATCACATCTACCACAAGGGCCTTCAAAATTGAGAGTTAGTGAGGAGAGTTATAGTGATTTATCTGATTCTATATTTTTAAATATATTTGTGCATGATAACTCTCTAGATCTTGGTTGTGAGAATGGTGTTCTGCAGGTTGCAGAAAAGGTTGAGTTTGGGGGTGGAAACCCCAATAAAAGGAAAAGAAAGAGGGGTAAGCACAAGCGTAAAGCTAAAAAAATAAATGTGGCTTCACCCCTACTTGTTGACAATGGAGAGCTGATTTGGAAAGAGAAGGGCGTCTGTGCCCGTGAAGAAAAGAGATGGTCCAAAGGCCGCAAAGCAAAGGCCAAGTAAGCTTGGGACCATAGTCGGGCTAATGACTTTAACCAAATGCGCTGCTAGGGAGGCAACCCAATGAGGTATGTTTTATTTTATGTTAATTACTGTTTAGTAGTGTCTTGCTATCCGTTAAGCCCAAGGCACGCTTTTGTTCTCTGTGCTCTGAGGACATAGCATGTTTTGAGTTTGGGGGTGGGCAACTCTCAGAGTTTGTGGGTTTATAGGGGAGTGTATATCGTGTCACCCTCTAAAAAAATAGAAAAATTTAAAAATTTTTGTTCTTTTCATAGTTGGGATGTTGGCCAAAGTCTGTGATGATTAGAGTGTCCTTTAATTTTAAAATCACATGAGCTATTATATAGTGTGGTGATTGGGATTGCATTGAAATATTTAAATTATGGTTGCACCACCTCTCACTTCCGTATCATATTCTTGGTCATTGTCATCAACTTAGGTGCCCTTTATGGGATCACTTTGTGTATTCTCGGGGTCCTTAGAACATGTTTGCATGATTGTCAATAACACGTCAATAGGTTACTTGATATATATGGCTATTCTTTGAATCCCTTTTTGTGAGCCTTAAACTTTCTAGTCACTTATATAAAATTTTCCGCTAGAACCCCGTTTGAGCTTGTAAAAGAATGGAATCTCTCACAAAGTGGGAGGTTATCCTAGACCACCATTCGCCTTCATTTGTACCTTCATTATCCCACCCTTTTAGCTTATACACTATTTTCTCACCTTTCAAGAAAGTGAAACTAGGGAAAGAATGGGAATATTTTGGGGGATGTCATGAAAATCAAAGGATTGAGTGGAAATTGGTCAAGAAAATAAAGAAGTGGGTCATGTTATGTAATAAAAAGAGGGGCTTGAGCAAAATACTAAATGCACATTCTTTGTGATATATGTGTGTAAAAAAAAAAAGCCTTGCCCTCTCTAATGTTAAAGTGGAAATTATGTTTCAAGGTGACCAAAGAAAGTAATGGAATGTGCTCAACCCCATGTCAATGCATGGAAAAGTTTTAGTTTGTGGGTTGGCACATTGGGAAGTAATAAGGGTGAGCGGAGGTACTATCATCAAAGTGAGGATATATTGTTAAAAGAAGACTTTCTAGTTTCACGTTCTTATTTTTCGTATGTCTTTACCTTCAATTGTAACCATGAACCTAGCCCTCGCGAATTGTCGCACCATAACACTTTAAGCCATATCATTCTTTCAATACCGAGTAACCAGGTTGACAATCGTGTAAATATACATATGAGTGTCCTTTGTTGGGTTGTACTGTCTATGACATATTGATTTAGAGCATCACTTAGTGAATCCATAAACAATCTTAGGTTGTTGGCAGTGACCTCCCATAATTCATTCATCATTCAGGCCGCGGTGGAAAATTGTGAGTTTTATGCTTCAATATGATTGTAATCCCATTACTGTGGTGGCACGTGTTGAGTATATGTGTTGGTGAGAATCTGAAACTTGTATGGCCAATGACTCATCTGTGATAGAACATCCCAAAAATAATTATTTTGTTTTTATATTTTATTATTAATAGTTAGAGTAGCTTTATTTTACTTATTTTAGTTTAGTTTTACTCGGGACGAACAAAAGGTTAGTTTGTGGGTGTTTGATGGATGTGTATTTACCCATCCAAATGATGCACTTTTAGGCTTTCTTTGCGTTTGATTCACTACTAGAAACAGGGTCATTACCGACGGATTTTTACCGACGGACGAAGTCCGTCGGTAATACAGACGGAAACTTTTCATTTACCGACGGAAATTTATTTTATTTTACCGGGAATTTAATTTTTTTAAATTTCGTTTTGTCCGTCGTTAATTTTTAAATTCCGTCGGTATTTTCGTCGGTAATACCGACGGACTATGTCCGCCGGTATTACCGAAGGACTCCGTCCGTCGGTAAATAATTCATATATAAACGCGTCTCTTCCCCATTTTTAATTACGCATCATTTTTATTACGCCCCTTATTTCCTCAGTCCTTCGCGAACCCCAGCCCCAACGCCAAGCGTCGCCGTCGCCGCCGAGCCTCGCCGTCGCCGGTAAGTCCTCTTTGTCTCTCTTAATCGCTTCTCTCTCTCACTTTCTCTCTCATCAGTAAGAACACGCCGTCGCCGCCGCCGTCTCTTTCCATCGCCGTTTGCGGTCGCCGGTGCGTTCTCTCTCTCTCTCGCTTTCTCTCTCTCAATCGTTCTCTCTCTCACTCGATTTCTCTCTCTCATGAATGATTAATTTTAATGAGCTGAGAAACCCTAGTTTTTATTCAAGTAATTGTCTTTCAGTTTTGTATATACATGTTGTTGCTGTTAATGCATTATCATGTGGAGTTGTGTTCCAAATGTTCATTAGGAGTTGAACTAAACTACAGAAAATGTGAATAATTTCATACTTGGGTTTATTTTGGTAGCTCTTTGTTTATTGTGTGTTTGTGTGTGTGCAATTAGAAATGTAGGGTTTGAGGTATTAAAAATATATGTTTGTGTTATCAATGTGTCTTATGTGCGTATAAAGGTGTTTTGTTATATTGTACAATAGCCTTTTAGATTATATGTTCAGTGCGTATAAATTAGTATTTGTGATTGCATCTATATTGCTTAATAGAGACCGACGGCAGTGATTTATATGATTTAATTTTGTAAAAAAATATAAAATGATATCTTGTTAAATTTTGTAAGAACCCTAATTTGTTTTTGATTCTAATGTACATGATTATTGATTGGTATTTGTGTGAATTTTCAAATATTTGAATGTTTGATGCTTGATTGGTCCTTCGATTTAGGTTGTTTGCATTTTCTAACTAGTTTATCAAGCTGGGTTTTGGAAGTGGCTCTTCATTATACCTAATTGGTAGTTAATTAGGCTTTAAATAGATTGAGGTACAACTCTATTTAAAATATAAATAAGATGAGAGCCTTTTTCACCCACAGCTATCAAAATTCGTCTTCTTTGACCAAGGAAGACAGAGCAAACAAGTTCATTGCCGTTTGAGTCAAGGATTTTCTGTTTAATAAGAGTTTTTACAGTGAAACTGTAAAAACTCTTATTAAACAGAAAATCCTTGACTCAAACGGCAATGAACTTGTTTGCTCTGTCTTTCTTGGTCTAAGATGAGATTGGGTTTTGATAGTTGTGGATGAGAACGACTCTTATCTTGTTTATAAATGTTAATTTAATTCATCATTGTAAAATTTCAAATTTTACAATAAAGAATTAATATTTCAAATTATTCACAATATTAATAATTTAAAAAATATGATAGATGTGTGTGTTAATTCATTATTGTAAAATTATGCATTTTACGGTAATGAATAAAAATTAATGTTACGACGTGACGTTGTGACGGTTGAAACAAAAAAGCTTAGAAACCCGTTTAAGAATCTTTAACTTATCATGTTGAGGTCAACATGTAGTCATCGATTCTTAAATTGTCTGTGTTGGCCTGTACATTTTATATCACTTATCACTGTAATATTATATCTATCTCATGATTTTCAATTTTACTTGGTTACTCTTTACATGATATGTAATATTACATCTATCTCATGATTTGGACAATAATAAATAAAAAATAAAATAATCAATAAAAATAAAAATATACATATATGTATATATATATATATATATATATATAAATATCATTATTGTCTATTAAAATTGCTTGAATAGTCGATAGTTGAAATATTTCGGTTGCATTAATCCTATTGTTCTCTGAGTGTATACTAGACATATATGGTTGATTACACTGTCGATTATAATCGATAGTGTTTGATTGACCTAGTCTACGTCGTGCACTTGGAGACCATGGGGTTATGCTGTCAAAATTTCTTGATTTTCGATTATAAAGCAAGTAGACAAAGTGATATTTGCAATTCATACGTGTATTTCGGGATGGGATAGAAGCCAACCCCACTACTATCACGTACAACCACTACCATGGGGTTATGCTGGAGTGGAAAATCTCAAGTTTTTTGCACAAGCGTTAGGCCCAAAGATTGAAACTTTGATTAATTATTATAATAATAAATCTACTTTCAAAGTTTCAATCTTTGGGCCAAATGCTTGTGCAAACTTGATATTTTCCACTCCAGCTCATTATAAATGTAAACCCTCTCTCTCTCTATTTTAAAGAAAACAACAATATTATTTCAAATTCAAGCAGTCCAAGTGAACTCCATTATTTTGGAATTTTTTCTCAAATAATCCTTTTTTACTTTTTTATTTACCAAAATGACTCACTGTTCAAACTATTGCCCAGAATGTCCATTTTTTTGAAAATCGCTACACCGTGTCGCAAGTTTGACTTGGATCTGGTCAAAACTCGCTACACCGTGTAGCGAGTTTAGGGTAATTAAATTTAGCCGTTTGAAAATTAATTAAGACATTTAATTAACCTAAACTCGCTACACCGTGTAGCGTGTTTGACCAAACCTAATTAAACTCGCTACACGGTGTAGCGAGTTTGATTTGGGTCTGAATTCCCTTATTTTATTTAATTCTTCTCTTCTCTTCTTTCTTTCTTTCTTTCTATATATTATATATATATTATATATATATATATATATATATATATATATATATATATATATATATATATATATATATATATATATAATATATAAGAAAGAGGAAGTCCCTTTAAAAGTCCTCTCACTAAGAGAGGTCCCAAAGGAACTTGAAAAACAATGAAGATGAATCATCTATTTATAGTAGAAGAAAGATTTGAAAAATGTAGGATACATCTATGTGGAAACACAAAAAACATTTGAATTTAGAGATGGTGGGAAAAACAAAATTTCATTTGCCTCCAAAAATTTCATTTTTCAAATATTCACATGGATCATTATCCAAGCAACATCTTCACCATTAAATGCATCACATCCAATGGTCCAAATTCATCCCATAAAAACAAAAACACACTTTCATTTGATTGGCCCTTTAATATTCACATGGATTATCAATAAATCAATCTATACCATTAATCTCACTCAAATTCAATGGTCCTAATTCATCATTATATATATATATTTCTTTTAATAGTATATAATATTAAAAGAAATATATATATATATAATGATGAATTAGGACCATTGGATTTGAGTGAGATTAATGGTATAGATTAATTTATTGATAATTCATGTGAATATTAAAGGGCCAATCAAATGAAAGTGTGTTTTTTTTTCTATGGGATGAATTTGGACCATTGGATGTGATGCATTTAATGGTGAAGATGTTGCTTGGATAATGATCCATGTGAATATTTGAAAAATGAAATTTTTGTTTTTCCCACCATCTCTAAATTTAAATATTTTTTGTGTTTCCCACATAGATGTATCCTACATTTTTCAAATCTTTCTTCCACTATAAATAGATGATTCATCTTCATTGTTTTTCAAGTTCCTTTGGGACCTTTCTTAGTGAGAGGACTTTTAAAGGGACTTCCTCTTTCTTATTTATTATTTTATATATATATAAATAATATATATATATATATATATATATATATATATATATATATATATATATATATATATATATATATAATATATATAGAAAGAAAGAAAGAAGGAAGAGAAGAGAAGAATTAAATAAAATAAGAAAAAAAAAGGGTCAAACTCGCTACACCGTGTAGCGAATTTAATTAGGTTTGACCAAACTCGCTACACGGTGTAGCGAGTTTAGGTTAATTAAATGCCTTAATTAATTTTCAAACGGCTAAATTTAATTACCCTAAACTCGCTACACGGTGTAGCGAGTTTTGACCAGATCCAAGTCAAACTCGCTACACGGTGTAGCGATTTTGAAAAAAGTGGACATTCTGGGCAATAGTTTGAACAGTGAGTCATTTTGGTAAATAAAAAAGTAAAAAAGGATTATTTGAGAAAAAATTCATTATTTTGCTTCTTTTTGTTTTTAGTAAAACAACCTTATCTGAAACCACTGGTCCATGTGAACTCCATTATTTACTGTTTTCATATTGTCATTTCTATTTTAAAGCTGCAAGAAGTGCAATGCTGACAGGACACCAAGTCCACACTGTTACCCACGTTTTGTTTACTTGGTTACTCTTTACATGCTATGTAATATTTAAATTTTGTTCTACTTGATAATATTTTCTGTCTACATATATAATATACTAGTTTAGATATGTCGGGTCGAGGTGGCAATCGTTCAAAGAGAGGGAAGGTTGCGGGTTTTGTCCATCGTCTTGTTTCACCAAGGACGGGAGGGAGGGGATCTACTTCTGGTTCTGGACGTAGTGAACTGATAAGTGACTATTATATAGTCATTTATCCTTATTTTTATATACTTTTTATTGCATAAATCATCATTTCTCATTTCATTTCATATACTTTTTAGTTCCTTTTCCTTATTTTTTAGATTTTACGCTTTTGGTATTTTTCTTGCTTTTTAAGACAGGTTTTAGGTTCATTTTTATCAAAAGGATACTTGGACACTTCAAGGCAAAAGACTTGGGAGAGCACCAACCAAATCAAGCACACAAAGTTAAAATTCAGACAGAGCGGCCGTGCAGCAAAGATGGAGCGGCCGTGCACTTGGCCTTTTCAGGCCATTTTTGGCCCTAAATTATAGAGTGGCCGTGTCTTGAAGAGGGAGCGCCCGTGTCATCTTATGGAGCGGCCGTGCAGCTTATATAGGAGCGGCCGTGCGAAGTGTCAAGACTTAAATTCAAATCTGGCGCCAAGGGTCACACGGCCGTGCAACTTCCTTGACGCGGCCGTGCAAAACGCGACTGCAGACGTAAAGGCACCTTTTGGTTGCACCCGATTGAAGAGTTCCCTCCTTTTTATAAATAGGACCCTAGTGATCAGTCTTAGACACGAATTATTAGAGAGAAACTACTGATATTAGATAGATAGAAAACACAAATACTTGTGATAACAATTTCTAAGGAGATTTGAAGATCAAGTCATTATTTTGTTCTTGAAGTCACTTTGGAAGAAGAGCAATAAAAGTGAAGCATTATTTCCAGCATTTGTTCATCATAAGTCTTTCTTACTCAATCTCTTATTTTAATTGCTTATATATTATAAATGGCTTGTGAGTAATCCCCCATATTCTTGGGGTTGGAAACTCAAAAGCATACTTATTCATCATCTAAAAATGATTAGTCTTGTCTTCTTTCTTCATCTAAAACAATCTCTTTATATTATTCTCTAAATGCCTTACTTATTGGCGATATCCAATTTGTATGATTCAGTCAATTGAGAGAAGTACCTAGCGGAGAATCTCAATTGACGGAACCATATAAAGAAACTAGGTTTATTGATCACGAGAGTAGTTCAATGGCCTAGGGATGTTCCTTTAATGGAAAGTATGTTGACTTCCGTCCTTAATGGATTCTTACTAATTATGGTCAGCTAGAGATAAGCCGGAATGCCCGTTTGTGACAGGGCGGGGGCAAACATAAACGGATTTCTCAAACAGTTAGGACATAATTAGTGAAGAATACAAACGCTATTGTCCTAGCCCGAAATAGCGTAGGCCTAACATACCATCCTTGCTTTTTATGAAAACCTTTTATTTCTAAGACAATGACAATTTGATGAATAAGAATATGTGTATGATTTCCAATCCCAAGAATGCTTCGTTTTATAAGATTTAAATTAAAAGTATTTTCTGTTTATGATCTCTCTATTATTCTAAAAACAAATTTTATCTACCCCCCAATCCTTTCTATATTTTCTAAAAGACAAAAATATCCCTTAAGTAAACGCTGTCTCTGTGGGATCGACTCGTACTTGCACCCGCTATATTACAATAGCCCGTGCGCTTGCGGATATAAAATAAACCGTTAGGTTTCGACCGAACAAGTTTTTGGCGCCGTTGCCGGGGACAACGGTTTACTTTTTATTTTTGTCTTTACTACAAATTTTTAGTTTTTATTTTGTTTTTACTATTTTGCTTTCCTGTCCTATAATCTGTTACGTTTAATTTTTCTTCAAGTGTTTTTCTTGTAGTTTATGAAACGGTCTCGGACATTTGTTGACAACTTTGATCCGGAACCTGAAAGAAGCTTTCACGAAAGACTAAGGAGATTTAGAGAAACTTTGGATAAACACATGGACGGAGAACCGCAAACACCTGCTAGGACCCTACGGGACTTTGTTAACCCAAGTACCCCGGGAACTAGATCCCCTATTGTTGTGCCGAATGCCGGAGCGGCAAACTTCGAAATAAAGCCGCAATTATTGCACATGGTTATGAATAACCAATACAGCGGCACTGCCTTCGAAGATCCCCATCTACACATCCAAACATTTCTTGAATATTGTGATACTACACGTATTCAAGGTGTTACGGTGGAAGCAATCCGGATGCGCCTTTTTCCATTTTCACTCAAGGATAAGGCAAAACAATGGTTGAATTCGGTCCCCCAGAATTCATTGACAACATGGGACCAAATTCAAGAAGCATTCCTTGGTCGATTTTTCCCACCAAGCAAGATCGCCAGATACGAACAAAGATCACTAACTTCTGTCAAACAGATAGTGAAACTTTGTATGATGCATGGGAACGGTTCAAGGAACTTCTCAGAATGTGCCCCCACCACGGGCTAGAAAAGTGGTTGATTGTTCACACCTTCTACAACGGTCTCATTTTCAAAACAAGAGAGACCATTGATGCCGCTGCAGGAGGAGCGTTGATGAACAAAGGAGTCGATGAGGCGTACGACCTTATCGAAAACATTGCATTGAACCATTACCAATGGTCAAGCGAGAGGGAGCAGCAACAAGGTACGCCCGGTAAATATAATATTGATGCAGTTACTCTTCTCTCCTCTAAAGTTGACATGCTTTTGAAAAAGTTTGAAAATCTTAATGTCAATCCCATTGCTAGTGTAAATGTGGTATGCGAACTATGTGGGTCTAACTCACATAGTACGGATAATTGCGAGTTACTTGACGTTACCTCTAACGATCAAGTGAACTTCGTTAATTCTTTTGGGCAAAAAGGGGGATGTATTCTAATACATACAATCCCGAGTGGAGGAATCACCCCAATTTTTCCTACAAGAATAACAACGTTCTTAACCCGCAATCATCTACACAACCTCCGGATTTGCACCTAAGAATTTCAACAACAATGCAAGTACCTTTCCCCTAAATCTAAATTAGATCTTATAATGGATTTTGTAGTGGAAAATAAAAATTCCCAAGAAAAGATCAATAACGAATTTAGGGAATGTTTTAAATTGCTAAATGCTAGGTTTGATAACTTGGCAAAGACATAATAAGATGCTAGAAACCCAACAAGCTCAACAGGCTACCCCATTGAATAGACCACAAGGGAGTCTTCCCGGTCAACCTCAAAGGCCAAATGAGCAAGTTAATGTGGTAAAAACTAGGGATGAGCAAGAAAAGAAAAACGAATGCCCTAGAAATAATTACAGTCCAATCCCTCCGATGATTGAGACTAGTTTGGGGACAGAATCCCCTAGAGAAAAAGGCAAGGATTATGATGAATTCCTTGATAACCTAGATGCCATTAATGTTAACATTCCTTATTTTAGAAAAGATGAAGATATGCCTTTAGCCGTTAAACCTTTAAAAAAGTTAATTTTTGAAAAAGAAAGGCTAAAAGAAAATGAGAATGTTATGTTAGCGGAGGAGGTAAGCGCCGTTTTGCAAAATAAAGACCCTCCAAAACTAAAGGATCCAGGTACATTCACCATTCCTTGTTGTGTTGGCGTAATAAACATAGATAATGCCGTCCTTGACTTAGGAGCAAGCGTCGGTATAATGCCATTATCGGTTAGCGAGAAGATTGGTATAGGGGAACTCAGACCCACAACCATAACTCTCCAATCGCGTATCGATCCGTTCAATACCCCGTTGGTATTATGGAAAATTTGCCTTGTCGAGTAGGGAACTTAATCATCCCTGTCGACTTTGTTATCTTGGATATGGCGGAAGACCATTATATTCCCGTCATCTTAGGAAGGCCATTTCTTGCCACTGCGGGGGCAATTATAGATGTGAAAAATGGCACTTTTTCCCTAAATATAGGGAAAGAAAGGGTCGAATTTAGTATGCATAAGCCAGTTCTCGAAGATCCCTATCTAGAGGCCTATACTCCTAGTGAAGAAGATTGGACCCCAATTGAAGAGACCTACACACCTAGCGAAGAAAATTGGATTCCTAGTGAAGAAGATTTAATGGGTGAGGAAACAAAATCAAAGGAAGAAATAAAAAATGATCTCATAAATATTGAACCTTTGATTTGCAATGATATTTTAGATATTTCTGCATGTCCCAAAACTAACAATGCAGTGAAAAAGTCAAAAAGAACAAAGACGGAGGTCACTTCGAGTTTTCGAAAGTGCAAAGACTATAGGTCACTTGTTCTACCCAAGAAATCGGGATGGAAGAAATGTCTACCGCAGAAAATACTCATTACCCCGGAAGGATGGCAATGGCAAGTTGTCAATGACAAAAGGCCAACCAAATATCATGCATCTCCTACTACCGGGAAGGGGTCAAGCTAAGGACCTAAAACAAGCATCATCGGGATGGTAACCGATGGATTATTTGTGTCTTATTTTCATTTTATTTTTATTTTTTTAGTTTTTATATTTGTTTGTGCTGACTTTATTTTATAGGAAAAAAAGATTTAAAAAATGGTGAAATTTAGTTCGCACGGCCGTGCAGCTCATCTTGGAGCGGCCGTGCAGTTCATATCGAGTTGGGACGTATTGACTCAGTAAAAGGGACACGGCCGTGCAAGTTCCTTAACACGGCCGTGCAAAACATCTAGGGAGTTGCGTCGTTCCAGTCAAAAGACGCAGCTTTTCCCCTCCTCCCTCATTTACTTCATCTTCAACCTTTCTCCCTCAAAACCTCCGCCCCATCCACTTTAAATACCCACTCCTACACCATTTTTACTCACAATTCAACCCTCAATCATCCTAAATTCCTCAGAAAAACCCTCCTCCACCACCAAAATCAGTCCAAAAACCCTCCTAAAACCCCAATTCCGAAAATACCAAAACCCTTCACCCATTTCATGAAATTCGAAGGGATTGCTCAAGATTAAGGTTAAGGAGGAAGCTCTTGGACATTTCAGTGGCTGTGCATCAAAGATTTCGGGTTTACTCAGCAATTTCTTCGGGTAAGAACTCCTTCATCTCTCTTGTCTTTCAATTTTTCTGGGTTTTGAGATAATGGCTACCAAAGGGAAAGGGAAGGCTACGGAGAGAGTAACAAAGAAGTCTCGAAAGGAGCAACCCTCCTCCTCTAGCTTTAATCCAACTCTCAATACTTTGGGGATTGATTTTAGGAGCCCAAGGGAGACGGCACGTTTCGTTGCCTTAAGTTCCAAAAGGATTAGGCCAACCCAATTTCCTGATAGGCCTGCCCTACGATCATTAGGAATCAATGATGATGTTCTGACTTTGTTTATGGGGTTAAAAAATTAAGATCCGAGGGAATTCTCCAAAAGCATGAGAAGACCTATGAAGTTCTTACCCTAGAATTTTTGAGCACGGTGAAGAGTAAGGTTAAGGAGGATACTTGTAGGTTAACGGGGAGAAAGTTTAATCAGTTTCCTATTGACTTTCGCCTTGGCGGAAGGGAACTCCACTTAACCGGGGCTGAAGTTAGTAGAATTTTGGGATTATCCTTTGACACCGAAACTTTTCCCGACATGCCCGTTGAATATAATGAGAATGTCTTTTGGAACCAAATAACCGGCCTTCCATCCTACACATCCCGAAGTGCCAAAGCCTCCTCTATCGTTCACCCAACCTTCCGCCTTATACATAGAATTTTCGCTTGTACCATCTTTGCTAGGGAGGATAAGGGAACAGTGAATAGGAAGGAGTTGTTTTTGTTATGGGGATTTGCTAATAGGCGTAGGAGGATGAATCTTTGCAATTTCTTCTTTGAGTTGATTGGTGACATTGTTTCTCCCAACTTTAATGGGGAGATTCATATGGGAGGAATTGTTACTTTATTTGCCAAGCACTTTAATTTTGAGGTTCCAAATGATTGGGTTGAGGTGAGAGGGTCAACAAAACTGGATATTCCAACCCTTCGGACTATGCAACTCATTTCGGAGAGGGGGAATAATGAGTATAATTGGTTAGTAGGAGCGGGAAAAACGCCCTACATTGTACTCCCAAGCAACAATCTTCCCTCCGCCCGAGTAGGAGAATCCGAGACTTGGATATTTCCAAATGCCATTGAAGGAGAAGGTCAAGAAGAAGAAGAAGCAGAAGAAGAGATTCAAGCCCCATTGCCACCCGACTTTTACCAAAGGTTCGATCAAATGTTTGCCCAACAAGGTCAACTGCTTGAACAAAATGCTCAAATCCTTCAACAACTCGGCCAAATGGATGGTCGTATTCAACATGCTCAAGGAAGGATTGACGACATTTACAACTATGGGGCAAACTATTGGGACAACTTTCCAACACCACCACCGTTTTAGTAAGTTTTTTCCTTTACCCTCCCGGGATTTGGCATTATTTCTTGAAACATTGAGGACAATGTTCATTTCAAGTGTGGGGGGGTAAATCTATCCTTTTATTTTTCGCTTTATTTTTCGCTTTCTAGTATAGATTTAACTGCTTTCTAGTATAATTTTTCTTTTTTTTAACTTAGTTGCATTATTTTTCTTTTATGCATGTATAATAGTATATAAAAAAAAAAAATCCCTATGATGATCAAAAATCATTATCTTTATGCTTGCCATTTGCCCTAGTATAAATGCCTTTATCTTTCCTCTCATATTTTCTATACACTTAGAAATCTATAAAAAGGAAAAGTATAAGGGATCTTTTTAGGAAATAATTGAAAGCCTCATAAGTTGGTATAGCACAATATAGAATCTCATCAAGGAAAATGCATTTGATTAGAAAGGAATTCTTTTATGCTTGGTTATATATGCAAATTTTGAATATATTCTTTTAAGATTGTACATTTTTTATCTTTATTAGATATTTATTCCCTTTTTAGAAGCACCTTTTTGTTTGCATCCCTTGAATCACACCCTTTCATAAATTCCATCCTTCCATTTTCAAATCAAGTCAAAGAAAAACACTTCTATCTTATTAATAAAAGAGTGACAATGGTCACCAAACCTTAAAAGCAAAAAGAAACCTTTTATCTCCTAAGTAACTCGGGGCACGGCGTTCGCTGCGACGATGCTTCCTTGCCAAAACGGAAATAATATCCAAAAGTATTCTTGATCTAAGTATTAGGAACATGGGGCTCGCGACCACAATGTCTCCTACTTGAAAGGATCAAGAATAACTTAGGTCTTTTGCAAAAATATAACACGTACAAAAATAAGATAAATTTGTTTGACTTTGATGAGATTTTTCCACTACCATCACCCATTCTTCACCCTTGTGATTCAAGAATGTAATACAATTCTTCGGAACTTCTAAATTGTGAATAAAATGTCTATACCTTCTCTTGTACATCTTAAAGAAATAAAATTCATCTTTTCTAAAAAAATCACTCTAAAAAGTGATAGCTTTTCCAACCAAGAAGATTCTTCCTTCTAGCATGCTTTACTTGGTCAAAATTCTATATATGCTATACTAGGTTATTGTCTTGCATTTTATCTCTTTAAAATATCCCTAAAATATTTCTTCCTAAAATAAATTTTTAAAGGTATTCAAAATATGATTAGATAGATAAAAGGCATTATCTACAAGGCATTCAAGGGCTTGCTACTTTATTTCTGAGGGATCAATCATATTTTTCTCCCTCTCCATATTTCATTCTAAGTTTGCTTGGGGACAAGCAAAGGTTTAAGTGTGGGGGAGTTTGATAAGTGACTATTATATAGTCATTTATCCTTATTTTTATATACTTTTTATTGCATAAATCATCATTTCTCATTTCATTTCATATACTTTTTAGTTCCTTTTCCTTATTTTTTAGATTTAACGCTTTTGGTATTTTTCTTGCTTTTTAAGACAGGTTTTAGGTTCATTTTTATCAAAAGGATACTTGGACACTTCAAGGCAAAAGACTTGGGAGAGCACCAACCAAATCAAGCACACAAAGTTAAAATTCAGACAGAGCGGCCGTGCAGCAAAGATGGAGCGGCCGTGCACTTGGCCTTTTTCAGGCCATTTTTGGCCCTAAATTATAGAGTGGCCGTGTCTTGAAGAGGGAGCGCCCGTGTCATCTTATGGAGCGGCCGTGCAGCTTATATAGGAGCGGCCGTGCGAAGTGTCAAGACTTAAATTCAAATGTGGCGCCAAGGGTCACACGGCCGTGCAACTTCCTTGACGCGGCCGTGCAAAACGCGACTGCAGACGTAAAGGCACCTTTTGGTTGCACCTGATTGAAGAGTTCCCTCCTTTTTATAAATAGGACCCTAGTGATCAGTCTTAGACACGAATTATTAGAGAGAAACTACTGATATTAGATAGATAGAAAACACAAATACTTGTGATAACAATTTCTAAGGAGATTTGAAGATCAAGTCATTATTTTGTTCTTGAAGTCACTTTGGAAGAAGAGCAATAAAAGTGAAGCATTATTTCCAGCATTTGTTCATCATAAGTCTTTCTTACTCAATCTCTTATTTTAATTGCTTATATATTATAAATGGCTTGTGAGTAATCCCCCATATTCTTGGGGTTGGAAACTCAAAAGCATGCTTATTCATCATCTAAAAATGATTAGTCTTGTCTTCTTTCTTCATCTAAAACAATCTCTTTATATTATTCTCTAAATGCCTTACTTATTGGCGATATCCAATTTGTATGATTCAGTCAATTGAGAGAAGTACCTAGCGGAGAATCTCAATTGACGGAACCATATAAAGAAACTAGGTTTATTGATCACGAGAGTAGTTCAATGGCCTAGGGATGTTCCTTTAATGGAAAGTATGTTGACTTCCGTCCTTAATGGATTCTTACTAATTATGGTCAGCTAGAGATAAGCCGGAATGCCCGTTTGTGACAGGGCGGGGGCAAACATAAACGGATTTCTCAAACAGTTAGGACATAATTAGTGAAGAATACAAATGCTATTGTCCTAGCCCGAAATAGCGTAGGCCTAACATACCATCCTTGCTTTTTATGAAAACCTTTTATTTCTAAGACAATGACAATTTGATGAATAAGAATATGTGTATGATTTCCAATCCCAAGAATGCTTCGTTTTATAAGATTTAAATTAAAAGTATTTTCTGTTTATGATCTCTCTATTATTCTAAAAACAAATTTTATCTACCCCCCAATCCTTTCTATATTTTCTAAAAGACAAAAATATCCCTTAAGTAAACCATGTCTCTGTGGGATCGACTCGTACTTGCACCCGCTATATTACAATAGCCCGTGCGCTTGCGGATATAAAATAAACCGTTAGGTTTCGACCGAACAAGAACCATCCGAGCGGGTTAATTTGGACGCAATTATTAATGAGGAAGGAAAAATGGAAATATCTATCTCTCCCAGTGGCCAGTAAGTATCATTTAATTGTAAATGTCATATATATAATGTTTACATTTTATTATTGTCTTTTTATTTGTATATATATTGATATATTGTTTTTTAATTAATATCTTGATAGGTTTATACATGCATGGTGGTGGTAGCGGTAGCAGCAGTGGCAGCGCTCGTGGTTGTTAAACATGAATTTTCATTGACATGTAATTAAACAAACATATGTAGTTTCTTTTTCCCTTTCCCTTTTTCCCCGGCCTTTCCCCGGCCGTTTCCCCTTCCCTTTTCCCCTTTCCCCGTTTCCCCTTTCCCTTTTCCCTTTCCCCCTTTCCCCGGCCGTTTCCCCTTTCCCCTTTCCCTTCCCCTTTCCCCTTGACCCGGCCGTTTCCCCTTTCCCCTTTCCCTGTCGCTTGATTTGGACAAACATATGTATTTTATTTGATGTACAAGCGAAACAGGTTGTTTGTGTGTGTTTGTAGTTTGTAATTGGGTTGTTTGTGTGTGTTTGTAGTTTGTAGTTGTTTAAAACAGGTTGTTTGAACAGGTTAACAGGTTTACAGCCTTTTACAGGTGGTTTAATAATAAAACAAATTTTTTTTTTAAATCTGGCCAGATTACCGACGGAAATTTCCGTCGGTAAATTAATACAAAAAATAAATAATTATATTTTTCCGGCGAAAATATCCGTCGGAAAATAAAAAATTAAAAAAATAATACTCAAAATACCGACGGACATACCCGTCAGTATAGGGTTTATATTCCGACGGACATATCCGACGGTAAATATTATGATTTCCGACGGTTCTAACCGTCGGTAATGGTTTTTATTTCCGACGGATAATTCCATCGGTAAACTCCGGCAATTGCTCCGGTTAACCGGTCGGCAGATCTCATTTCCGACGGACGTTTTTCGGCGGAATTTTAGATTTTCCGGCGGATATTCCGCCGGAAATACCGGCGGAATTTGTCCGTCGGTATTACCAACCAATTATTTCCGACGGAACCCGACGGACGTATTCCGTCGGTAATATCCATTTAGCGACGGATTTGTCAAATTACCGACGGATATTTCCGTCGGTAAACAGCCTTTTTCTAGTAGTGATTCCCGAGTTTTATGTGTATTTGATATGGTTTGTTAGTGTTTTGATAGTTCAGAGGCTGAAGTGCAACAATATTGAAAAAGGAGGATTGGAGCGTACTTTGGAAGCTTTTGGATCAAATTGCAATTCTGAAAAATCTGGGACAAAACTGACATTTGGAAGTTCAAGGTGTTAGATTGGAAATATTGGAAAATTCAGGGACTAAACTGGAAATATGGAAATTTTGGACGAATTTGATTTATAAAAATTCATGGGTTAAAATGAAAAATAAAATCCCAAAGAGCGAAGTGCAAATGAATTTTTTATAGTGGCCAAAGTGCGACGGCAAAATTGCGGAACGAAACGAATAAAAGTGGTACTAAAACAAGGCAATGTGGCCGGCCAAGAAGGAAGGATTGCTGGCCGAGGAATCAGTTTTGCTGGCCGAGAGAAGAAGGCCAGTTGGGGCCAAGGCCTGGGCTGCTTGGGCCAAGGCAGTTCAAGGGATTGGGCGGTCGCTCTTAAAGCTTGGGCGGCCGCTGTAAATGAAGATTATGGCCGAGGTAGTTTCTGCCCACTTGCGCGGGCGCGCCAACATCCAAAGCGGCCGCGCTCCGTCGTCAATCAGCAGCAGTTTTACGTATTAAACAGGGGCAGTTTCGTTATTTCTCACCTTGGATCATAGTTGTTGCCCTATTTGTTTATATATAATGCAACAGCCACGTTAGTTAGGGATAGTATTATTATAGTTTTTATGATTTGTTTTTTTTTAAAATTCTTTGGAGAAGAACAATTCATCATTCCAGGTTTTATCATTGTAAATTATGAGTAGCTAATTTCTTAGATTTGTAGATTGGTTTGATCTTCACCGGATTTCTATGCAATAGTATTTTAATTCTTTCAATTTAATTCCTTCTAGTTCAATAATAGATCTTAATTTAATGTTCTTGGATTCGAGACGTATGTTAAGATACGAACTCATCTTTGAATAATTGGGTATTTATTGAGCCATTAATTTGGGCGATTTATACATAGACTGCTATTAATTGAATAACTTGATCTGTGCCGTAATAGAATCGGATCAACGTTAGGTTGTGTTATTCTTTCGTGTTTAATGTATTCTTGGCATATTGTGGTACCGTAATAGAATTCACAATATTAAAAAGAGTATTTAGGATTGTAATCCGGCCACCTAACTGTGTCGATCCTAGCTAAAGTGAATGAACCCTAGAAGTTGAGTTGATGTTTTATAAGTAAAATTCTTCATAGAATGATGGTAAAGTGAAATCCAATTTACGAATCTCTGCTCA
Source organism: Adenophora triphylla var. japonica (assembly GCA_022495995.1). Taxonomy (NCBI): domain Eukaryota; kingdom Viridiplantae; phylum Streptophyta; class Magnoliopsida; order Asterales; family Campanulaceae; genus Adenophora; species Adenophora triphylla. The sequence continues at coordinate 190,434 of JAFEMH010001573.1, forward strand.
TAATCTATTTTCGCTTTTAGTTAGTTTGGTTATTTGTTTTATGCTCTTAGTTTTTAAATCAAATCTATAAAATTTGGTTACAAAATTCACTGCTTTCACTTTATTTGTTTACCAACGAGTCTCTGTGGATTCTATCTCTGCATTTGCATACTGCTACACCGGTAGTGAGTACACTTGCTCCATTTTTATTACAAGAGGGAGTTTTCCTCCATCACGTCTTAACTGCCATCCAATCGTTTTCACCAGGATCAGATTGGTATCGACTCACCATGCTTAGAGCATAGAGACATCGGGTCTAGTACAAATCATGGCATAGATGATAGATCCAATAGCCGAAGCGTATGGAACCTCATTCATCCTCTTTCGCTCATCAGTTGTCTTAGGACACTGATTCTTGCTAAGATTAACACCATGACCCATTGGCAAGTTGCCTCTCTTAGAATTTTCCATCATGAATCTTCTAAGAACCTTGTCAATGTAGGTACTTTGACTCAAACCAATTATCCTTTTAGAACTATCTCTATAGATCTTGATGCCAAGGATGTAAGCGTCTTCACCCATATATTTCATTAAGAAACATTTCCCTAACCAAGACTTGACTGTCTGAAGTGCAGGAATGTCGTTTTCAATGAGTAAGATATCATCGACATACAATAAGAGAAATAGTACTACGCTCCCACTGAATTTCATGTATACACAAGGTTCATCTTCATTCTTGACAAAACCAAACTCTTTGATTTTCTCGTCAAAACGAAGATTCCAACTCCTAGAATCTTGTTTTAATCCATATATGGATCTCTGCAACTTGCACACTTTGTTAGAATTTCTTGGATCGACAAAACCTTTGAGTTGTGCCATATACACATCCTCGAGTAACATTCCATTTAAGAAAGTCGTTTTGACATCCATTTGCCATATTTCATAGCAATAATACAAAGCTATGGCAATCAAAATTCTAACAGACTTAAGCATGGTAACAGGCGAAAAGGTTTCATCATAGTCAACACCATGAGTCTGCCTATATCCCTTTGCTACAAGCCTAGCCTTCTAAGTATGCACCTTCCCAACCATGTCAGTCTTCTTCTTGAAGATCCACTTGCACCCTATTGTTTTTATTCCTTCGGGTGGCTCAATCAAGTTCCAAACTTGATTATCCAACATGGACTGCAATTCGGATTCCATGGCCTCCAACCATTTATCCGAATTAGGAGTGGACATCGCCTCTTGATAGGAAGTAGGCTCGTCATTCTCAATGACTTCCACTTCATTACTTTTCGATACGAGAAATCCATATCTCTCGGGTTCGGATCGTATTTTATTCGATCTATGATGGACTTGTGGGTCTTGAACCGGTTCCACAACTCCTTGTTGACTTGGTTCAGTCTCTACTATCGATTCCATGTTATTTTCGGGTTCTTGAATTTCTTCAAGATCAACTTTACTCCCACTAGTTCCTTTATTGAGAAACTGTTTCTCAAGAAAGGTACCATATTGAGCAACAAACACTTTGTTCTCATTGCAGTTGTAAAAGTAATACCCTTTGGTTTCCTTAGGATAACCAACAAAATAACCTTGTCAGATTTAGGTGCTAACTTATCGGAGACAAGTCTCTTCACATAAGCTTCGCAACCCCAAATCTTCATGAAAGACAAACTAGGTTTTCTTCCATGCCACATCTCATGTGGGGTCTTAGGAGCCGATTTAGTACAGACTTTGTTCAGTGTGAACGCAGCAGTCCCTAATGCATGTCTCCAAAAGGATATAGGAAGGTCAACTTGACTCATCATTGAACGAACCATATCTAATAGGGTTCTATTCCTCCTCTCGGACACACCATTCCATTGTGGTGTTCTGGGTGGAGTCAACTCTGAAACAATTCCACAGTTTTTGAGTTGATTGTCTAACTCTTGGTCCAAATATTCACCATCACTATCGGATCGAAGTGTTTTGATCGTCTTGCCAATTTGATTTTGTACTTCATTTTGAAATGTTATAAACATCTCAAACGATTCACTTTTGGACTTCATTAGATATACATAACCATATCTAGATAAGTCATCGGTGAATGTAATGAAATACCGAAATCCTCTCCTAGCAATACTGCTCATTGGTTCCCATACATCAGTATGTATTAGGCCCAATAAGTCACTAGCCCTTTCACTACTCTTTGTGTAGGGTGGTTTGGTTATTTTGCCCAATAAACAAGATTCGCATATCTAATATGATTCATAATCATGTGAGTCTAACATACCATCCTTATGGAGTATAGAGATGCGTTTCTCGTTTATATGACCAAGCCGGCAATGCCACATGAACGTGTTGTTCACGTCATTCGGTTTAGACTTCTTGTCCACATGATAAACATTTTCAACATTATTTTGTTTCTCATAAACATCAAGAACATAAAGACCATTAAATGAACTTGCAATACCATAAAACATATCATTTAAATAAATATAAAACTTCTTATTCGTAATAAGAAAATTATACCCCTCATTATCCAAACAAGAAATGGAAATAATATTTCTACTCAAATCCGGAACATAGTAACAGTTGTTTAAAACAAGTACTAAGCCACTAGGTAAAGTTACATCATATGTCCCTACGGCTAATGCAGTAACTCTTGCTCCATTCCCCACACGTAGGTCAGCTTCACCTTGTTTGAGTAGCTTTCTAGTCCCTACACATTTAAACAAATGTGAGATCCACATCCGATATCTAATACCCATTAACTAGAAATAGAAAGGAAAATATCTATCATATAGATACCTGAATCAGAAGCAATCATATTGCCCTTCTTCGCCTTTAGGCCTTCCTTTTAAGCCTTGTAGTTGCGCTTCAAATGACCAACTTCTTGGCAATGGTACCAACCGCATCCTTTTGAGATGCCTTGGGAGCCTCTTCGACAATGGCAACTTTTGCCTTAGGTTTAGCAACACTTGCTTTACCTTTGCCATCTTTCTTGAAACCCTTTCCTTTGTTAACCATTAACACGTTTGTCGTTTCGGGCTTCTTGGTGTTCTTATCTGCGGTCTTAAGCATCGCATGCAATTCCGAGAGATTCTTATCCATGCCACTCATGTAATAGTGCATTATAAAATGACCATAACTTTCAGGCAATGAATTTAACATCAAATATGTGGCGAGTTCCAAACTCATCGGATTTCCAAGCCTTTCGAGACGCTCAATGTGACCCTTCATCTTAAGGACATGAGCACCAACCGACTGCCTCTCTTGCATCTTGCATACAGTTAGGGCTATAACCACATCATACCTCTCTTATCTTGCTTGCACTTGAAACATTTCCTTTAAGCTTTCAGCAAGATCAAAAGTAGCTTCCATGTGTTCAAGGTCCTTCTGAAGGGCCTTAGACATGGTGGCAATCATAAGGCATGTCACATCATTAGAATCATCAACATGTTTCTTGTGAGCATCCTTATCTGCCCATGAAGCATTGGCAGCAGGTGGAGGTGGAACGGGTTCATCAAGAACGTACATTTTCTTCTCTTGCCTTAGAACAATTCTTAGGCTTCTGATCTAATCAGAATAGTTTGTACCTTTCTCTTCGAGACTGATCGCAGCAACAGGGGTTGATTATTGTGATTTTCCATTACTACAATAAAATATGCAAACAATGAAACACATAAGTATCAAGACATTTATCATCTTAAGAGTAAATAATGTATTTCATAAATACTCCCACTCAATTATACACCTTCAAATACAAGCATGTATCATATAATCAAAGTAGGCTAAGATCCATATTTCACTTGATTTTGGTTTAACTGAGTCAATGCCCGAAATCAATCTATTTAGGTAGAAACATCAATCATATAATATATGACTCTTAGATCTTTTTATGAGATTTCCTTAGACATCATATGTCAAAATATGTTTTAAATCTCATCTATGCCTTGGGTCAAATCTCATTTGAAAGCACCAATTAAGTCAAAACCCTTTTCAAATGTATGAGACATGAAACGATGCACCTAACTGAGTCAAAACTACATTAACCATTATCTCATCTTGCTCACAAATTAAGATATAAATGATACACCCAACTGAGTCGAAACTACATCAAAATATCCTAAAATTTCACAAGTGTTCTAATAAAGAAATGGCATAAGACTTAAATATTTAAAAGGTTTTCACATGGTAACAAACATCGCATGGTTCTAACATAAATCTTATGTGTACATAATCATGAACATAGGGCTTCACAAAATTTCAAACAAACACTTTGATTCGATTTTGAGAAATTACAAATCTACTTTAATCATATTAAACAGATCAATAACCTATGTGATAAATCAATTATATTAATCCATCATAATTAATGAACATGGCATATCTCATATACTTGTTTTTCACAAAAACAAAACACATAAAATCTAGATCTATTTCAAATAGCATGGATAGCAATTAATCAAATTAAATCTAGCATGCCAATTTCAATCCTAATCATGGCAAGACAGGGCTCTGATACCACTGTTGGGTTTTGGGGTTACAAACACAGCTGAAGATTTAACAAAGAACAACAAAACCCTAGCCCTATGATCCGTCTAGCATGAAGAGATTAGAAATATATATGAAATAGATTACATAACTTAATGCGATTTGCTTGCTTTAAAATGGATCTTCAAAGCAAATCTCGAAACGAATCTCAAAATCGTTGATGAAGGTTTTGATCTTCTCCTTGTTCTAAGCCTTGTGATGAATCAACGATTGAAGTCTTCAAGCTTTTGGTGATAAAGTAATCACCCTCTATCGGTAATTCACACGCGAACGGACCAAGAACACTTCTTGTTGGACTGCTAGATGATCCCCGATTATTGAAACACCTTTCAATAATCATTGGCTGTTTGGTAGAATTAATCTATGTGATTTGATATTTGATTCGTAATCAAAATCAACCAATTAGTGTTTAATAAACTCTAATTTTCCTCACCTATGGCTGGGACAATAGGATTCTATTTATACTTGTTATAAATTCCTAACATTTAGGGAAAAGAGTCCTTTCTCCAAGCCAAAACGGGTTTCCAGCGCCGCTAGGATGACTCGTCCCACAGGGCACGACTCGTCCCCTATTGCAAGCTCTCTGATACAGTCGTCCCTTCACAAGGGACGAATTGGGCCAACTGAGGATGAGTCGTCCCCTGACCCCAGATTTCAGCCTTTTAGCCATTTTCAATCCGTTCTTTTGTGTGTGACCCTTTAGGAATTATATTTTATGTTTGTAGTGAGTTGAAACATCAACCTCACAAGACATAAGTGACTTCTAGCAAATCATTATGTCCACCCAATTAAATATAACATCAAAGCTTGATTCCATGATAGATCAATGTCACAATCCCTTTGTCCACGATGTCAAATTGAACGTGAGTCATGGTCCATGTCAACTCACATGTTCAATGCTTACTCGATTCGAATATGTTTATAATCCAAATTCATTTGATCTCTATCAAATCGCTTGAGTGTGGCCACACATTTCATCAATACTATTCATCGAGGGCCCCAAGAAAACATCTCTCTCAAACAGAGAGGGACAAATCCCGTCTTGACTTATCATTCTTCCCTACATGAATCCAATTGTGCTAACATAGCCCTTATTGCTATCCGATTAAAGATAGTGTTAAACCATATCAAACACAATGTTCATCATGTGTAAGAAGATGATAATATGAGGTACGAAGGATTCCAATGACATGACTTATCATGAGATTTAATCGTGACAACGGACCATGTCATAAATCTCATAAGTAGGTCAAGTCCAGTACTCGTTTTCTAGCAAGTACCCATAAGTGTAATGTGCATCTCCATGCATATAATCATCTCCATGATTATCCATTACCAACTTATACTAGTTGTTCACAACAACTAGGGACGCATTTCAATGTAATAAACATGCAAACATATAATGAACCAAATAAACTTTCTCTATAATAAATGATAAAGATGATACATAACAGTTTAAGTTAAACATAACTATAGCCTAGGGCATTACACAAACAAAAGTGACGACAATGGGATACCTCTGCTTCTCTCTCATGGAATCGTAATTGTCAACTTGAAGAAGCAGGTTATTTAAGGAGAATATTTAGACAGTTATAGACCCCTATTCCTACTCAAATAACTGCTAGAGCCCTGTACCGTCTACTCAAAGGCCACGTCACATAAATGGTAGTTAAAAGCATTTTTTAAATTTCTGACTCTTTGGCTCCAAAGATTCAAAAATTTGGCGGCAATTGTTTGTGGTTGAATTTTTACTCAAGACTGCACTGACATCTTGGCTAGTATAAGTCTTCAGCATCTTAAATCTTTATCATCTTTAACATGACATCCTATTTTTGACAACATGAAGATGCAGGTACAAATGTTCCTATTTTTTGGGAGATAAATACTACGCAAATATCAACGACCAAGTCTTACATATTTCAAAAGCATTTCTAATGGAAGATCAGGTCATAGCAACGGCTCCTTATCTTTAGCAACCTGCCACGGATTTGTAGGGATTTTCGATTACTAATTAAATTCTTTATTATTTTTGGGGTATAAAAAGAGAGCTAGGGATAGGCGCCAAGGACGGCAATTTTTGTAACTCTCTCTATACTTTCACTTTGTAATCTCTCAAGAAAAATATTATAAACATCTTTGATTTTAGGTAGGTTTCCTAAAACCTTTTCAGGTTTTGTGCTGGAGATCAATTGATCAAGGGCTTTCCTCGTTACATCTTGGTGTCACATCTTGAATTTTCTCATTCTTATATTTCGTTTGTGCCCAAAATCATTTCACTAAAAGTTCAGTTTCAAAGCATACAAGAAATTGACCAAAACAGTAATCATCGCCGGAGATGGTTCGTGAGGGAGAGAGAATTGTGAATGTGTGTGTGTGTGTGTTGTTTTAGAAAGAGAATGAAGTGCAAATAAAAATGAGAAGGAGTATGGAGGTGAGGGGTGTCCGAAGAATTTGAATCTTGTGAGAACTTTTTATTTGGTATTTACACAAAAAAAATTAAAAGAAAAAAAAATGGGCAGGGGGCCTAGGGGAATTTTTTCTTATTTTATTTATTGATCAACTTAGTTAATGACATTAGAACTAAGGGCTGTTTTTATAACTAATTCAGTGACGTAGTAAATGTTGCATAGTTAAGTAATAAGTAAATCTCATTTTATTTTTATTTATCCTATAAAGCTAATCTCATTTTCATTTCTGTTAAAATCTTTTTTTATCGTCAATAAATGAAAAAGAGGAGAGAATGAGAATCAACCCCTAAAAGAGAGAGAGAGAGAGAGAGAGAGAGAGAGAGAGAGAGTGTAGTTAAGTAATAAGTAAATCCCATCATGACTAGTGATGAAAATAAAAATAGATTAATTTAATATTTTTACTAAAAATTTAAAAAAATTTATTTATAAAATTTATATTTGTTTATTAATAATAAGCTTCATATACTGTTCGCTAGGGTAATTAAATAATTTTATCATAATAAACAATATACAAACACTAGTGATGGGAACATCATTACAAAACAAAGGGAGTTAAAAAAATTACCATAATAAATAATAGGAAAAATTCCCTAGGGCCCTGTTCAAATTTTATTCCTTTTAAAGAAATTATATTTATAAATACTCCCTCCGTCCAAAAATGTTTGTCCCATTTGACTTTTTTGTTGAACTTTGACCACAAATTTATGAGAGATTAATCATGTTCATGAAATTCTAAAAGTTGTTGTTGATAATATTATTAATGGTGAATCAATAGGAATTTTTAGAATTTCATGAACATAATTCAATTGTCATATATTTGTGGTCAAAATTCAACAAAAAAGTCAAATAGGACAAACATTTTGGGACGGAGAGAGTATCAAATAAAGAGTTCTCCACAAATTATAATTCTCCAGACACTCCTAAAGATTTAATCGATGCGAAGTGCAAAGTGCGCCCTAAAACGCCTAATACGCCCTTCGCGGTTGTAGAGTAATTTTGGACTAGTCCAAAATTAGGATAATTGGGCCGATACTTACATGGTTGGCCCTATGCTCTAATAGGTTGCATGGTAAGGAGGATACCACTTGATTTTTACCTTCTTCAAGTGGATGAGTTAAAAAACTCTCCTATCTTTTGGTTTCTAGGCAATGTGGGATATGACATTCCATATTTACAAACTCTTCATAAACCCATTTCAAATTACATACTTTGAGCATTAATTTCTCATTCACCACAAATTAGTTTTAAGAAATTAAATATATCACATTAATCTACCTCAAATATAGATTATAAATATGTAATTCATTTTTCATTTATACAAAATGAAAATACATTTAATTTTGATCAAATATTGGTCAAACCAATATTTCCAACACAATATGAAACAGTAACGGATCTGAAGACGAAAACAATCATTAATCACACAAGTTACATACAACTACAAATTATTTTTTCCCCTTTGTTGGCCATTTTTATGATACTTTACTATAATTGATAATTGTGCTAGTAATATGGTTCACGAAAATGGTGTTTGCTACTATTTGAGTTAATGAGTACATTGTGCAAAAGTTTCAATTTATGTTGTAAATGATTCAAGATTGTTGGTATGAATATTTTGAAATGTTATTTGTGGTTGATCTGAACTTTTTGCCAAAATCTAGGGAGAAACGCGTTTCTCCATAAGTTATGGAGAAATGGGTCCCGACTTGTCGCGCGACAATGAACTGAATATCCAGAACCTTATGAAAGTGATATCCAGAAACCTTCAAATGAATATCCAGAAACCTTCAAAATATTTCTGGATATTCATTTGATGGTTTCTGGATATACATTTAAAGGTTTCTGGATATCCAGAAACCTTCAATAGCAATTTCAGGATATGCCCTAACACATTTTTGGATATGCACCTAACAGTTTCTGGATATGCACCTAACAGTTTCTGGATATACATTTCACATACTTCTGGATATGCACCTAACAGATTCTGGATATCAAACCCAAAGCTTCTGGATATCCAGAAGCTTTGGTCTTGGCCTTGGGTTTTTTTTTTTCTGGATATCAAATGCAAAGCTTCTGGCTATTAAAAACACGTTTCTTCATAGTTATAGAGAAATGCGTTTCTCAGCAGACCTACTCAAACTTTTTATTTTCATTTAATAAAAAAATGGTCTTATATTTCAATAAAAGGTAAAATGGTGTTATAATTCAATTATAAGAAGTGATTTGAACTTATAATTAAGCTATAAGAGTTGTAATGTGTAAATTATAAGATTAATTCATTGTTATTATTGAATTTTTTTTATTGAAAAAAAAATTATTTTATAAGTCAATTATAAGAGATAAAATATTTATAAAAGGCAAGTTGATCTTATAATTTAGTTATAAAAGTTGTAATGTGTAAAATATGAGATAATTCATTGTTATTATTGAAAATTTTGATTTTTTTTGTTGAAAAAAGTTGTCTTATAAGCCAATATAAAAGACAAATTAGTCTTATAAATCACTTATTAAGTAGTCTTATAAGTCAGTTATAAAAGCTAATTATTGTTTGACCGAATATAAGAGTCAACATTAAAAAAATATTAAAAAATTTATTATATTTTTGTGAAAAAATTGATTTTTATACTTTAATTATAAAAGACGAACTGGTCTTTTATATGTCATTTATTAGAAGAGCTGACTGAGATTTTAGATAAAATGGCAGTTCAGTCTTTTGCCAGCGAAGGATGTTTATGGTATTTTGGATCTGATATATCCTACAGTAGGTTTAAATCTCGTATGAGGGGCACTAAAGGAAGTGTCCTAACTAATTTAAATGAAAAATAATTATCCTAATAAATATATATAAATTGTTATTGGAAGTATTATCAATCATGATACGATAATATTTTTTAAATTTTCATTAGAATAGTTATTTTTCATTTAAATTATTCGTCAAATTGTAATCAAATGACCAAAAATTCTAAGTTTGTTGAGACAGAGGGAATATATACGTTGTTAACTACAAACACTAGTTTATATGTTTTGCTAACTAATGAAATTGTTTGATTGTGTTCTTCTGGTGAAAATCTATTACTCTACTTTAGAAGTTCTTTTATAGATTATATCTGATTTAACTTGTTAGTGTTAACACCAGTGTTGTCATTTATGTTGTCTCTTGTGTTGTATCAGCAGTGTTGTTACTGGTGTTGCCTCATTTGTTGCCGTCGTGTTAGCAATTTAAAATGAGGATAGTTACTACATGTTTTTCATAAATTACAAATTGATAGTTAATTGTTTACATTTCTGTTGTTGGTTTGTTGGAAATATGTTTGAACAAGTCATGATGGTTGTTCAAGGCGTGACAAAGATGTTAGAAAAGGAAGTTACACATAAATCCTCATTTATATGTAAAAGTGAAGACGAAGTAAATGTTGTTAGAGGCTTATCTGAATAGAGGGACTGGATATAAGATATACAAGGCTGAAAAAGCTTGGAGGTACAAGCGGTAAAGCAAAGGAAGACATAGTCTCCCTACAAACATGGAAGGTGGAGCTAAAAGTGGTGTTCTCTCTCATGACTATTTTTCTGGCGAGATTGAGTAGCCTCCAAGTTCTAGGAGCCAATATAAGTGCAAGCATTCGAAAGCTTCAGATCATCCAGTCCAGAATTTGAGATTTCCACAAGTTAGAACACAACTCCACAGTGTTTTCCCATGTGTTATCAACACTCTATCCAACACCAGTGAGTTATCGTGAATAGCTCTCATTCCTAGAGTGTTTATCTGTGTGAGATAGTGAGTTCTTGTAAAGAGCGTGTTATAGAATAGTTGTTCCACTAATCTATTGATTGAAAATCATTAGGAAACTTTTCGACCTTGTAACGAAAGCTTATTTATAATAAAGGTATTGCCATCCGGGCACCTCTCACGTTATATCTATATATATATATATATATATATATATATATATATATATATATATATATATATATATATATAAAAGTGAGAAAAATCTATTCTCTTGTGTTTATTTTATTTCCGCTGCTTTAGAAAAATCTCAATTAGTTTCGTCTTTTTGGATTGGTGTTAAAAGTGTTGTTCTTAGTGTTGGCAATACTATTAACAACACTTGTTTTGTTTTTCTCCTTTCTTTAGCCATTGACAATTTCTATTGCTATCAGAGCCTAGCACTTGATATACTAAGTGTTTTGATCCATTAGTTATAGCTTATGACCTTGCTAATACTAATCAAAACGGGCTTCCTATTTTAGATGGGTCAAATTATGCTTATTGTAAGATCCATCTTTGCTCACATATCAAATCAATTGATATTCGAGCTTGGCAATCTGTAGAAAATGGTTATTTTGTTCCATTGCTATCTCCAGATGAAGATGGTGACGTAAAATTCAAACCTAAATCCGAATGGACAAATGAAGTGAATAATCTAGCTAGTTTCAATAAAAAAACACTTAATGTCATCTATGAATGGGTTGACATGCATATGTTTAAACTCATTCAAAATAATCCCACTGCAAAGGATGCTTGGGATACTTTACAAAGATTTTGTGAAGGTGATGGTAGTGTCCGAGAAACGAAGCTTAGGGGTCTCACTAGTAGGTTTGAAAGATTAAGAATGTGTGAAAATGAAGATATTTCTTCATATTTTGAAAAGTTGATTGATATTTCAAATGAGTGTCAAGTATTGGGAGAACCTTTTACTAATAAACAACTTGTTTCAAAAGCTATTCGTAATCTTCCCAAGCATTTTAACATTAAAGTGTCATCCATTGAAGAGGCTCATAATCTTTCAACTATTAATATTAATTCCTTGATGAGCATTTTGAAAATTTTGAATTGAATCTTAATGAGCAAACGGAATATTCAAAAGGCAAAAATATTGCCTTAAAAGTTCAATCTTCGGACACGGTAGTAGATGAAGAAGATGAAGCATTCGAGGAATTAGATGAGAATACTAGTGTGGCTTTACTTGCTTAGAAATATAATTTCATGCTTAGAAAGTTTAACAATGTGAAGGTTAAAGTTAAAGAACAACAATCCAAGGTGCATAGTTTCGCACCGAAGAGAACCATTCCTCCGAATCAAAGAGATACATCACTAAGGAGAGCATCTTCAGAGAAGTCAAGATCTGATCACAAATACATTGAATCTATTCAATGTCATGCTTGTTCCGATATGGGTCACTATGCCAATAAATGTGCAAACACCTTGAAAAAGGCGGGAAAAAATCTGTGGGTGTCTCTTATTGATGAAAAGGAGGAAGGTACTGAAAAAGGTGAAAACCTTGAGCAAGTGGTAATGTTGACCACGGTGGAGGAGCTGTCTTTGTAAAATTCAGGATGTGTTGCCTCAAGTGTTGTTCAGCACATGACAACACATGACACAACACTTAGCAGTTATAATTCATTAAGTCCTTCTAATGATGTATGCTTTCATGGCTCTATTAGTTTTGATACAGAAAATTCATTGAAGGATGAGCTTAGTAAGGATGAGCTCATTGATGAATTAATAAATCTTTATGAGTTGCTTCTCCTAGATTAGAAAAAGGAGAACAAGATGGTGGTGTTCTTGAACAAAGAGAACCAGGAGCTTAAGGACTTTAGGACTCGACTAGAGGTTCAACTCACTAAAAAGGATGCAGAACTTGATAAATTCAAGCCCTTATGCTTGCCAAAACAACCTTCAAGAAGCTCAACACGGGTTCTTCAAAGTTGGATGAGATACTCAAATTGAGTAAGCCTCTCAAAACATGTATTGGGTTTCAATAATCACTAGAAAAAATTACTTCTACCTTGTTAAATGAGGAAACTAAGACTAGTTTTGTAAAAGCACATGTTAAGGAAAAAGGTAGTTTTTCTATTAATGTTTCTGACCATACCCTTGAGTGTGAGTACAGTCACAAAGCTGGATATAATAAATCTGATTGCTTTATTCTTCATAAGAAAAAGTCAAGTTCTCAACAGTTGCCTCAAGTGTTGTCAAACTCTCAAGACAACACTCGATATAACACAGGTGGTCAGAAATTCAAAAAGAAAAGTTTGGTTTCCCAAAGCTAATCTAAAATGTAATGTTATATATGCTTCTTTAAAAACTAACGTTTTAGGTGCATGATACTTTGATAGTGGTTATTCACGTCACATGACAGGAACTAGATCTTTTTTGAAGGAATACCAATCTATTCTTGGAGGCTCAGTAACCTATGTAGGTGGAGGAAAGAGTAATATAAAAGGAAAAGGAACACTTGATGTCACCAGTTTTCCTCCTTTAAAAAATGCCTTACATGCAGATGGATTGGTTGCTAATCTAATTAGCATTAGCCAATTATGTAATGACGATTTGGAGGTAAAATTTAATATAGATACTTGTGAACTCTTTGATAACACTAACCTTTATGTTATGACAGGAACAAGATCAAGTGATAATTGCTACCTTGCTGGTAAAAAACAAGTGTGCAATTCGACCAAAAATGATGACACAACTTTATGGCATCAAAAGTTAAGACATGCTTATTTTAGGAATATTGAGAAGATTGTCAAACTTAGTGATGTTAAAGATGTTCCCAACCTCAATCTCAAGAATATCACACACTCGTGTTGCTCATAGTGATGGACCACACAATGGGCAACACTAAGGAAAAATCTGAAACTTTTAATAAATTAATTTAAACACTTATTTTTCAAAATAAAAAACATGTATTGTTAACCTATTTTTTGAATAAGATTAGATCATGGTAAGAAAATTGATAACATTTCCTTCTCTACATTTTGTAGTAAAAAGAGAATACAACATGATTTTTCGGCACCCAAAACACCATAACAAAATGGTGTTGCTGAAAGGAAATATAGGACTTTACTAGAGATGGCCCGTGTTATGCTAATTTCTAGAAAAAAATTCTAAAGGTTTACCGGCCGAGGCATTAAATACGGCATGTCACACTTCAAATAGAGTTTTCTTAATACTTGGTACTACCATGAAACCCTATGAGATCTTAAAAGGAAAGAAACCTACCGTACACTATTTTCACGTGTTTGAGTGTTTGTGTTATATTTTAAAAGACCAGGAATATCCAAAGCTATCTTTCTTGGATATCAAAATAGTCATGCTTACCGAGTATATAATTTATGATTAAAAACTATTCAAAAATCGGTAAATATTGTTTTTAACGACTTTTTGAGTGTAACAGGTGAACCAGCAGAAGATATGCCTCTGATGTTGCTGGAAGAAGCTAGAGAAGCTGTTGAAACAGAAACTTGTTCACGTGAAGCAGCTACAGATTCAGGTGTTTCCCCTAGTGTTGCCTCTGAAATGACAACACATGAGACAACACATAATTTCAGAACATGGGCTGTAAATAATGTCTTAGAAGAAGAAGATGATGATTTGGTGTATCAACAGACCAGGAGAGACCCCAGCAAGAATTAGGAATAACCATCCCACTACTCAATTAATTGGGGAGGTTAATGATGGTGTTCGAACAAGAAATAAGGAGCTAGTTAACTATAGAGATATGGTAAGGTATGTGTGTATGTGTATTTCCACCACATACTACAAGATAAAACACTCATGTTTCGTTTATGTTTTTGAGTCTAAAAATGTGGTTGAAGCTTTAAAAGATAATTTTTGGATTCAAGCTATGCAATAAGAGATTGAACAATTTACCCGAAACAATGTTTGGTGTTTAGTTTCTCGTCCATTACATACTAATATAATTGGAAATAAATGGATTTTTAAAAACAAATCTGATGAATTGGGTAATATTGTTCGTAACAAATCTCGTCTTATGGATCAAGGCTATACAAAAGTGGAAGGAATTGATTATAACGATACCTTTGCACCTCTAGATAGAACTGAGTCAATAAAACTTCTTTTAGCTATAGCTTGTTACCTTAAAATCACATTACAGCAAATGGATGCTAAAGCGACTTTCTTGAATGGGTACTTATGAAATTGTCTATGGCTTAGAACAAGTGAGGTGAAACTCACAAGGTGAGACGAAACTCACAAGTGTTGTCTTTAGTGTTGGCAACACTAACAACAACACATATACCAATTCTAGAAAAACACAAATCAATAGAAATAAATATAATTTGCAGCGGAAGAATTAAAGCAATACATAAGAATATAATTTTTATCAAGTTATATAAATATATAACTTGATGGGTGCCTTGAAGGCAAGACCTTTCTATTAATAATATGAATTCAATACAAGGTCGAAGAAGTTCCTTAATGATAAACGAACCCTGATATAAGGAAAAACATATACACTAATTCTCTCTGAAAATGAACACTCAAAACCTCACAAAAATATAAAAATCTATATGAAATTCTCGAGTGTTGGACTTAGTGTTGCCAACACTTGAATGGCAACACTTGAGGGCAGAATTCTACTTCTTGTGCAGATTTGCGTTTTCTGAATTGGATGATCTTCAATGAAGATCCACTGCACTATTTATAGGCCACAAAGTCTTGGAGCCTACTCAAAATGATCAGCAACAGCTTGGAGTTTGTTTCCTCCATTTTAGCCACTCGCCTCATATGTAAGAGACCTAGTCTTATCTTGCTTCTCTTGCTTGTACCTCTCAGCTTTGGATGCCTTGTACTCTGACTTGTTCTCCCAGAATAGCTGAATAAAATATCTCTTTGCTTGGTCATTAATTAAACAAATAAACACATGTTTATTTGTTAATTTCTTCTTCTCGTAACTCTCGCCTGGGCAGTTTCTGTTGCTCTTTTCAAGCTCATTTTAAGGTGACTAACTACTATTATATAAACATTAATTTACACATTAATATTTGTGAAAAATACAGTAACTAACTCAGTGTTGCCAATTCCAAATGGCAACACTTGTGGCAACACTGGTTTGCAACACTTGGGACAACATGCATGGCAACACATGATTTTAACATTAACAATCTCCCCCTTAGTTACTGATTTCTTCACAAAATACCAATGTGATGATCTTTTCAAAAACAGTTAGTCAAACTTAACCAAAAAAAAAAACCAAAAAATGCTACGAGATTTTAATAGAGGCAACATCAATCTTCAGGCAATGTTGAAAATATTTTTCAATCCAAGTATCACACTCACATGAGTGGCAACATCAACCTTCAAGCAAATGAAGTCTCATAATTTCACAAAATCTCCCCCTTAATACGAAATTAATAACTAACCAAAATAATTATTAAAATCATAAAACAACCACCCAACCATTTATCAAAAACCATCCATCTAAGTTTGAAGAAAATTCCAGCCGAAACAAAGAAAAAAAAACAGAAATTGAAATTGTTTAAGTATTACAAACCAAAATAAAAACAAAGGAAATTGTTTTTGTTACCAAACCACCAAAATCAAGAACCATTCGAACCAACCACCATCAACCTGCATTTTCAGCTCCTTCACCTCCCTCTGCTGTACCACTAGGTCCAGCTCCATCTCCAGCTCCATCATCACGCCTTGGTGGCCGATCTCCCCCTATTTTAGAAGAAATCATATCCACCATTTTCATTATGTCAGTACGCATATCCAACCACCCCTGAATTACTGAGTCAATGTGCTTAACTTGACCATTGAAAAAATTAAGAATCATAGCAGCATCAACCATAACAGGAGCAGTGTTGCCAGAAGTGTTGCCAGTTTCAGGGGCGACACTTGGGGCGACACACGTAGCAGGGGCAGTTAATGGAGGAGCATCTGTAACCAAAACCCATGGCAAATCTCTGTCCCTATCACCCTCAGTAAAGTGTTTGCTAATTCTGTAATAGACTGGCTGTTCAGAGATAGAATCGGCATTCCAAGGCTTAAGGTTTTGGTACACAAGAACTTTGAAAATAAGGGAAGGGAAAATGAAGGAGAAAGTCTTTTTCTTCTTGGCCCATGCTGCTAGGTGAGCAAATACTAGTCTCCCAAAGTTAACTCTTTGTTTCTTGCCTAGTTTGTATAACAAATTAGCTTGCTCAAATGTTACCGTGTTCTCATTGGCCGTAGGTAGCCAATTTGTTATACATATCTTGTGAAGCACGCTAAACAAAGAAGTGAGATGGGTAGACTTAAAATGATCAGTCCAAATGGTAATTCTCCCTCCAGTTAAAAAGGTGGCTAAGGCATTAGGATCAAATTCCAAACTCTCATCTTCGACATTAGGGAGGCTGAATGTTTTGTTGATGATCAAGGGATTAAAATCATAGATATTGCCCCTAACAAAGATCTTTCCATAATGAGGGGTATTCCTATCATCAATATTCTCCCTAAGATGAGCATAAAAATTCCTAACCACACTTTCAATGTAACCGGACACTTTCACAACCGTAGGTAAAAAGTTTCTATCTTCCAAAAACTGATACACTCCTAACTCCTTGAATTGAGTCACATACATATTTCTTTCATTCAGAATTTTCTTATCAGAATCTTGAACAAACTTATGTAAGCTTGAATCACTATAAAATTCCTCGGAAAGAAATGGACGATCATAATATCCAAAAGACTCATAATCTGACCTGGAATCTTGAGAGGGAGTAGGAGTGTGTACCTCAGGCCATGAAATGGGAGAATACGAAGGAGAACTCCATTGTGCTTTGGACTTGGCAGCAGGTGTTGCTTCAGGTGTTGCCATTGGATTGGCAACACTTGGGGCGACACTGGCAGAAATTTTCTGTTTCTTCACTATCTTGGACTGAGCTTCAGCAAGGGTTTCCTCATCTTCCATCCAAGCTTCTTCATCCTCATCAGAAGATGATGAGGGCTCCTTTGTCTCTTTAAAAATTGGATCCGAATTTTCTTCGGATGAAATGTTGAGCGAAGAACTCGAGCTATCCTCCACATTTACTGGATCATCAGCCGTGTTTGAAGGTATCTTGGACCTGAACAAGGTTTTGATCCTCTCAGATTGACGACGCACTCCACCCCGAAATGACGAAGAGGCATCAACCGCCTTCCTCTTCTTGGTTTTCTTTTGAGGGGCGAAGGTTAGCTCAATGGAGGGGGTAGCTTCTGGAAGGTTTAAAGGAATGGGAATTTGAGATGGATCATAGACAACAATGTCTAAAGATGGTGAGGTTGAGGGTGTGGCCGAAAATGTCGCAGGAGATATCTCCATGGGAACGGTGACATTGGAGGCGACACTTGAGGGGGCCAAGGGCGAAATCTCCATGGGAGAAGAAATTTGGGAAGAATTTTTAGGGCTTGCCATGGAAATTGAGAGAAGAACGAGGAAGAAGAAGAACAGGGGAAGGGGTTTGAGGTTGCCGCCTAGAGAGAGAGGGAAACGAGAAGAGAGAGAGTGAGAGAGGGTTTAGGGTTTTTGTTGAGGAATAATGAGGGTTATTAAGTAGATTTGACAACTTCAAATTAATTTAAAAAAACCTTTTATCCAAAACACATCCCAACAAACTCAGCCAAGTTATCCGCCATTTTGAAAAAAAAATATTTTTTTTTTATTTTTATAATTTTTAATAATAACTAAACATAATTTTAGTAATATCCATAAAATTGAGTTTTTCAAAATTCAAAGAGATGAATTTAAAAAAATAGATATTATAAAATTACACTTAGTTTGACAAAAAAAAATTTTGCTAAAAACCTTTTAAATTTCACAAACTCTAAATGTAAAGAAATAGACTTTTGGAAATTTAAAATTTAATTAACAAAAACAAAAAATAAGACAATAAAAAAAAATAATGTAGCATCTACTAATGTGTTACTAGCAATGTTGCGTGACACACAAGGCAACATTTTTAAATAAAATCCCCTTGATATTTTTTCAACATATATAACTTGTCATTCCTTAGGCAATTTTTAAGCAAGCTTTACACATTCTTTATTTACAAGGAAGCATCGTAGTAGCGAGCTCCGTGCCCCGAGTTTTTTATAAACGTGTAAAGCTATATGTAGTAAGTTTTATACCTTTCAAGTAGGGTACACTGTAGTAGCGAGCTCCATGTCCCTAATACTTAGTATAAAACAACTACATTATACTCCCTTTGGGAATATTTTAACACGCTTTGCCTTCTTTTTTTTTCAATATCCACATAATATAAGTGACTTTGTCACTTAAAGCACGAAGGGGTATTTTATAAAAAAATGTTAACCTTAAGAATGTACACATACTAGAACAAAAAGGTCAGTAAATGCCCCCCATTTGGGATTGAACTAACTAATTTTTTTTTATTTTTTTTTTAAATAATAATATACAACAAATACAGAGTGTTGCTGTCAGTGTTGGCTGACGAGTGTCGAATTGCGTCAAAAATAAATTCCAACTCAAACTACCTACAATTGATTTGTAGATAGGGTAAGTAGGGTCGAACCACCGAGACACGTATTCAAAGTAGAAAAAATTATTGCTATGAAAAAGATTTAATAAAAACGAGGGTTTTGTTGTTTTAAAACTAATACTTTTGAAGAAATACTAAATTTGCATAGAAAAGATTTTAATAATAATAATAAAATGGAATTCTAGGGATTGGTTTCACAATTATGCTCAAATTTTAATAATCATCAATCAAAGTATACTTGGGGTTCGTTCTTACAGAATTATGATTGGGACACTTAGGCGGGTGATTTGCAATCAAGTGCTTCCAACTAATCTATTCCCTTGGCCCGTTCATAGATTAATTGAAAACCCATTTAGAAAAGAAGAACATCAAGAACTACAATTTTTATGAATCTTTTGGTGGGGATTCAACAAATTGTAATTATCAAGCAACGACTAATTACAATTGCGAATTTGGCGGTTCACAATTATAATTCAAAATCATTCAAAAACACATATGGCATGCAACATACATATTCTAAAATTGCATTAAGAACTACTTGATAATCCCAAATATTACAATGAAAATGATAAAAATTAAAACTTAAAATATAAATCGTTACCTCCAATCCCAAGAAATAGGGTTTTAGCTATCCATGGGAAACAAGAACACCAAGAAGAAAATTAAAAAAAATGAAAAGATAAGAAGATGATAATAATAATTTTCCACAGAATTCTTCTGTTCTTCCCCTTTTTTTTTTACAATAATACCCACGTCTTCCATTTATATACTCCTAGTCCTAGGTTTAATAATATGAACAGTCACCTTGGCAAGCCCAACTAAACCAGGCCCAAGTCCTTCCTTGCATCCTTCGGACCACTGAAACAATGCCCATGCTGCCTGCCATGCTTCCTTCGGCCAGGTCACTATCTCGGCCGGCCCAACTGATTCCCTAGGCCATTGCTTGGCCTTGGTTAGGCCCAATTAGTATTCGCTTCGCCCCATAATTGCACCGTCGCCTTTTTTTTTGCATTTTGAACATTATAAAAATTTCTGTTGCACTTGTCCTTGAACTTTCATATTTTCGCTTCGCCCTGAACTTTTAGAAAACCAATTTTTCTCAATTTTCCAAATTTACCATAAGGTCCCTAAATTTCCAAAAATTACAGTTTGCTCCTTCAAACTTTCAAAGTGGCACAAAAAATGCTTCTAATTTTGCTCAATCTCCACTTGGACCCTGAAAACTAAATAAACACTAAAAACACCCATTAAAACACACAAAACTCAATGATTAAGCACATAATAAGTTTATAAAGTATTAAATGGATGAGTGTAAATCTCACTCATCAAATACCCCCAAACTTATACATGCACATTGTCCCTAATGTGGATAAAAAAAAAGAAAAAAAATAAATATAAATAAAAAGGATGAAATACTTACAAAGTTAATCAGACAAGAGACCCACACGACGGGCAATGTTCTTCACCCGTGCATCCAACTTCTCCACCCGCAAACCCTATAATCAAAATTTGTGCTCCCCAGTTCAATAACTTCATCGATTCTTTCATAGGCTTGCCTCCAACCGGATCATACAAGACATCTACCCCTTTGAGCTTTTTCATTTTCAGAAACCCCCTCACGCTTTCAATAATACTTTCTTTGCTCAAGTCAACAACATGGTCAACACCTATTAACTTCAAAAACTGCACCTTTTCGGCTCCTCTCGCCATGGCAATGACAATGGCCCCACAGACTTTTCCGATTCGTACAACTGCAAGACCATCGCCTCCGACTGCACCCAGAACTAGCAATACTTGACCGAATTTCAAACCGGCTCATGAACTTTGACAACTAGATCACATCCTTTAGGCACCGAAAGCCTAAGTTAGTTCATACACTCTTAAGAGTCCACTAACCATTACCTAAATTCTTGAGTCTAAATTCTCAACATTAGATAATCCCTCACTATTTTTCACACTTGCTTTTGCTTGAGTCCGTCCCATTTCCAAAATTAACAACACCAATTTTGTTTGAATGAAAAATTGAAGCTCAGAACACTAAAGAGAACGGAGAGGGCTTCACAATGGGTAAGGATTGGAGTGATGAGGCAGCAATAGTGGATTAACAGCTGATCACGGGAAGGAGAGTTGGGTCTTTGTTAATGGTGAAGGGGAACAGAGAGGGGTTTGGTTCTGGCCGGAGGAAGGGGGGAAGGACGGCTGGTTACGGTGGATGTGGGTCAGAGAAGAAGGGTTCTTTGGAATGGTTAGGGTTCGGCCGGATTTGGGATTCAGCCGGAATTGTGGCTAGCCGGCGACGAGAAGGAGAGACTGGTTTTGGGGAACAGAGAGGGAAGATGTGGCGATGGAAAGGGTCTTGGGTTGCGTCTGATTGGAGAAGAAAAGAGGGACCGGTGAAAGGGGAGAGTTTTGATGGAAACTGGAAGGGTAGTCAGTTGGAGTGCAGAAGGAACTGGGCCGGAATTGAACTTTGGCCGGGATTGAAGGGGTGGGTACGGCTGGTATGGACGGAGAAGAAGAAGAAGGGCGACAGGGAAGAAGGGGAATATGGGTTTTTTTCTTTTTTTTTTTTTTTTTTTTTTTTTTTTTTTTTGGAATGGTTAGGGATCTTGGACAAGGGTTTTGGCCGGATTGTAACGGTAAGGGGAAGGAAACTGGTAACGGAAAAGGAGATTAATAGGGAGCGGCTGAAATGGTGGAGAAGATAAACAGAGGAAGTCGTGGGGAATTAAAGGGTTGAGGCAGTTTCAAAAATTTTTTTTTTTTTTTTTTTTTTTTACTCGACTAACCCCTCGTTAATGGAAATTTTTAATTGACCCACTTCTCTCATTTCCTAAACAACCCCTCTACTTTTGCACAATCTTGAATCATGGCCATGGATCAAACCATGGCCTCCCCATGGACAATGCTGAAAGCTTTCACCCCTTTGGCGTCCATGGCCATGGACAAAACCATGGCCTGCCCATGGTTTGCGCAGATTAACTTGCACCTTTAACTATCAAACTAACTTCATGGCCATGATAATTTTCATGGGTAGGCCATGAAATGCTCAGATTCACTCCTCCTACACATCACAAACAAAAACCAAGTAAAATAGCCTTGTTCCACGAAAAAAAAAAGAAAAAAAAAAAAAAACTAATTTATTTTTTTTTAATTGAAAACATTTAAATGAAAACAATGAAATCTAAGTGATGAAAACAAAGGAACAATTATTTTTTTTTTAAATTTTATTAAAATAAAGGAACTACAAATTAAACTACTCACCTTGGGTTGCCTCCCAAGTAGCGCTTTTGTTTAAGGTCGTATAGCTAGACCGATGCCAAGGTTATCTTAACCTTCACCTTCCTTCCTTTTGCCCACTTCACCGTCTCGCGGGTCTTCACTTTCATTTTTAGCCCCATAAATATTCCCTTAGATATATGATCATTTAGGACCCAAGGAAATTTTTGACTTTTATGTTTCTTGGGCTTCTTCTCTCGGGAGTCCTTGCCACTTTCTCCATTTTCAAAGATGGGGGGGATCACCAAAATGATTGAGAATTCGTCATCGACATTTTCTATGAGTAGAGGTTGGTGTTCATTCAAACATGGCTTGTCAATCTTGGCGAGAGTGACCATATCTTCTTGAAATTCATCGCCCCGCATCTCACCATAAAGAGCAAGCTCAATTTCATCAACTTGCTCATGCCATGATTTCTCTACAATTTCTTCCGTCTCCATACAACCCGAACTATCATACAATTGCACTTTACAAGAATTTTCATAGGAGGTTTCATAGACAAAATCCTCCATTTCATTTTCCAAAAGTGGCTCTTGTTGTAGTTCGTTCTCAAGTTCTTCATCGGAGTCTTCATAGACAAAGTTCCCCAATGAGTCCCCCAATAGTTGTTCTTTGGGTTGTGCATGGATTAAGGTCGAATTTCGATTCCTCACTGCCTCTATCAATTTGTCCAATTCTTTATCAAGTTTTTTCATTGAAGCTTCTTGGTTCCCCATTCTTTGGTCAATGGCCACCTGATTTTGTTGCGAGGCCACAATAAACTTTTGCAAAGTTTCCTCCACACTTGGCCTCACAGGCCCTTGTTGCTGCGGTTGTGGCATCGGTGGTTGGTATTGTTGCTGAAAATGACCTTGCCCTTGATTTCCTCCCCATGAAAAATTGGGATAATTCCTCCAACCCGGATTGTAAGAGTTGGAAAATGGATCATTTTGCACTCTTGGTTGGAAGGAATTCATTGCGTTGGCTTTCTTAAGAAATTCTGGAAATTGACCTCGCAATGGACACCCCATAATATCATGGGTATTTAAATTACAAATTAAGCAACTTTTGCCCGAACTACTCTCTCCTTGACTTCGACCTTGTACTTGACCTTGGCCCGTCATCATCCCCTCTTGTGGATAATACTCAAAAGAATATGTCCCCGAAGGGCACTCATAAGAATCATGAGAGTATAATCCACAATTTCTCCACAACTCATAGATGTCATAGTTATACATCCTTGAGTTCATTTGAATGTTTAGTCGTCGATCACCAAGTTAAAACAAAAATATATACAAAATAATATTTACAATAGCAAATAATTAAATCCACTTTAAAATAAACGCGTCCCCGGCAACGGCGCCAAATTTTGACGAGTGTCGAATTGCGTCAAAAATAAATTCCAACTCAAACTACCTACAATTGATTTGTAGATAGGGTAAGTAGGGTCGAACCACCGAGACACGTATTCAAAGTAGAAAAAATTATTGCTATGAAAAAGATTTAATAAAAACGAGGGTTTTGTTGTTTTAAAACTAATACTTTTGAAGAAATACTAAATTTGCATAGAAAAGATTTTAATAATAATAATAAAATGGAATTCTCGGGATTGGTTTCACAATTATGCTCAAATTTTAATAATCATCAATCAAAGTATACTTGGGGTTCGTTCTTACAGAATTATGATTGGGACACTTAGGCGGGTGATTTGCAATCAAGTGCTTCCAACTAATCTATTCCCTACCGCTCATGATTAATTGAAAACCCATTTAGAAAAGAAGAACATCAAGAACTACAATTTTTATGAATCTTTTGGTGGGGATTCAACAAATTGTAATTATCAAGCAACGACTAATTACAATTGCGAATTTGGCGGTTCACAATTATAATTCAAAATCATTCAAAAACACATATGGCATGCAACATACATATTCTAAAATTGCATTAAGAACTACTTGATAATCCCAAATATTACAATGAAAATGATAAAAATTAAAACTTAAAATATAAATCGTTACCTCCAATCCCAAGAAATAGGGTTTTAGCTATCCATGGGAAACAAGAACACCAAGAAGAAAATTAAAAAAAATGAAAAGATAAGAAGATGATAATAATAATTTTCCACAGAATTCTTCTGTTCTTCCCCTTTTTTTTTTTACAATAATACCCACGTCTTCCATTTATATACTCCTAGTCCTAGGTTTAATAATATGAACAGTCACCTTGGCAAGCCCAACTAAACCAGGCCCAAGTCCTTCCATGCATCCTTCGGCCCACTAAAACAATGCCCATGCTGCCTGCCATGGTTCCTTCGGCCAGGTCACTATCTCGGCCGGCCCAACTGATTCCCTCGGCCATTGCTTGGCCTTGGTTAGGACCAATTAGTATTCGCTTCGCCCCATAATTGCACCGTCGCCTTTTTTCGCATTTTTGGACATTATAAAAATTTCTGTTGCACTTGTCCTTGAACTTTCATATTTTCGCTTCGCCATGAACTTTTAGAAAACCAATTTTTCTCAATTTTCCAAATTTACCATAAGGTCCCTAAATTTCCAAAAATTACAGTTTGCTCCTTCAAACTTTCAAAGTGGCACAAAAAATGCTTCTAATTTTGCTCAATCTCCACTTGGACCCTGAAAACTAAATAAACACTAAAAACACCCATTAAAACACACAAAACTCAATGATTAAGCACATAATAAGTTTATAAAGTATTAAATGGATGAGTGTAAATCTCACTCATCAAATACCCCCAAACTTATACATGCACATTGTCCCTAATGTGGATAAAAAAAAAGAAAAAAATAAATATAAATAAAAAGGATGAAATACTTACAAAGTTAATCAGACAAGAGACCCACACGACGGGCAATGTTCTTCACCCGTGCATCCAACTTCTCCACCCGCAAACCCTATAATCAAAATTTGTGCTCCCCAGTTCAATAACTTCATCGATTCTTTCATAGGCTTGCCTCCAACCGGATCATACAAGACATCTACCCCTTTGAGCTTTTTCATTTTCAGAAACCCCCTCACGCTTTCAATAATACTTTCTTTGCTCAAGTCAACAACATGGTCAACACCTATTAACTTCAAAAACTGCACCTTTTCGGCTCCTCTCGCCATGGCAATGACAATGGCCCCACAGACTTTTCCGATTCGTACAACTGCAAGACCATCGCCTCCGACTGCACCCAGAACTAGCAATACTTGACCGAATTTCAAACCAGCTCTATGAACTTTGACAACTAGATCACATCCTTTAGGCACTGAAAGCCTAAGTTAGTTCATACACTCTTAAGAGTCCACTAACCATTACAGCTAAATTCTTGAGTCTAAATTCTCAACATTAGATAATCCCTCACTATTTTTCACACTTGCTTTTGCTTGAGTCCGTCCCATTTCCAAAATTAACAACACCAATTTTGTTTGAATGAAAAATTGAAGCTCAGAACACTAAAGAGAACGGAGAGGGCTTCACAATGGGTAAGGATTGGAGTGATGAGGCAGCAATAGTGGATTAACAGCTGATCACGGGAAGGAGAGTTGGGTGCTGTTAATGGTGAAGGGGAACAGAGAGGGGTTTGGTTCTGGCCGGAGGAAGGGGGGAAGGACGGCTGGTTACGGTGGATGTGGGTCAGAGAAGAAGGGTTCTTTGGAATGGTTAGGGTTCGGCCGGATTTGGGATTCAGCCGGAATTGTGGCTAGCCGGCGACGAGAAGGAGAGACTGGTTTTGGGGAACAGAGAGGGAAGATGTGGCGATGGAAAGGGTCTTGGGTTGCGTCTGATTGGAGAAGAAAAGAGGGACCGGTGAAAGGGGAGAGTTTTGATGGAAACTGGAAGGGTAGTCAGTTGGAGTGCAGAAGGAACTGGGCCGGAATTGAACTTTGGCCGGGATTGAAGGGGTGGGTACGGCTGGTATGGACGGAGAAGAAGAAGAAGGGCGACAGGGAAGAAGGGGAATATGGGTTTTTTTCTTTTTTTTTTTTTTTTTTTTTTTTTGGAATGGTTAGGGATCTTGGACGAGGGTTTTGGCCGGATTATGCGTAAGGGAAGGAAAGCGTAACGGAAAAGGAGATTAATAGGGAGCGGCTGAAATGGTGGAGAAGATAAACAGAGGAGGTCGTGGGGAATTAAAGGGTTGAGGCAGTTTCAATTTTTATTTTTTTTATGTATTTTTTTTTTTTACTGACTAACCCCTTGGTTAATGGAAATTTTTAATTGACCCACTTCTCTCATTTCCTAAACAACCCCTCTACTTTTGCACAATCTTGAATCATGGCCATGGATCAAACCATGGCCTCCCCATGGACAATGCTGAAAGCTTTCACCCCTTTGGCGTCCATGGCCATGGACAAAACCATGGCCTGCCCATGGTTTGCGCAGATTAACTTGCACCTTTAACTATCAAACTAACTTCATGGCCATGATAATTTTCATGGGTAGGCCATGAAATGCTCAGATTCACTCCTCCTACACATCACAAACAAAAACCAAGTAAAATAGCACTGTTCCACGAAAAAAAAAAAGAAAAAAAAAAAAAAAAAAAATTTTTTTTTTTAATTGAAAACATTTAAATGAAAGCAATGAAATCTAAGTGATGAAAACAAAGGAACAATTAATTTTTTTTTTTTTAAATTTTATTAAAATAAAGGAACTACAAATTAAACTACTCACCTTGGGTTGCCTCCCAAGTAGCGCTTTTGTTTAAGGTCGTATAGCTAGACCGATGCCAAGGTTATCTTAACCTTCACCTTCCTTCCTTTTGCCCACTTCACCGTCTCGCGGGTCTTCACTTTCATTTTTAGCCCCATAAATATTCCCTTAGATATATGATCATTTAGGACCCAAGGAAATTTTTGACTTTTATGTTTCTTGGGCTTCTTCTCTCGGGAGTCCTTGCCACTTTCTCCATTTTCAAAGATGGGGGGGATCACCAAAATGATTGAGAATTCGTCATCGACATTTTCTATGAGTAGAGGTTGGTGTTCATTCAAACATGGCTTGTCAATCTTGGCGAGAGTGACCATATCTTCTTGAAATTCATCGCCCCGCATCTCACCATAAAGAGCAAGCTCAATTTCATCAACTTGCTCATGCCATGATTTCTCTACAATTTCTTCCGTCTCCATACAACCCGAACTATCATACAATTGCACTTTACTAGAATTTTCATAGGAGGTTTCATAGACAAAATCCTCCATTTCATTTTCCAAAAGTGGCTCTTGTTGTAGTTCGTTCTCAAGTTCTTCATCGGAGTCTTCATAGACAAAGTTCCCCAATGAGTCCCCCAATAGTTGTTCTTTGGGTTGTGCATGGATTAAGGTCGAATTTCGATTCCTCACTGCCTCTATCAATTTGTCCAATTCTTTCTCAAGTTTTTTCATTGAAGCTTCTTGGTTCCCCATTCTTTGGTCAATGGCCACCTGATTTTGTTGCGAGGCCACAATAAACTTTTGCAAAGTTTCCTCCACACTTGGCCTCACAGCCCTTGTTCTTTGCGGTTGTGGCATCGGTGGTTGGTATTGTTGCTGAAAATGACCTTGCCCTTGATTTCCTCCCCATGAAAAATTGGGATAATTCCTCCAACCCGGATTGTAAGAGTTGGAAAATGGATCATTTTGCACTCTTGGTTGGAAGGAATTCATTGCGTTGGCTTTCTTAAGAAATTCTGGAAATTGACCTCGCAATGGACACCCCATAATATCATGGGTATTTAAATTACAAATTAAGCAACTTTTGCCCGAACTACTCTCTCCTTGACTTCGACCTTGTACTTGACCTTGGCCCGTCATCATCCCCTCTTGTGGATAATACTCAAAAGAATATGTCCCCGAAGGGCACTCATAAGAATCATGAGAGTATAATCCACAATTTCTCCACAACTCATAGATGTCATAGTTATACATCCTTGAGTTCATTTGAATGTTTAGTCGTCGATCACCAAGTTAAAACAAAAATATATACAAAATAATATTTACAATAGCAAATAATTAAATCCACTTTAAAATAAACGCGTCCCCGGCAACGGCGCCAAATTTTGACGAGTGTCGAATTGCGTCAAAAATAAATTCCAACTCAAACTACCTACAATTGATTTGTAGATAGGGTAAGTAGGGTCGAACCACCGAGACACGTATTCAAAGTAGAAAAAATTATTGCTATGAAAAAGATTTAATAAAAACAAGGGTTTTGTTGTTTTAAAACTAATACTTTTGAAGAAATACTAAATTTGCATAGAAAAGATTTTAATAATAATAATAAAATGGAATTCTCGGGATTGGTTTCACAATTATGCTCAAATTTTAATAATCATCAATCAAAGTATACTTGGGGTTCGTTCTTACAGAATTATGATTGGGACACTTAGGCGGGTGATTTGCAATCAAGTGCTTCCAACTAATCTATTCCCTTGGCCCGTTCATAGATTAATTGAAAACCCATTTAGAAAAGAAGAACATCAAGAACTACAATTTTTATGAATCTTTTGGTGGGGATTCAACAAATTGTAATTATCAAGCAACGACTAATTACAATTGCGAATTTGGCGGTTCACAATTATAATTCAAAATCATTCAAAAACACATATGGCATGCAACATACATATTCTAAAATTGCATTAAGAACTACTTGATAATCCCAAATATTACAATGAAAATGATAAAAATTAAAACTTAAAATATAAATCGTTACCTCCAATCCCAAGAAATAGGGTTTTAGCTATCCATGGGAAACAAGAACACCAAGAAGAAAATTAAAAAAAATGAAAAGATAAGAAGATGATAATAATAATTTTCCACAGAATTCTTCTGTTCTTCCCCTTTTTTTTTTTACAATAATACCCACGTCTTCCATTTATATACTCCTAGTCCTAGGTTTAATAATATGAACAGTCACCTTGGCAAGCCCAACTAAACCAGGCCCAAGTCCTTCCTTGCATCCTTCGGACCACTGAAACAATGCCCATGCTGCCTGCCATGCTTCCTTCGGCCAGGTCACTATCTCGGCCGGCCCAACTGATTCCCTAGGCCATTGCTTGGCCTTGGTTAGGCCCAATTAGTATTCGCTTCGCCCCATAATTGCACCGTCGCCTTTTTTTTTGCATTTTGAACATTATAAAAATTTCTGTTGCACTTGTCCTTGAACTTTCATATTTTCGCTTCGCCCTGAACTTTTAGAAAACCAATTTTTCTCAATTTTCCAAATTTACCATAAGGTCCCTAAATTTCCAAAAATTACAGTTTGCTCCTTCAAACTTTCAAAGTGGCACAAAAAATGCTTCTAATTTTGCTCAATCTCCACTTGGACCCTGAAAACTAAATAAACACTAAAAACACCCATTAAAACACACAAAACTCAATGATTAAGCACATAATAAGTTTATAAAGTATTAAATGGATGAGTGTAAATCTCACTCATCATTGGCAACATTGACGGCAACACTTGAAACAGCAGATTTATAGAAAGCATAAACCAAGAGATTTTTTCAAACTTGAAAATCTCTCATGGTCTAAGGCTTTGGTCAAAATATCAGCAAGTTGATGTTTTGTATCAATATGCTCTATTTGGATCAATTCCTTTTCTACTAAATCTCTTAAAAAATGATGGCGGATATCAATGTGCTTAGTGCGTGAGTGTTGTACAGGGTTTTTGGAAATATTTATAGCACTCAAATTGTCACAATACATGGTCAAGATATTACTATCCAGACCATAGTCGTCAAGCATGTGTTTCAACCATATAAGTTGTGAACAACAACTCCCGGCTGCTACATATTCAGATTCAGCAGTCGAGAGAGAGACACAGTTTTGCTTGCGACTGTACCATGACACTAGATTATTACCCAAGAAAAAACAACCCCCACTAGTGCTCTTTCTATCATCTATATCCCCTGCCCAATCAGAGTCACTAAAACCAACTAAGTTGGTATTAGTGTCTTTAGTGAACCAGATTCCCAATTCACTCGTCCCAGACACATACTTGATGATTTTCTTGACAGCATTTAGGTGAGAAATTTTAGGAGCGGATTGATATCTAGCACATACACCTACGCTGAACATAATATCGGGACAACTGACAGTAAGATAAAGAAGACTACCTATCATGGATCTATACAGAGTTGGGTCAACATCCTCCCCTGCCTGTTCTTTGGTTACCTTAAGAGATGATCCCATAGGTATCTTAGAACTCTTGGCACTCTCCAATCCAAATCTTTTCACCAGACTCTTAGCATACTTCCTCTGAGTGATAAAGATTCCATCATTTGACTGTTTCACCTGCAATCCTAGGAAATAATTAAGTTCTCCTATCATGCTCATCTCAAATGTTGATGTCATAGCTTCCACAAAATTTTGTAAACATGTTTTAGATGTGGAACCATAAACTATGTCATCAACATAGATCTGAGCAATGACAAGCTCTTTATTTTCCCTAAGAATAAATAATGTCCTATCGGCTTATCCTCTAACAAATCCATATTCCAGAAGGAAACTTGTTAGACGTCCATACCATGCACGAGGAGCTTGTTTCATATAAGGCTTTATCAAGTCTGTATACATGATCTGGGTGGAATGGGTCTTCAAACCTATTAGGTTGCTCAACATAGATATCTTTATCTAAGTACCCATTCAAGAAAGCCGCTTTGACATCCATTTGGTGCAATGTGATTTTGAGATAACAGGCTATAGCAAGAAGAAGTCTTATTGACTCAATTCTAGCCACAGGTGCAAAGGTCTCGTCAAAGTCGATTCCTTCCACTTGTGTATAGCCTTGAGCTAAAAGACGAGCTTTATTACGAACAATATTACCCAATTCATCAGATTTGTTTTTGTAAATCCATTTAGTTCCAATAATGTTAGTATTTAAAGGACGTGGAACTAAACACCAAACCTCGTTACGGGTAAATTGTTCAAGCTCTTCTTGCATAGCTTGAATCCAGAATTTATCATTTAAGGCCTCAATCACATTTTTTGGTTCAAGAGAGGAAACGAAACAGGAGTGTTTTACCTGAGAGTATGTGGAGGACATACACACATACCTAACCATATCTCTGTAGTCTACTGGCTCCTTATTTCTTGTTCGAACCCCTTCATTAACATCACCAATTACTTGAGTAATGGGATGATAATTTCTAATACGAGCTGGGGGATCTCTCCTGCCTTGATGGTACACCAATCCATCTTCTTCTTCTGAGTCACTGCTCTCAGAATTTCCAGCCATTGTTTTGTTTTCCTGTGTTGCCTCAGGTGTTGCCATTTCAGGAGCAACACTTGAATCTGTGGCTGCACTGGCCGAATCAGTTTCTGTTCCAGCCCTCTGTTCGACTTCTTCCAGCAAGGTCAAAGGTATATTATGAGCTGGTTCTCCTGTAGAACTCAAGTAATCGTTAAATTCAATATTTACCGATTCTTGAATCACTTTTAACCTCAAATTACAGACACGATAAGCATGACTGTTTTGAGAGTAGCCCAGAAAGATGGCTTTGTCACTCTTAGAATCAAGTTTTCCTAAGAATTCCCGGTCATTTAAAATGTAGCACAAACACCCAAACACATGAAAATAGTGAACCGTAGGTTTCTTTCCATTTAAAATCTCATAAGGTGTCATAGTTGTACCGGGTCTTAAGAAAACTCTATTCGTAGTGTGATAAGCTGTGTTTAATGCTTCGGCCCAAAAACCTTTAGAAATATTTCTAGCAATTAGCATAACACGAGCCATCTCCATTAAAGTCCTATTTTTCCTTTCAGCAACACCATTTTGTTGTGGTGTTTTGGGTGCTGAAAATTCATGGTGTATCCCCTTTTTACTACAAAATGTAGCAAAGGAGATGTTTTCAAACTCTCTACCATGATCTGACCTTATTCGAAAAACAGGAGAGCAAAACATGTTTTTGATTTTAGAGACTAAGTGAGTAAATTTATCAAAAGTTTCAGATTTTTCTCTTAAGAAATACACCCATGTAAACCTAGAAAAATCATCAACTATCACATAAATATACTTCTTACCTCCCAAGCTTTCTACCTCAATAGTACCCATCAAGTCCATATGTAGAAGCTGAAAATAATGTGTTGTTCCTGAGTGTTGCTCATTGTGTTGTTCAACACTGTGAGCAACACGAGTTTGCTTTCCCTTTTGACAGTCACCACACATCACGGTGTCTTTGAGGTTTAGTTTAGGAACACCTTTGACGGCATTATGTTTGATAATCTTCTCAAGATTCCTATAATGAGAATGACCTAACTTTTGATGCCATAACCTTATATCATCAAGTTTTGTCAAATTGCACACTGATTTATTACCAACCAGATAGCAATTATCACTTGATCTTATTCCAGTCATGACACAAAAGTTAGTGTTATCAAACACTTCACAGGTATTTTTATTGAATTTTACCTCCAAATTGTCATCACATAGTTGGCTAATGCTAATTAAATTAGCAAGTAAACCATCTACGTGGAAGACATTTTTCAAAGGAGGAAAACAAACAATATCCAGTGTTCCTTTACCAACTATTTCACTCTTGCCACCACCGCCATAAGTCACTGAACCTCCTTGAATAGGTTGGTACTCTGTTAGGAATGATTTTGTACCCGTCATATGACGTGAACAACCACTATCAAAGAACCAAGTTCCTGCAATGTTAGTCCTTAAAGCTGTGTAAACAACATAGCATTTCAGTTTTTCCTTGGGTAACCAACCCTTTTTTGAAAATCTGGATTTCTGTTCAACAGTGTTGCCATGAGTGTTGTCCTGAGAAATTGGCGACACTTGAGGCAACACTTGAAGACTGGACATTTTCTTTTGAAGGAAAAAGCAATCTGATTTTAAATGTCCAGCTTTGTGACAGTATCCACATTCATTGGATTGATCAGGAGTATCACTAGGAGTGCTACCCTTTTCCTTGACACGCTCTTTTACAAAACAATTTTTAGTTTCAACATCAAACAAGGAAGAGGAAATACTTTCAAGTGATTCTTGGAACCCAATACCAGCTTTCAGAGGCTTACTCAAATTGAGTATTTCATCCAATTTGGATGAACTCGTGTTGAGTTTTTTGAAGGTGGATTCGGCTAGGTTGAGTTTGGCCTTAACTTTATCAAGATCCAAGTCTCTCCTACTGAGTTGAGCTTCTAGCCGAGTCAAGGAGTTCTTAAGATCCTGATTTTCCTTTTTCAAGAAAACCACCATCTTGTTCTCCTTTTTCCATTCCACGAGGAGGGATTTATAGAGGTTTTTTAATTC
The DNA here is from genome assembly GCA_022495995.1 of Adenophora triphylla var. japonica. NCBI lineage: Eukaryota > Viridiplantae > Streptophyta > Magnoliopsida > Asterales > Campanulaceae > Adenophora > Adenophora triphylla. The sequence continues at coordinate 224,184 of JAFEMH010001573.1, forward strand.
ACAAATGAGCTCATCTTTATCAAGATCATCCTCTATAAACTCCTCTGAATTTAAATCAGTAGAACCATGCAAATTAAGATCATTTAAAGAATCATACCTGCTGAGTGTTGTGCCAAGTGTTGCTAATTCCTGGACGACACTTGGGGCAACACTTTCTGAAGAAGTCATCAATGTTGTGTCAAGTGTTGTCAAATCTAGAACAACACTTGAAATAACACTTTCTGTCGAAGGTAGCTCCTCTACCGTGGCCATGATGACCACTTGATCCGTCTTTTCTTCTTTCTATGTTCCTTCCTCCTCTCCATCACTAAGAGATACCCACAAATTTTTGCCCGCCTTTCTCAAGGTGTTAGCACATTCATTGGCATAGTGACCCCAATCGGAACAAGCATGACATTGAATAGATTCAATGTACTTAGGATCGGATCGGATCTTTTCCGAGGATGCACGCCTAGGTGGGGTATCCTTTTGATTTGGAGGAGGACCTCTCCTTGGCACAAAACTAGAGGTTTTGGCTGTTTGGTCCTTAGCTTTTACCTGCACTTTGTTAAATTTTCTAACCATAGAATTATATCTCTTTGCAAGTAAAGCTAAACTAGTATTTTCATCTAACTCCTCGAAGACTTCATCTTCATCATCCACACGTGTCCGAAGATTCGACTTTTAAGGCAATATTCTTGCCTTTAGAAGCCTCCGTTTGTTCATTGAGATTCAACTCAAAGTTTTTCAAAATACTCATTAAGGAGTTAATGTCCATTGTTGAAAGATTATGGGCCTCTTCAATAGCTGAAACATTAATATTAAAATGTTCGGGAAGAGTACGAATAGCTTTTGAAACAAGTTGTTTATTTGTAAAAGGCTCCCCTAATACTTGACAAGCATTTGAAATATCAATCAACTTTTCAAAATAAGACGAGATGTCTTCGTTTTCACCCATTCTTAATCTTTCAAACCTACTAGTGAGACCTCTAAGCTTTGTTTCTCGGACACTGCCATCTCCTTCACAAAATCTTTGTAAAGTATCCCAAGCATCTTTTGTAGAGGGACTATTTTGAATGAGTTTGAACATATACATGTCAACCCATTCATAGATGGCATTCAGTGCCTTTTCATTGAAACTAGCAAGATTATTCTCTTCAATTGTCCACTCGAATTCAGGTTTGACTTGAACGTCACCATCGTCATCCGGAGGAAGCATTGGAATAGAATAACCATTTAAAATAGATCGCCAAGCCCGAAGATCAATTAATTTGATATGCGAGCGTAGGCGAATCTTCCAATAAGCATAATTAGATCCGTCTAAAACCGGTAATCTCTTTTGATTAGGGTTTGCAAGATCATAAGCCATGACAAAAGGATCTAAACACTTAGTATATCAAGTGCTAGGCTCTGATACCAATTGAAATTGTCTATGGCTTAGAACAAGTGAGGTGAAACTCACAAGGTGAGACGAAACTCACAAGTGTTGTCTTTAGTATTGGCAACACTAACAACAACACATATACCAATTCTAGAAAAACACAAATCAATAGAAATAAATATAATTTGCAGCGGAAGAATTAAAGCAATACACAAGAATATAATTTTTATCAAGTTATATAAATATATAACTTGATGGGTGCCTTGAAGGCAAGACCTTTCTATTAATAATATGAATTCAATACAAGGTCGAAGAAGTTCCTTAATGATAAACGAATCCTGATATAAGGAACAACATATACACGAATTCTCTCTGAAAATGAACACTCAAAACCTCACAAAAATATAAAAATCTATATGAAATTCTCGAGTGTTGGACTGAGTGTTGCCGACACTTGAATGGCAACACTTGAGAGCAGAATTCTACTTCTTTTGCAGATTTTGCGTTTTCTGAATTGGATGATCTTCAATGAAGATCCACTGCACTATTTATAGGCCACAAAGTCTTGGAGCCTACTCAAAATGATCAGCAACAGCTTGGAGTTTGTTTCCTCCATTTTAGCCACTCGCCTCATATGTAGGAGACCTAGTCTTCTCTTGCTTGTACCTCTCAGCTTTGGATGCCTTGTACTCTGACTTGTTCTCCCCCATAATAGCTAAATAAAATATCTCTTTGCTTGGTCAATAATTAAACAAATAAACACATGTTTATTTGTTAATTTCTTCTTCTCGTAACTCTCGCCTGGGCAGTTTCTGTTGCTCTTTTCAAGCTCATTTTAAGGTGACTAACTACTGTTATATAAACATTAATTTACACATTAATATTTGTGAAAAATACAGTAACTAACTCAGTGTTGCCAATTCCAAATGGCAACACTTGTGGCAACACCAGTGGCAACACTGGTTTGCAACACTTGGGACAACATTCATGGCAACACATGATTTTAACATTAACAACTTAGATAAAGAGATTTACGTTGACCAACCTAAAGGGTTTGAAGACCCATTCCACCTAAATCATGTATATAGAATTGAGAAAGACTTATATGGCTTGAATCAAGCTTTACATGCATGGTATGGGCATTTACCAAGTTTTCTAATTGAATATGGATCTGTTAGAGGCGAAGCCGATTGGACATTGTTTATTCTAAGGCATGGTAAAGATCTTGTCATTGCTCAAATCTATTTTTATGACAAAGTTTATAGATCCAAATCTAACACTTGTTTGCAAAATTTTGTGTGGGCTATAACATCAAAATATCTATGGGATCAACACTTAAGGTGGGCAATGACCAAGGAGAGGAGGATGTTGATCCAACTCTTTATCAATCCATGATATATAGTCTTCTTTATCTTACTGCCAGTCGTCCCGACATTATGTTCAGCGTAGGTGTGTGTGCTAGATATCAGTCTAATTCTAAAAAATTTCACCTAAACGCTGTTAAAAAAATCATTAAATATGTATTTGGGACTAGTGACTTTGGAATTTTGTTTACTAAATACACTAATACCAACTTAGTTGGCTTTAATGATTCTGATTGTGCAGGGGATATAAATGATAGAAAAAGTACTAGTGGGGTTGTTTTTTCTTAGGTAATAACCATGTGTCATGGTATATTCGAAGGCAAAATTGTGTTTCTCTCTCAACTGCTGAATCTAAATATTTAGCATCCGGGAGTTGTTGTTTACAATTAATATAGTTAAAACATATGCTTGATGACTATGGTCTTGAGAGTAGTATATTAACCATGTATTGTGATAATTTAAGTGCAATAAATATTTCTGAAATCCCCGTACAACACTCTCGCACTAAACACATTGATATCCGCCATCATTTTTTAAGATATATAGTTGAAAATGATTTAATCTAAATAGAGCATATTGATACCAAATATAAACTTCCTGATATTTTGACTAAATCCCTTGACCATAAGTGATTTTCAAGCTTTAAAAAATCTATTGGTCTATGTTCTGTATAATCTGTTGTCTCAAGGTGTTGCCTCTGTGTTGCCAACACAGACAGCAACACTGTGTAATAATATAAAAAAAATCTTTATTGCTTAAACCCAATGAGTGGCACTTGCTGGCCTTTTCGTTCTAGTATGAGTGTATAATTAGGTTAACATGTTGATAAATTTCCCTTTGTGCTTAAAGTGACAAAATCACTAATTATATGGTTAATATTTAATAGGCAAATGTTGTTGAAATACTCCTTAAGTAACTTGAGGTACGGCATTCACTGCGACGATGCTTACTTGCCAAACGTTAGTATAAAGTATTGGTTTTATACTAAATATTAGGTACAAGGAGCTCGCTACTACAGTTTACCCTATTTGAAAGGTATAAAACTTAATATTTATAGCTTTACACTTTATTAAAAAACTCGGGGCACGGAACTCGATAATACGATGATTTCTTGTAAATAAAAAAAGTGTAAAGTTTGCTTAAAATTGTCTATCTAATTAAAAGTTCATATATTTTGTAAATATCAATGGGGTTTTATTCATATGTGGTATCTTATATGTTACCCAATATTGCTAGCAATACATTAGTAGGTGCTACATTTATTTTTTATTCCTTCTTTTTATTTTCGGTTTTTTATTAAGTAAATTTTTCATTTCAAAAAATCTATTTTCATAGATTTAGAGTTTGTAAAATCAAAAGGTTTTTAACAAAAATCCTTAATTTTACCCTAGCTAAAAGTACTTATGAAATTTCTATTATTTTGAAGTTCAATTTGATTTGAACTTGATTTTCAAAAATGAAAAACCAAAATTTTCAAATTTTTCTGTAATAACTTTTACCCAACATTGCTAGCAATACATTAGTAGGTGCTACGTTTATTTTTTATTCCTCCTTTTTATTTTCGGATTTTTATTAAGTAAATTTTTCATTTCAAAAAAATCTATTTTCATAGATTTAGAGTTTGTAAAATCAAAAGGTTTTTAACAAAAATCCTTAATTTTACCCTAGCTAAAAGTACTTATGAAATTTCTATTATTTTGAAGTTCAATTTGATTTAAACTTGATTTTCAAAAATGAAAAACCAAAATTTTCGAATTTTTCTATAATAACTTTTAGTTGATTTTATTTATTAAAAAAAAATCTGGCCGAATTATTTGTGAGAGGTTGGGATAGGGATAAATTTTACCTTGTTAATTAGAGTTTGTTACAAATTTTATTTGTAAAAGGTTTTTAAATCAAGAGATAAATATGGGTTGTTTTGATCTTGTCAAATCAAATCCCTATTTTCTCTCCCTCTCCTCCTTAATTGCACCACCTTCCATCATTATCCACTATTCACCGCTCTCTCTCTCTCTCTCTCTCTCTCTCTCTCTCTCTCTCTCTCTCTCTCTCTCTCTCTCTCTCTCTCTCTCTCTCTCTCTCTCTCTCTCTTCTCTTCGTGTCTCTCTCTATAAACAAAACCCTCCAACTTCATCTTTCTTCTTCTCAAAAATTCCGCCAAGGCCAGTACTTCAATAAACTCCCAAACTGCTTCACCCATGGACATTTCTCCCTTAGCCACTTTCAATGTTGCTTAAGTGTTACCATTCCAATAGAGACATCGCTTGCGGCAACACTTTTCGCAACACCAACCGTAGAATTCGTTGTGTCAAATCCTCCTCCCTCTCCTATTTTGATGGTCATCCCTGAGAGGTCACATTCTCTTGAGCTCTCCTTGGCTCTTCCTAAGAAGACAAGGAAGAGAAAATTGGTTGATGACCCTTCTAGGGCTCAATCCTCTCTCCGGCGTCAAACAGAGAGACTCAAGACAATGTCTAGGCCAAGAGGTGCAGCTTCGAACACACCTGATGATCCAGTGGAGATTGGTGTCTTATGAAGAAGGATCGGATGAAAACTACAATGCAAGCATAGAGAAAAATCCTCTTCTGATGATGAAGCTTGGTTAGAGGATGACTTTGATGAACCACTAGACAAAGCCCAACAAAGACTGATAAAAAAACAAAAGCTCTAATGAAGTGATGTCTCAAGTGTTGCCACTGCAAAGACAACACAAGCTGCAACAGCTACAACACAAGGAATCACATCCATCACCACACCCGTAGCAACACCTGAGGTATCACCTACTCCTTCTCCAAACCCTAGAACTGAACATGAGTCATTTGGTTTTTATGAAATTCAATTTTTTTATTTTTTTTTTCACGATAACATATGAGGATTCATGTTAGCCGACCCCAAATTATTTTGGAACTAAGGCTTTGTTGTTGTTGTTGATGGCATATATCAATTTCTTGAGTAAAGGCACTTTTTACCAACGATGACAAAAGTTTCTAAATATGATGAGAGTGTGGTGAGGAACTTTTATACCCATTTACGTGAGGAAATAGATTATAGGAATACCCCCTATTATGTGAAAAATTTTGTGAGGGGAACCATCTTTGACTTTAATCCTTCGGTGATCAATAGAGCATATGGCCTTCCAACCATAGAAGATGAAAGTGTGGCTATTGAGCCCAATACTTTGGCCAGCTATCTTACAGGTGATAGGATGAATGTTTGGAGTGATCATTTTAGAGCAGCCCACCTTACTTCTCTGTTTTGTGTTCTTCACAAGCTATGCATAACCAATTGGCTTCCAACCGCCAATTAGAACACAATCACCCTAGAGCAAGCTACCTTGTTATATAAGTTGGGGAATAGACAAAGAGTAAACTTTGGGAGAGTGGTTTTCACTCACTTGGCTGCTTGGGCAAAGAAGAAGAAAATCCTCCGCATCCATCTTTCCATCTCTCATCTTCAATGTTCTTACCGTCCAATCCCTAACCCTATGAAATGTTGATTACTATACAGAGAGTCCTGTGTACTACAAGATCTGTAAACATTTCATTGAGGGAGATAGACATAATGATCTCCCTTGGGTTTCAGCTATTACTGCCTCTCCTACTGCCTCTCCAGTTCCAAGTGTTGCCCCAAGTGTTGTTCTGAGTGAAGGCAACACTCCACCAATAATGATTGATGCTTCTATTTTACTAAATTTTTTCCACAGGCAAATGAAGCGCATTGGTCTGAGTGGTTCTAGAGCTGAGGGAAATGAAGCTGGAACAGAAGGACCAAGGGAATGACTAAGGGCTGATCCTCAATCTGATCCAACCACCAAAGCTTGATGGTTTAATGTTTCTTGAATTTGATTTTCTAAAACAATTTATATTTGTTTGTTTTGTTGCTTAAACAACTTTTGTTTTTGTTTTGGTTTAAATGGCTATTTTTTGGATAGTTTTTAACTTGGGGATATATTTGGTTACTTTATAACAATCCTTGTTTTGGTTTGTTTTAAATCTTTGATTGAGGGGGAGAAAAATATTAAGGGGGAGATATATTTTGGAGTTAAATAACTAACATTTTTATACATGAATATCACTTTGTATTTTGTGAAGAAATGTGTAACAAAGGGGGAGATTGCTAGTGTTAACAGCAGTCTTGTTATTGGTGTTGTCTCATATGTTGCCTCACCAGTATTGTAATTGGTGTTGCCTCATGTGTTGCTGTCGTGCTGACATTTTATAATGAGGATATTTACTACATGTTTTTCATAAATTACAAAGTGATAGTTAAATGTTTACATGTCTGCTGTTGGTTTGTTATAATTATGTTTGAACAGGTAATGATGGTTGTTTAAGGCGTGAAAAAGATGTTAGAAAAGGAAGTTATACATAAATTCTCATTTTTGTGTAAAAGTGGAGACTAAGTAAATGTTGTTACAGTCTTATCAAAATAGAGGGACTGAAGATACGATTTATAAGGCTGAAAAAGTTTGGAGGTACAAGCGGTGAAGTAAAGGAAGACATAGTATCCCTACAAACATGTGGTAGAGCTAAAAGTGGTCTTCTATCTCATGGTTGTTTTTCTGGTGAGATTGAGTAGCCTCCAATTTCTAGGATCCTATATAAGTGTAAGCATTCGACATTTTCATATCATCCAGTTTAGAAGTTGAGATTTGCACAAGTTAGAGCACAGCTCCACGGTGTTGTCTCATGTGTTGGCTACACTCTATCCAACACCAGTAAGTTATCGGGAATAGAACTCATTTTTATAGTGTTTCTGTGTATGAGTTAGTAAGTTTTTATAAATAATGTGTTCTAGAAACACAAAGTGAGAAGCTTATCCTCTGAAAGCTCTCTTACTGAGGAATGTTGTTGCTACCATATCATTCTTTTCAACTGACATTTTTTTAAACACAATAATTTTAGGGATTTTTCTAGTAGTATTTGTCTAATTTTCGCATAAACTGCTTCAAAGTGTTGTGACTATAGACGCCCTATTATGAATCGTTGGGCTGAGACACGTGTAAATAATATGCGCTCATATCATTTTAAACTCTTTTATTACATTCCTTCTGTTCACACAATAATTACATTTGATTTATACACGAGTGAGTTTTGATAATGTTTTAAATGTAAATCGGATTATTCTATTGAATGTTAAAAAAGTTATTATTAATAAATGATTAAATAATTTACCAATAATAGTTTTTAGAATTTTATTGAATTAATTATATCGACACTAGTATGTGGTCAAAGTTTACTAATGTGTTGACCATTAAAAATCAAATTGTACTTTATTTTTTGGATGGAGATGTTATTATTTTTTTCATCCCAAAAAAAATAATCTCACTTTTTAGTGGTTGATTTAATTTAACATTAAAAATAATTAATTAAATTATTTTAATAAAAATATAAAACTTGTTATTGCTAGTATTTTTTTATTTGTATGAATAATATGTTTATTAATTTCATTGATATAATCATTTAGGAAGGGGCTATTGTCAATATAACAAATGATTGTCCATTACTCCCTCCGTCTAATATAATATTTCACAAATGAGTTTTGAACGAAAATTAAGAAAATGTGTAAGTTGTGTAACTGTTGTGAGAATAAAAAGTGAGATATGAGAAACAAGGTGGTGTAAGGAATAGTAATTTGATTGGTGTTTTAAGTATAAAAGTGAAGTTGGAAAGAGAATAAGGAGACGTACCTTTTTCTCCTACTATACAAGGAATCAAGGATGTTACCAAGGTAGAAACATCGGCCACATATGTTTTTGAAAGGACCCGTTTGCTTTGGCAGCTAAGATTCTTAGCTGTCAGAAATCTTAGCTGTCAAATCTTAGCTATCAGATAATCTGATTTTCTTCAAACGCTCTCAAGGCCAAAATGATAGGAAGTATATGCGCAGCGGAATTGATATTTTCTATGGCCTTATAGATGTTGTCTAACATATATATTCCTAATCTCTTTATCAATTTTAACTCGTCTATGTGATCAAGCAAGAATATATTAAAGCAATAAAAAGCATAAATGAAAAGAAAATTAAAGTGCAAGACAAGAAATTAAAAGAGACAAGAGACGATAATTTTTAAGGTGGTTCAGAGTTCACTCCTCCTACATCCACCCCCACTGTCATGTGCCAGACCAGTGAGATCAATCCACTTAAATCTAGTTCCCTTTAAGATTTACAAAGGATTGATAAGGCAAGTTCCTCGAACCCCCTCTTCCTAATTAGTACGGTCAATTAGGGTCCTAATTAGTACAGTCAATTAGGAATGCTAGACACATAGCATATGTAGTTCTTTCTTGAATTAACACTTGAGTTGTTGAATGAAAGCAATGATTTGGCTCGAAGTTCTTTCTGGAATTGACACTTGAGTTGTCGAATGAAAGAAATGATTTGGCTCGTTGGTGTTCCCCCTTAATGTTTGCATCGTTTGGTTTGGTTTGGTTGGTTGTAACAAGTGAAATGGGTGAAGGATTGAAAGGTGAAGGTTTTAACGTTGAATGGTTAATTGGCAACATGGAGCATGGGAGGACTGCCATGGCCAAGTGTGTACAGTGGGTGTTTATTATACACACAGATAAAGGATGAGGGTTAAATGGGTTTAAAGGTTTAAAGGGTGAAGGGTGTTGATTCTCAATATTAGTGTGTGTGAGTGGTATTTCTTGCACACACTGAACCATAAAAGGGAAGGATAATTGGTGTGGGAGACACACTTGGGGGAGAGAGAAATGGGTATGGTGTATTGGTGCAAGCACACCGAGAATAGGAGGGTTTGATTCCAATTTATAGGGAGAAAATGGAAAGAGCCGTTGGAGTGGTGGGTCAAGGATAATAAGTAAGCTTTCAATGCAATTGAATTGATGTACTCTCCATAAAGTCTTGGTCTTCATTTTCCATTTGATGTTGCTGACAATGTTTCCATATTTTATGGAGATGTGTTTGTATCCGTTGGAGGAGTTGATCAAGTGGGTGAAGGATTTAATTGCAATATTCAATGCCCTTGACTAAAGGTGGTTGTCATAATTTCCATGTTTTATGGAACAATGTTTTCTTCTTCTCCCATGAAAACACATGGCTTGGCTGGAATATCTCCATTTGCAATTCCAAGTTCACTGACGATAAACATGGGGAACTTGGAGGGATCTTTGTGTAACTTTTGCAACTTTCCTCTCTTGACACTTTAGACCATTTAACATTGTCCCGTTAAATGATCAATCTTCATCAAAACACAATGTTAGGTCCTAACAATTTCCCCCTTTTTGGTGAATGATTGGTCATTTTAAACTCTTAATGGCTTGCTTCAAAACACCATAAGCAAAAAGAGATGACAGGGTAAATTTTGCTCTTTAAGAAAATTTGAGCAGAATTTTTGTCAACTTCACGGGTTGTTCTGTGTTGACACAACAAGGTTCAGGGTGTGAGGCTATAATTTTTGGAGAGGTATATGAGGGTATAAATGTTTGATATCTAGGGGTTTGATGTCAAGGGTACGCCATCAAGGGGTTTGTTGCCAAGGGGATTGAAGGGCTTGTTTGCTTGGACAGCTAAGATTCTTAGCTGTCAGATATTCTGAGTTTGCTGCCAACTTCAAACTAGTGCCAATTTCTGGGATTTGTTGAGTAAGAGTTTACTGTTGTGAAGCTTGATGTATGGGGTTTGTTTTAGAGGGTTTGTTGTCAAGGAGATTGGTTGTCAAAGGCTTAGCTATCAGAAAGAAAACATAGCTGTCAGAGATAACGACAAGCCTGTTGGACAGCAACTTCAGATGAAGTCTGGTATTGACTCACAAGGTTGTAGGCTATGTGTTTATGCTTTCTGGAAAGGTATGTGAGTCTACTTTACTCACAAAAAATCGGATTGCAATTTTGTGCAGCGGAGAGAGAGCTATTGCAATTTCCGTGAAGAGTGTCAAAGCTGATTTTCAGATTTCCAGCAACTTATTATGTTTCAACAAGGGTTGTTCTTGGCTGGTTTTGATGGTGTTTTGGAGTTTGGTTCCCCCTCAAATGGTGTTATGGTTTCTTGAAGGAAGAATGGGGTCTGAAAGGTTGTGCTCCAAAATTTTCTTGATGCAAGGTGTGTTGTTGATTGCATCCAAGCTTTGCTTCGACTTTGATTTCTTCAAGATATGCACCTTTCCGTCGAGCATCCAAGGTTCATCTCCTAAACACAAAGGAGAGCAAGTAAATGATTCTTTATAATCAAATAAATAAAGATAAGCACATAAGATTTCTATAAGTAGCAATTCAAAGCCCAACATAAGCAGTCGGTGGGCATAAGGGGCTGCATCAAAAGAGATGCCAACGAGCCGGTCGGTCATTACCATCGAGCCCAAGAAAGATGATCAATCTTTCCCCTAGCAACTACCCTAGGAGTCTCTAACTCGTGACCTCGCTTTGTTTTCCCACAAAGAAATCTAAAAAGGGTAATGATCCTAAAATGATAAAATAAGGCAATGAAGCACAAGGGGTATTGGGTCATGATCCAAGATGATCAAATAGGGTGTTCAAGCTCAAAAATATGTTAGACATATAAGCATGGATCTTCACGAGATGTTAAGCTCGGAGACACTAAAGTCTCTAAGAACCATGCTTTGATACCAATTGAAAGGCCCTTGCTTGGTATGTAGATGATCAGACAGCTATGGTATTAGCTTAGCTGTCAGATGATAATTTAATTTGTGCAGCGGAATAAAAGTGATTTGAAATAATGGTAGGACAACAAACACAAGGAGATAATGCAAGTGTGTGAATGTGATTGCAAAAATGTAATGACACAGAGAATTTAAAGTGGTTCAGAGTTCACTCCTCCTACATCCACCCTCACTGTCAAACTTGACAAGTGAGATCAATTTTATTATAATCTTTAATCAACAAAAATTACAAATGATTGATTTAGGCAAGTTCCTTGAACTTCCTCTTCCTAATTAGTACAGTCAACTAGGGATACACTTAAAGTACAGTCTTAAGTGCTTTTACAACTTGAAGTACAGTCTCAAGATTTTACAAAATAACTAATACACTCAAAGTACAGTCTTGAGTGATTACAAACTTATTCTACACCTAAAGTACAGTCTTAGGTGGTTGGGGTTTGTGAATTAACACACTGGGGTTGTTTTTGTTGGTGAAGAGGTTTAGGGGTGAGGGTTTTGGTTTTGGAACAGGGTTTTAAAGGTAAGGATTGGTGTGTGTGTGTGTGTGGATTACAGAAGGTGTGTGTGGGTGTTTGGAAAGGGTTTTTGACTGGGAAAATGAGTATTTTTCAGTAATTTTGTTAGAGGAAGAGATCCTCTATTTATACCCTTCAATGTAGCCGTTGGAATATGACTGTTGCAGCTACATTAATGAGCTTTGACTGGTCTTTGTCCCACTTGTCCACATGCAGGTCTTCATGAGCTGTCTTGAGCTGTGAGCTTGAACTGAGAGCTTCTAGAAGGTCTTCAGTGGTCTTCATTGGTCTTCATTGGTCTTCATTGATCTTCATTGATGGACTTGATAGCTGTGAAGATGCAGGATCTAACATGGTTGAGTTTGTGGTAACATGGTGTGAGGCAGGGAGATGGCTGTCTGAGGACTGAAGTCATAGCTGTCAGATCATGGCAATGCTTAGCTATCAGAGAGGATCTCTAATAAGGACTGAGATGCACTTGATGATCTTGATGACTTAGAGAGTGACTATGATTCATGTTTTTGATTGATTGTAAACATTGTATAAGAAAGAATCATAGCTGTCAGACTCATTAGCTGTCAAAGTGAAGAATTATGACAGATAACATCTTTTGATATAAACCCTGTTCTATATATATATTCCTTTATCAAAACCAACTAACTAAGACATTGATCAAAGTTAGGTCCTAACAGTTAGCAAATACTTCTTCTTACTCACTATAACTCAGAGTAGCAGTGTAACTCATTTCCCCTTTTTTTAAGTGTGTTAGCACACTCGTTAGCAAAGTAACCATATCCACGACTTGCCCAACATTGCACAGATTCAATTTTCTTGTTATTAAAACTTTTCTTTTGAACCCCCCCCACCAAGATTATTTTCTTGCTTTTCTAAGTCCAGAGAGGTTTTTTTAGAAACCTTGTTAATCCTTTTGGTATTCGGGATGGAGTTAAATTTCTTAGTGATTGTGCATCAATAGTGTTGCACAAGAAAGATATAACCAATAGAGAAATGAATTGTTATCGATTAAGGAATTGTTATCTCTAAAGGAAAAATAATATAATACAACTCTATAATCTAAAAATTAGAAAATAAAAGATATACAAATATATAAATATATATCTAGCATCAGATTGGATAATTAAAAATAATACAATCCTACTTTTAATAGGAAAATTTTTTTAATTAGAAAATCAATTTACAAGAAAGACAAAAATCTTTTTAAATTTGGAAAATATATTTTGACAAAATTCTATAATACTATTGGTACTCTTTCAGAAAAGAATTAAAGTATTGTTAATAAATGAGATAAATAAATAGAATGTACAAATTTTGTTGAAAGTGATGCGGAAAAGTCAAAAGAGAAAGCTTGCTGATTGTGATATGGAAAAGTCAAAAGAAAAATGCTAATTGTGGTGTTGTTGGATTATGTCCTACCAACTTTAAATACGAATAGTATTCCCTACGAGGTTGATGACGTAAGTTTTCACCTCACCTGCTGTTTCTTTCTAATGAATGTCCAGAAGCACGCCTTTGTTGAATTCACTGGTTTGTTCTTTTAAGTTTCTTGTTTGCCTCTCAACTTCTTTATTTATTTTATTTATTAAAGTACAAGTTTTCAAATTAAAATCAATTGATAATAACGGTAGTGAGTAAGAATTTTAATAAATTATATATAAGGTTTATTAATTCTCAATATGAGATATTATTTCTAATATTATTTTTACAATAATGCCCTTCAATTTTTTTTCTTATCTTATTTACTGTATACTAGTAAAATACCCGTGCTACGCACGGATTGAGAAGGTTTGGGGGTCTTGGTAAGTATTTAGAACAATTGTAGACCTTTTATGACATTTAATGAAATTTGATGAAAAAGCGCAAATGTTTTATGTACGCTTATTGTGAAAAATAAGATGAAGACGTTTTTTATTACACGATTCTCATTTGTGGAAATAAATCAATTTCAAAGAAGACCTGAATCTGGAAAGGCGGTCGCAGTAATGGCGATTGATTGATGAATTCATCCATCATTGCACCGGCCAATTGTTGTTCGCCAGGGCTTAGGGAGCAATTCGCCGTTATATTGACCCCGTCATAAAAAGATACGGCAGGAGACAATGAATGAAATCGGCAGCTTTCCAGGTATTTTCAATTGGTTTGAGTCTCTATTCGATTTGGCCTTGCTATTATTGTAGATATGATTTACTTTGATTATGAGAATTGGTTGTCTCTATAATTTATAGTGATGTTAATTTAGGTGAAACATAGCTGCTGCGGTTGTACATCTGAATAGGCGCATCCCTTTGTTTCTTTACGCCAGTTAGGTTAGTCCACCATTAATTCAATGTATAGAAAGTTAGTATAAATAGTTGGAGCATTTCTTAATAAGTAATTCAGACAAAAAATCCAATTTTAATGGCTTTTCGTAATCCTCTTTTTCCTCCACATGAACACAGTCTTGCTCCTAACCCTCATATGTATCTGTTAAGGGGTGATTATGTCCTCTTTGACATAGAAGAACCACATGACAATGTTGCTAGATATGTCTTGCTTGATAGGAGGTGTGATGAGGTCAAGTTTGTCCTTCGTCGTGGTGTAATGGACGTGCTGGACAGTCTTGAAATCTTTTGTGCTCCACATAGCTTAGGAGATATGGGTTCAATGCATAACTGGTGGGTGGGGGCTAATGGATGGATAAATGATCCACACATTTATAATTTCCCAATGAGTTTCATATTTGTTGCTGAAGATGACATGGCTGGGGAGGATATGCAAGTGAAGTTTAGTACTTATGTTCAGTTTATGATCCCGGATGTTACCATTGTGAGTGAAGGGTTTCATAGGTCCAACTTTCACTCATTGCTGATGGCTCACTACAATGATTTTAAGATGATGGAGTTAAGGGGGGTGGACAAAATATTATGTGGTTTTATTTCAATAGGAACAAAATATCTGTGCAAGTCTCTATGGATTCCAATGTGAGTTTTGTCGATGTCAGGCGTGTTGTTCAAACTTCAGTGGTTAGAAACACGACGTGGGTAAATGGTTTTCTGTAAGGGGTGTTATTTTGCTAAGTTTGGTAGGTTACTGTTTAGGGTATTTGGATTAGGGATGATGTTTTTGGGGCAGTAGTTGTTTTAAGTAGTTTGGTGGGAAATTCAGGTTGGTAGGCACATGGTTTGCCTAATGGAAGTTTTAAAACATTATTTTGTTTAGTTTTATCGTTAAGTTGTTTAAACGTTTTATGTGAAAAGATGTTTATGGAAATAGTCAGTTTGTTTCCTGCTTTTTTTATTAATCGTATTGTTTGAATTTCTATTGCGTAGGTGAAAGTTACAATGCTTTTGATATTTTATGAAAAGATCTGGATTACATATGGTACTAATATTTTGTGAAAAGATCTGGATTACATTTGATCTTGCATATGACTATACTTGAATACCACAATGTGAACTATGTAAGAATATTTATTTAGAGAGGACTAAAGCACAACATTCCAATTAAAAAACATTAACTATAAAATTATTCTAATTTATTAAAGATTTCTTGGTACACAACATTCTTGATCCATCCCTTATACTCATCGTCACTTTCTATGCATAGGTTCGAAAGCTACTCTGAAGTGCACATTCATTTTTCCTTTCATTTCTTCTTTGTTGTGCATGCATCCATTTCATTCTAGCTAATTTTAAAACAATCAGAAATGTACAACACAAATCAAGCAACAGAATTTGACAACAAAATTAGTCGTATGAAATACTAACATGTAAATTGTTGATGAACTTGGTTCTCCAAGGCTGATATTTTGTTCTACCTGAATATCTAATTATTTTTTCTTGGCCATGTTAGATGACTGTCCTGATTCAACAGTTGAATCTGTGTAATATATAACGCAATATAAGTTTTTAGCAATCATTTATTTTTGTATTGGTTATGCAGGTTGGTAAAAGGAATATAAGAAATGAAAATATGCAGATATATTTGTAAGCAATGGAGATTCATTTGACTGAAATTACTGTGTAGTTAGAGAAAGGCCTATTTCACTACCTACAACAGGGAGCACATCTTGATGAATTGGTATATGTATCTTTCTCTTCTTTGTAACCATTATCTCCTTCCTCATTGCACAATTTACCTTTTCTGTATCCTTTGAAACTATGTTTAATGTAAAGTAGATTTTATAAATGACTAAGTACATATACAACTATTCATAATTACATATTCTTATGATATATAAATTGAATAAAATTATTTTTTATACATTTTAATAATGTGTAAGTTTATAGTATTTTAGAAATAGCTTTTGGCATTCCCTGAAAATACCCTGGGAAAATATACTGAGATTAAGATATACTTTATTTGCAAGTAGATTGCATATTATAAATTTCTATTACATAAATTCTAGAAGATTCATTTGTACAGTGTAAATTTATGTAGATTAATAGGTCCGCAATTGTATTTGATGTTAGACATGACTTCTTCAAGCCTTTATACTATATCCTCTTATTAGTGTAACACAATATGCTTTATTTCCAAGTAAATTGCATATTATAAATTTATATTACTTAAATTATAGAAGATTCATTTGTACAGTGTAAATTTATGTAGATTAATAGGTTTGCAATTTTATTTGATGTTAAACATGACTTCTTTGATCCTTTATTTCATGCAGAAGATGAGTGTTCCTTTGTTTACCTGGAGAAGAAATTCTAGAATAATATTCAAGGTATATATTTTCCAAAATTAAATATGTAATGTCATTCGATTATAAGAGTGAAGGAAAGAAATGCCAGGCATTTTAATAGTCAATAAATAATTACATTGTGAAATTAGAGCTATAATAAAAAAAGAAAGGAGAAAAAAAATTCTTGGAAAGAGTATATTCAAAGACATCTGGGAAATTAGGTGTCATGGTTTGTCTTTATTACAGGGCAAACATGACAAAGAGGTGAAATTTATAAATGGACATAGTAGTTATTTAAACTTGATGCCTTTACGCACTTTCTTCAATGATGCAACCTCTTTTCCCTTTCCTCCTTGCACTGTTGACTCTTCCTCAACCCTCGACAAAGGTGCATCATCATATCTGTCCAAAACGAAAATTCTTTTTAAGTGTTTATACATAAAGTAGATCATTTAGTGTTTACAGACTTAAACCAACCTTTTCCTAGAATAACTCCTTTTCTCATTCACGTACATATGGTGTTTTGACAGAAATTGAAGCTGTTCCTGACCCAACTTCACCCTGAATTATAATCAGATAAGTTAAGGAAAAACAAAAGAATTAATTATTATAATCTAAAATGTAACCATGAAAATGGGTTATTGGTTTCTTACCAGAGCCTTTTCAGGAGGTGGGTCGCGAATGTCACCTTCAAGAAATACTTTCTTCACTGTGAAAGTTTCAATTGCATTACCAATACGTTTATCATTTAATTCAAGTTGAAAGATGTAACATTTTCCTATAAGCTGACGTAGTTGTCTAGGGAGTGGCTCACCATAATCTTCCTGCCGTTGACAATTAAGTGTATTAAACGGAGAAGGGAAATTTTATAACCGAAATCAGTCCAAAGATATAACATACTTACCTCATCAACTAACTGGGCTAAATCAGTTGCCTTGATGCATATATGTTTCTCTATCTCACGATCAAATAAAACACATTTCAAGGATTAATCTCGCCCATCATTAAGTTCCGACTCAACACGATACCTATGGAGTACATATTATTAAAGAAGAAGAGATAATAAATGGCATCATAGTGTAACACAAAGTCTTACAAAATGAAATAACAGAATTACCTAATAAGAGGATATAGTTCATCCTTCTCACAGCCAAAGCAATGTAACTTGCCTTGTTCGAGATAAACCTTTTTCTTACATGATCTGCAGGAGTTGTATTTCTACCCATTGGTTTCTTCAATCTTCGACAAACTTGCATACACGTACAAAGGATTTTTCTGCTAGGTCAAAGGGATGTATTCAAAATTTTATTAAAGTATACACATTTAATATAATATATTCAGGAATAGGCTCTATATTTTTGGATTTAACCATATACCATATTTTCACAGTTCATAAGAAGATTATTCACATCTGATATAATCATCTTGTTCCGATCATACTCTTCTTTAGTAATGAAAGTTGAATACATAGCAATACTCCCAATTCCATCATCACCCTCCCTTGGACCAAGCCTATTTAATTTAAGAAAATACATAAGTTAGTGTGAGATTATATATGAAAGTAGTTGAAAGATCGTATAAGTTAGAATATTACAGTTTAAGAAATTCCTCAATCTCGGATATGGTTGTTTCGTTATAAAAACACGTTACACTGCTGGAGGATACACTTAGATTTCCTATCATATTAGTAATAATATAGTCAAGTTGGTAGAAATATAATTTGAAATTGTTCAGTCTATTATACTTACCATTTGACTCAATCTTGGGTATGACTGAGCATATAATCCAAGTTCGCTGAATAGCATTGCATAGCGGCCGGGCCATATTGATAATTTCATCACCCCAAAGAGTTACCCGGATCTTGTTTCCACTATGATTATATCCAAATATTTAAATGATTTAGTAGTTATTTGTTTCTGAAGCAGTAGGAGAAAGGGTACTGACCTCACGTCTTCAATGTCAATATATTGCATTGATACTATCTGGAAGTTCGCCATGCGTTCCCCAGGCTCAGATACACCGACAACATACCCTATAACATCTGGATTAAGAACAGATTGCGACATTAGATTTAATCACAAATGGTATAACAATATAGAATAAGGGGGGTGGGTCATAGACTTGCCACATAAATTTTTCTTGCCGTCGCTAAAAGTAAGTAGATTATTATAGGGAACAATTTGAAATAGATGTCTGGGAATAACTGGTGATCCACTACAATTTGCTCAACATAAGTTGAGGCATCCAGTAGAATAAGTAGATCCTGTTTAACTACACGGTAGAATGGTCTTGCGAAATCCAGCGTAAAATTATTAAGCCGATAAAAACCACCCTCAACAACTAAACCTTAAAAATCTGGAACGAATCTACTTCTAACACAACATTGAATTGAGTCAGCCTGTCGCAAGAGAACGTAAAAAGTAGAGATCATGTTACTTTTGACCAAGTTATTTATTAACAGGTAGTATATATTGTTGCAAGAGGAGATAAAAAATAGAAATTATATTACTCCTGACCAATTTATCTATTTACAGGTAGTATATATAGATAAACATTGTTTAGAATAACCTTCTCATCTATAGCAAGGAAATCCATGCTCATCAATTCACGGCCTTTCTTTGTATTGTAGGATCGCCACATACGAGAGACACGAATTGTCAACCTCTTCTCACATCTGCCACGCTGAAATTGGTTGATGGAGACTGATTGAGGAGCCATCGTAAGATCATTGTCTGTATAAACAGGTATGACGCATAATTTATGATAGCATAGATGAGGGCATGCATTCAACCTTCTTTTATATTAGAGCAGTGATAATTTATACGAATATGAAGCTGTTAATATTTTTATTATGAAATATTGAATAGAGAAATGCCTGACGAATTTGTCTATTCCCAGTGCTGAAGGCAAATGGCTGTTTAAGAGAAGATCAACTTTTAGGACCTATTAATACACATGTACAGAATTCTGGAGGTTAAATGCCAATAGGTGTGATATGTTCTTAATAACAGCCTCTTCAGTTTGTATTGTTTGGGTTTCATCCATTTAAGTTGATGTTCTTTGAAATTCCCCCTTGAATAATTATAATCATTTACTAAATTGCTGCTACCTATTGTAGTTATATAAGTATATTCGATCATTTACTTTGTATAAAGAGATATAGTGTAATGCATTATAGTAGGTATACCTATTAAGTGAACTCAATAAAGAGATATATTGTAATATATAAGAGTAGGTATATCTATTAAGTATAAATTAGTATTTTCAATAATAGCATTCACATTGTATTACATTGTCTTTCCTACTTCAAAGTCTATTCAGTTAATGTATAATATGATACAATGAATATACCTATTTACATATCCTATGTTAATGATTAGTATTATGAACTAAGTAGGAGAAGGTCAAAAGTCATGGTAGGCGGCTCTCACGGCTGACGTGGCAAGATTAGAAGGCAAATAAACCTAGTAGAGGATGAGTTTTCATTCCTAGAATGAGTTTCACCCACTTTAATATACTATACGTATAGATTTGTGTTCTTTCTTTTAATCGTAGACGAACACGAATACTTTTTTTTACAGTTGTACAATACAAAATTTTAATTTTGTTATAAATTTGACGTTTGATTATTTGTAAGGGGGCTTATTATCTATTGACCCCCCTCCAATACAGTAAGAGACATTCATTTGTAAAAAATAGTATTGAATCATAAATCAATCGAGTCACTGTACAATTAAAATGAGCTAAATTAATTCATGTCATTTGCGGAAATTTAATACGGTAATGATGAGGGAAAGACCTTTCCAATAGAGAAGAAGAATTAAATTTGATGATGCTAGAACTTTTGGGATATATTACAGATATATGACTTGTATAAAATGATTGTACCTATAAAACAACAAATACAAAAAGCACCGTTAGAGATCAGGCCGGAGTTTAATCCAGCTCATGTCATCGGTTATGAGAGTAAGATCATTGAGGTTTTAATAACTGAAAATAAGATTTGGAATGTCTTATTGTGTTGTGTTATAGGATTTAGATAATAGCCTTAAAAGAGTGATTTTACACTTATCTTGTACTTGGGGACAAGGGATAGTATATATATATAGTATGAGGGAGTCGTTGATAACGTCAGCCCTGGAGGAGATGTTTGCCTTTTAACCTAGTACATGTGTTCGTGTCTGATTGGCTCGTAGAATAAAGGTAGGATTAATGTAGAGGGATTTCTGTGATTTACAAGGATACGGACCCTTTTTTACTAGCCTTGACTTTATCCGGGAGTCTAGTGAGAAAACCGAGAGTCTGACATGAGACCGTGGTCAACATGGTCAACGCGTTCTTTGATAAATACGATCATAGTTGGCACGGTCTTGAGGATTGTGGTCTTGGTGACCGCAGTCTTGTTGATCATGCTCTTGATAATAACATTCCTAGGGATGCCATGTCATAATTGGCATTTTGGCCAGATCGAACTTTAGGCCCGGTCTGAAAGGCTCGGGCTCATCAGTGGCCCCTAGCTTCGAGCGTTGATTTATTCATGGTCAGAGTGAGGAGCTATATATGTGAAGCTCGGTTTGCAATCAAATCATTTTTGCGGTAACCAGTGTTGCATTTTTTCGTTGGTATGGCTTATACTCCCTTGCTGTGGCGCGCGTGAGGAGTACGTGAGGGGATTTTGTTAGAAGTTGGTGGAAGATATGTGTTACTTCCTGAATAAGCTTTGCGTGGGCCCTTTTGTGTTGAAGTGCCGACGTGTGTCAGGTACGGAGGTTACGTCTCCCGAATTCCAAAGGTCCCCATAAATGCCAACCGCCATTAATTTCAAAATTTAAAGTTTCTGCCGGTTCATGATTCGAGAGAAAATGGTTTTTGGGCTTATTAATACGAGTCAACCCGTATTGTTTGGCCTATAATATCAAACCTTTTTTTCTCACTCTTTTATCACCTTCTGAGCTTTAAGCTGCATTTAGAGAAAGAAAATTTGCTTCAGCTTTCTTAAGGATCCCCTCGTGTAATCTTCCATCGTAAGTGATTAATCCTTCCAGAAATTCTCTATGGCCAGTTAGCAAGTGTTATCAAAAAGGTTGATAGCACAACCGATAACACTTCCGGTAACACACACAATAAAGTATAAAAACTGTATGTAAGACAAATTAAATGATTTGTAAAACACAACAATTTTGCAGCAGAATATAAGATTAAACACAAGAAATAATTTTTCTCAAGTTATATAAATATATAACTTGTGGATGCCAAAATGGCGAAGACTTTATATTCACTATATGAGATGATTACAAAGCCGAAGTTGTTCCCTATCTATAAATCAATGTAAGAATTAGGAACTAAGATCAATCACGAAGTTCTATCCTAGCCACGGTACAATCAAGTCCAAAGACGTTTGAAGGTGAAAATAATTTGTGGGAGGAAGAACATAAAGAGCCGAGGAGTAATTGTTCTTTTCTTGTGTAAGTGTGTGCGTGATGCTCGACATCATGCTCTTGTTTACAACCTTGCTATTTATAGCCTTCAAATACTTGGAGGATACTCTTGTTAACTGCCTTAGATTTGGATCGGATGGAGTGGAGAAGTGGTTGAGCTTGTTGAGCAAAAGACTTGGTCAATTTCCTTGTTTGTAGCAACCGCCTTTGCTTAGTGCCCAACTCCTATATAGTATTAGCTCTTTGTACCCATGAGCTCTCTTGAGTTGTACTCTCTTGTTTGTCTTCAATCTCAGTTGTTGAACAAGTCTCCCAAGTGCTTCCTTGGTTATTTACAAGTTACACATAAATATCCATTTATGCATAACTCTCCATAAATCACGATCTTCCACCTTTATAGCTTAATCTTCTCTTGGTTGTTACCTGTACATTATACTAACAACAAATATACACTTTGCAACTATAGATTATACATAAACATAATATAACCTATGAAAGAAATGTCACAACTAATAAAGTCAGACGTATACACCTAAAAAGTGCTATCATTACTTCTGATAATACCTATGTCTAATAACACTTGAGAGTGTTGGGTAGCACTTGTGGTAACATCATCAACCCGCACTTACACTTCCTTCCTTCCTTCTCATCTCTCTGTCTCTTCTGTCTTAGTATGACTTATAGGATGGAGCGTCCGATAGAGTTAGGTGACGACACCACTCCTGATACTTTTGCCGTTGACAAGAAGTCCGGTGGAATCTATAGGAAGGTTGCTACCTCTTGGGTTAAGTTATCCCTTGAGGCTTTCAAGTACTTCTCGATCATGTATGACTAGGGAAATTGGGTTCCAGCCTGGTTGTGGGAAGCCAAGAAAAGTATGTACTTGTACGAAGATATGCTGGTGTTAGGTGACCACAACCGTTAGAGAAATTTTTTTATGGGGGTATTGTGCATGTTTCCCCGTGAGAAAGATCAGGTGTTGAACGTCATAGATCTGGTGAGTAGAGCCCATGTAGATCCTACTGCTAGAGTGATAACTGACTGAACAAAAAAATCTATACTGAACAAAAAGATCAGGCGTTGAACGCCATAGATCAACAAACCCTTGATCCATAAGATGCTTCTTTACAACTCTATCACAATGAAATTTCTTATTCTTGCACCTTTTGAACGGATACCTTATCATGACATTGTACATATATTAGGAATGCGCTTTAGCAAACTGAAAAAAAAGTTCTAAACCAGCTATAAATGCATGTGTGATGCCTCTCCTATTATTGATTATACAATTATCCATCCAACTACGATCTTCCGCTGACATATTTAACTCCTGCATTTATAACATTATAGTTTTTAGATAAAATGAAAATTACCATTTCCTAAATTTGAATTCCTAGCATTACTAACAAGGAACTTTATATAGGTTTAAAATTGGGGTCACACTTTTATCCCATCTCGAAATTCACGATTATATGAAATGAAAATATCATTTTGTCTTTATGCCCGATAGTCAAAAATCAAGAAATTTCGGCAGCATAACCCCATAGCTCTTCAAGTGCACGACGTAGGCAAAGTCGATCAAACACTATCGATTGAAATCGAAAGTATCTAATCAACTGTTGTCTAGTATACACCCTAAGAACAATATGAAATGCAAACAAAATATCTTGACTTTCGACTATCAAGCAATCCTAATATACAAAAATGATATTTACAAAAACATATAATCATGCATTTTAAGAGCGTACACACGGACAATTCAAGAATCAATATATATATATATATGTTGACCTCAACATGATAAGTTAAAGATTCTTGAACGGATTTCTAAGCTTTTGTATTGCACACACACACCACTAAATTGATTTGACATCATTACGTTGTGAAATAACTTCTAATACATTATCGTAGAATCATCATTTTACGATAATGTATTAATTTATTCATTAAATAGAAGCATTAAGTATTAATATTTAATTTGAAAAATTCAATTTAATTGAATTTTTAATTAAATTTTATTTTAATTTAACTTAAGATTTTAATTGATTTTAGGACAAGAGAGTATAATTTATTAAGATTTTTTATAAAACAACAACTAATATACATCGCTTACAATTATTCAAGAGATATTTCCTCTATCTATAAAGTATGTCCAATGATTCTTCAAACTCCCTAATTCTAGGGCCGGACAAATTCATCAGCAATAAATGAAAGGATCCTAAAATATGTAGCAATAACCATCAACCAAAATGAATACGCACTCAATGACTAAAGAGATACAAATACCAATCCATACGAAAAATGAATAGCATAGAATGTCAGCATACACACCACTTGTTAATGTCGAATATTAACAATGGAGTGAGAAAGAGAGAGAGAAAGTACGGAATTCTAGCAATATTAGGTACAAAGTGAGCGAAAAGGGAATCAAATTAGGTCATGTTCTAAAAAAGAAACAAGGTGAAAAGGCCCCATATATCAATTTTTTGTCGGGTAGTATCTTGAAATACCATATACAGTAGATCATATTAATTGTTAACGAAAACTCCAACCAGATGCAACATAAATTTAATCGACTGGTTCACCTGGCATTTGGCGTCTGGGTTGAAAAATATATTTCATTAAATGACTTTATTTGTCTATGTATCTTCAAAGGAAACTATTTATCAATATATCTTAGTAATTTAGTTCAGGAAGCACAAAAACGACAGAAAATAAGTGTATAAGTATAATTAAGCTCCGGCCCCACTTCTTTAATATGTTTTATTTGATTCGCTATCACCTTACAACATTGCAAATGAAGTAACTTCCAAGAAGGGAAAACAATCAAGAATCCATGGTCACAACCTTAACTACTAATGACAAACTTAGAAGTGTTATATACATAAATTCTCATCATAATTTCAAGATATAGATAACAGCCCCATATATCCACAGAAAGCCACATGGAAGACATATAAAAGTAGGTATAAATACACGCACACATACAGGGGTCGATACAGAACAGAAAGAGTTACCTAATTCTGCCCAATAAAAATTCAAACACCACACGCTCAAGAAGGCGGGGCACAACCAGAAAAACATGTTTTAGCGGAGGAAATTTCCGCCGCTAAAGTAGCAATTTCGTCGCTAAAGTTAATCCACGGACGGAATTATTCCGTCGCTGACAGTTCGCCGCAGCGGTCCGGACACCGACGGAAATCGTATTTCGTCAGTGGTCACCGGCGGAATATTCCGTCGCTGATTTAATTTATTTTTATTTAATTTTTATTTGAGCGACGGAATATTCCGTTGCTGATTTAATTTAATTTTTATTTCAGCAACGGAATATTTCGTCGCTGATTTAATTT
This sequence comes from Adenophora triphylla var. japonica, assembly GCA_022495995.1. NCBI lineage: Eukaryota > Viridiplantae > Streptophyta > Magnoliopsida > Asterales > Campanulaceae > Adenophora > Adenophora triphylla. The sequence goes on from JAFEMH010001573.1 coordinate 249,536, forward strand.
ATTTTAATTTAATTTTTATTTAAGCAACGGAATATTCCATCGCTGATTTAATTTATTTTAATTAAATTTTATTTCAGCGGCAGAATATTCTGTCGCTGATTTAATTTATTTTAATTTAATTTTTATTTCAGCGACAAAATATTCCGTCACTGATTTAATTTATTTTAATTTAATTTTTATTTTAGCGACGGAATATTCCGTCGCTGATTTTATTTATTTTAATTAAATTTTTATTTCAGCGGCGGAATATTCCGTCGCTGATTCTATTTATTTTAATTAAAAATCAGTTCCTTAACTTTTTTTTCCAAAGCAGTCCCTTAACATTTCTTATTCTCAAATCTACCCAAATAACATGAAAAATACCATAAACTAAGGTAAAATGAAACTGGATTTTATAAATTCATAAAATGGCTACATTGCGCTAAAATAATTATTAATATATCAAAAATATTATTTTTGAAAAATGTCAAAATACATCAATTGAAAATGTCAAAATACATCAATTAAAATATCAAAATACATTAATTACAATTAAATTTTCAAAATAAATTACAAATCCTTCAAAACACAAAAAAATACATATCAACCACTTTACGGATCACCACCATCACTGCCACTAACACCGCCAGTCACTGCCGTCCGTCACTGCCGTCCATCACTGCCGCGGTGCCGCCCACCACCACCACCAAGAAAATGTAGATCTAGAATATCACACACATGAAACACAATCAGAGAGAGAAAGGGAGAGACAAACCCAGAACGTTCCAATTATCCATTCCCATCCAGCACTTGTGCTTGCGACCCAGATCTGGAGAGAAAGTGAGAGAGAGAGAGAGAGAGAAAGTTTTACCTGAAGAGAGAGAGAGAGAGAGAGAGAGAGACAGAGACAGAGCGAGATGAGGGGGTGGACGGCGTAGGGTTTTGAGAGAGAATGAAGGAGCCGGTGAAGGGGTGATTAAGGATAGAGGAGAGGCGGAGATCGTGGTTTCGGTGGTTGTGGAGATGGCAGAGGTAGTGGTGATGTCGGCGGCGACGTCAATGGCAGTGGAGGAGGCTGGTGAAGGTGAGGCAACGAAATGGAAGAGGGGTGGTAGAAGGAGAGGGTGAGGCATGACGGGGGGGGGAGGTGAATAGGAGGGAGACGGTGGGGGAGCTTGGGGTGAGAGAAATGGAAGAGAGAGAACTGAGTCTGTGTGTGTATGTGTTTTATTTAGAGAGAGAGAGAGAGAGAGAGGTTTGTTTTATTTAGAAATGTAGAAAAGTTTGGAAGGGTTAAAGTTTTTGGGATGTGTAGAACTATCTGTTGGATAATGGTCAATCTACGGCTGTGCGTAAAGTTTCTATAATCCGCGTGGTATTAAAACAACCAATTAGAAGAGCTTTTGATTTCAAATTTTGCTAGGAATTTTAGTGGCTTTTCCATTTCCACTGTTAGTACCCGGTCCTAAAAAAGGGTAGTTCAAAATATCCTGGCCCGGTTAATTAAATAAAACCCTAAAAATCTATTCATTATTCTGTCCCCTCCGCCGTCGGCCGTACGCGTGGAAAGTACGCCAGGAGATAGTGTCGATCGGCCCTTATCCTTTAAATGGCCGATCGACCCTTATTTTCTATGCCGATCGAACCTTAGCTTTAGGGCCGATCGACCCTTTATTTCTGTGCCGATCGAACCTTATTTTTAAGGCCGATCGACCCTTCCTCTGGTCCAGCCCAATTACCGAAGCACTATAAATAGGCGTCCTCGGTATCAGTTTTACACACATTATTTTTACTCCGAAAAACTCAAGACTAAACTTGTTTTGTCCGTATCTCTCCCCACGTTCTTCGAATCGCCCTAGATTCGATCCCAAAGTCTTGCTACAATTGGTAAGGCTCTTATTAATATTTTATCCCCTATTATTATTATTGTTATGTTAGAATAAATTTACTTGCATGCTTAATATGTTTTAATTATTCCTTTATGCTAGATTTAGGACTATTTTAATATAATTAAATATGTATAGCCGAGGATGATCTAAGGTTTCGCCCAAGAAAACCCAATGGATCTAGGAACTATTTCATACCTTCCACCTTAGTAAAAATTGTCCCATGATCAACAATCCCCCAAGGATGAACGTTGATTAGTGCACCTTCCGAGGGCCTAACTCAAAGGTTCTAGGGTGTGATCATTAACTAATTCTTTCTCTCCCCTCCTCCTTATGCATGATCCCGTTTCTTCTATCTATTCCTGTAAACACCGCACACAACCAACACCCCACATGCTAGAAAGACCGATCCGTCGGGCAATAGGAGTGATCGCGTTTCTTCTTCTGTTGTAACTTGACCCCCGAACCCAATTAACTGTTTAGCCTTTTTTCAAAGCTTTGGGCTATATCAAAGTGGCGTGGCGACTCTCAAAAATTAAACTAATATTTTAATATGGTTTAAATCGAGTGTCACTAAATGAATATCCCATTTCGGTCCGACTTTATACGATTAATTATTTCAAACTTCCGAATGCACGTTGCATCGGGACGGGGTATTCACAGTGGCGACTCTGCTGGGGACTGTTTTGAAACTTCTTCAAACTAAGTGGGTCAGACTTTCGTTTTCTTTTATGGTGTTGTATTTTGCTTTCTTTTTCTATTTTGTTCTATTCTTAACTGTTGCATTGCATGCATACATCTCCTAAAAAAAAAAAAAATCTTTCTCTTTTTTCTCTTAAAAAAGAATTAGACTTCTTTACCTCACACTACCACTGTCCGTGTCACACTGCACAGCTACCCCTTAACCCATCGGAAAAGCCAAAGTGCGGGAAGTGTGGTGATCATGTCGCCTCCCTTCCGAGTCTCACTTGGCCATCCACTCATCAGTGCGCTTCGGCTGCACGGTGGGAGCCTGAAACCTAACCCTTGTGTCACCCACTTTGCTAGGAGTACACTCCCCGTGACCGGTTGGTTTGACTAGCTTTTTCATTTAGACAATTAATAAGGTCTTTGTGTTAAGTCACTACGAATCAATGATAAGTCAAGATCTATAAAGAAAATAAAGGCACTAAAAAAAATTGATTTTCCTTTTAAAGGACGTACCATGTAAAGTTTGAATGCTTGATCTTGTCCTATCATGGGTCTGTAGTACTTTCCATAAATATCATATTAAATGTCTATATGAGATGGTTAGTCGTTAGGACCCACCACTTTAGGACATTTAGTTAGTTGCGAAAAAGGGGTATCCCTTCCAACCAAGAGTAGGTTCTATAAAAAGTTTTTGTAAATAAAATGCTTAACTATCCTCCAATCTAGGACCCTTCAAAGTTCTACCTCTCATCTCTTGAACCTTCCATAGTCTACTCCCTTAGCCTTAAAACCATCCATAGTTTAGATCCTTTATCTCTAGCACCCTTCAGCCAAAGACCAACCAAGGCCAATCCTCACCCAAGCCCAAATTAACTCACCTAGATCACCCTCATTTGACCAAGGATCGAGTCATCTTCCTCTTTTACATTCATCCCCCTCGAACTACGGTGACCTGAGACTCGTATCTTAAATGGTAAGGGTTACGTAGGCAACTTCAGCCCGGTCAAACTCAAAATTGTGGAGGTCAAATATTTTCTCAAGGATGCCTTAAGATTAATTATGAATCTAATTCAACTCATTGGTTTGACTCTGCCATATGTTCTTACAGAATTCCACATCATGTCTCTGGAGAAAAGCATTGAAGCCCTCAAAGAAGTCTCAAACATGAGGTTGGGAGTGATCAACCTCCTCAAAGACATGCATGAAATTGAGCAGCACCATTTGTCTTACATTCAGGAATACTTGAGAAGAGTTCCTCCTCCTGTTCAATTCCAGAGTCCCTACCATCCACATGCTTGTGGTCCCACTTATGGTTCAACGCATCAGAATTTCTCATTCAAAATGCCTGCTGTGGCCACCAACCGGCGAAGGGCACCAATATCCGAGTCACCCCCAAATTCAATCCAAGAGAAGAAGATCAACAAGGAACATTTTGATGACTTGGGAATGCCTGTGGGTGAGTTCTTCGACATTTTGGTGGGAAAGAGTTTGATCAAGCCGCTCGAGAATTACAAGCCTATTAATAGGAGAGCTAATTTGGATACATCCAAGTTTTGCAAATACCACAAGTACGATGGGCATACCACTGACAACTGTAAGCAGCTAAAACGCTTGATTCAAAGTTTGATCAACCAAGGCCTCATTGATGAAGAAACCCTCGTACTTCAAGGAAGGATTTAGATTCATTCAGTCTTGTAGGTTCTAGTGTGACTTTCTTACTTCCACTTTGGGCATTGGTATGTAATGTCCACTTTAGATTAGTTACTTCAATAGTAAAAAAGGTCTTTCTTTCTTTTCTCTCTAGACTTGAGACATAATCTCGCATTACTTTCAAGAAGATTGTTTTATTTATAATTATCACTTGGTTGCTAATCTCACTGATAAACTCACCGGCTAATAAAGTAATCAATGAATGAACGCTTTGATTGGAGTAAACAACTCACTGTCCCTTCCTCATATACACCACCTCTATGCACCTTTCTCTCATATACTCCCTCCATACTCCACCATATACTTTTCATGCACTATCTCCAAACCCTCTCCTTGTACGCACCCTCTATGCTCCCTCGAGCATACACTTCTCCAAATACACTCTCCCCCACTTAAACATCCTTTTCATATGATCAAGATAAGCAAAGATCGTTGTTGCTCATCATCAGAAAATAGCTGCTCACGCCACTGCAATTTAAAGAAGATGCAAGGAGTTGTTCTTATCCTTCACAAGTGCTACATGAATATCAACTTGGGGCTCACCAACCCCCAAATCTCGTGTCTCCTCTGATTTTCCATTTGATCGATAAGCTTTCATTGAATATGCTCACATATCTTTCTCATGGTCTGAATATATTTTGCCTTACATTAATAAGTCGGTTAAATGAGTTTGCATTTATTTTAAAAATACTCTTTTGAGAATGCTATCCAGTAGCGATTGAAGCTTAAACCTCTCACCATAGGAAGCCATAACCTTATCCTCACTAAATAATACCCTTTCATTTCAAGATCGACAAGTTTTGAGACCCTAAGGGAGAAGCCCATAGTAGGGGCTCCCTTGATTCACAAAGGAAGTAATCACCTCCAAGCCCAAGAGGGAAAAGGTAAAAAACATCCTAAAGCATACGCTAGGGGCTATCGCGAACAAACGAGTCCGAAGGCTTTCCTCGAGAAGAGGGTGTCAAAAAAAAAAAAAAAAAAAAAAAAAAAAGAGACATCGAGTGAAAGTCCTATCGTGATCAAGTTACTTGCTGAAAGGTTGTGAAAATGAGACATCGAGTGAAAGTTCTATCGTGATCAAGTTACCTGCTGAAATCACAACGAACTCGCGAGAAGAAGCAACAAAGATTCCCTCTTGGACGAACCCCGTAAACCAATTCCAAAGTCCATCCTCTCACTTTTAGAGGATCCCATCACCACCCTTGACCTTGTCAAAATCAAAGTTAACCTCGCTCTTAGAGGTTCTGAAGAAGCAACAACAAGAAAATCCCTTCACCTTAGAGATCCCAAACACATCCCGCAAGCCAACCTCTCAGCAAAAGGCCCAGCCAACCTCTCACTTTAAGAGGTCATGTTAAGCATCACCCAATGATCGATCACAACCCAAAGACCAGCTACAACCTCTACCGGATGGCATTCTCATTCTGAGTCACTTGTTATCCTATGTGAGCATATTGCATACTCTCGCCAAGTTTGGAAACTCGTCCTATTCTTGAAATTCGTTTATTCGACTCTTCAAACACTGTCTGCAAAAGTCTCACTGGGGCTTCGCATCCGTGCCTCTCAGCGGCACTCCGGTAAAAGCAAGGAGACGCGTGCCAGGGACTACTCCCCTCGGCTTGTGAGAACAAAGGAGCAACGAATCTTGAATTGAAAGACAGAAAAATAGAAGGGGCTATAATCAGTCAAATCCCAATTTTTCTACCACTCCAGTCTTGTTTCTTCCACTCCAGTCTTGTTTCTTCCACTCCAGTCTTTTTTCTATTTTTCATTCTTTCCCATAAAGAAGATCAATGCAGTGGCGTACCGCACGAAAATTACCACCAAATGCCCAGGCAAGAAGCAACAACGGAACATCCTTCTCCTTCCAAAAGTCAAGCCAGATTTCCAACTTCTAATCAAAGCAGTCATTATTTGTTTACTTATATAATTGGAATTTGATAAACCAATCAGTGAGGTCCATTCTCGAGCAATCAAAACATAATTCTGAATAAAACAATTCTTCAAATGTCTCGACAAGTCTTCTTTTTCTACATCATAGGAAAATAGAGCCAAACACTGTCTTTCTGTCTGCAGGGGCTTCCATACACTTTTCCACACCTGGTGATGCCTATACTCTCCCAAAAGAGTCAAACCCAAAAAGCGAGAGTGTCATACACGAATTCGGGATCCATTCCCACTTTCGAAAAAAATGTGCCCCTGCACATATGCATTTCCGAGTCTTGTCCAAGTGACTGATTGACTATTGTTCAAAACGAGGGGTCGCCTCCATGGCCGCAAGATGACTCTGTCTGCAACAGGGATACATTAAATCTCTCCAAGCCGGGGCTTTTGTTAAGCTGTTCTCTCAGGCTTTCTTTACCAGATTCCCTTCAGGTTTGCTTTGCATCATCAACTGGGGCTTCGCCATTCCCTTCAGGTTTGCTTTGCATCATCAACTGGGGCTTCGCCATTCCCTTCAGGTTTGCTTTGCATCATCAACCGGGGCTTCGTCATTCCCTTCAGGTTTGCTTTGCATTATCGACTGGGGCTTCGCCAAGGTCACTTCATCAAACATTGAGGCTCCCGTCAACGGAAATGGGTCGACTATGTGATTCTTCAGAAAAGGCCAAGGGCTCTAACAAGAATCGTGGCTCCAACGAAGTCATATCTAGCAAGAAGGGCATCCCTTGTCATCAAGATCAGCATGTGGCAAACTCTTTGAGTTAGTTAGAAATATAATAAATCATATGGCCTCCTTATCAAAATAACATATTTTCAAAATGCCACCCTCTTTGGCACCTTGTTTACAAAATCACTTTTTGGTCTCCACAAATTTTCAAAACTCTTCAAATCTACCAAAGACGCCTCTCTGCGACTCTCAAGATGACTCGGTCCTACCCCTTATCTCTGGACATCAAACTTATCCAACCCCACCTTCTATCATAAAACACCTACTCAGCCTCGCCCTGCTTAAACCATAACCTTTTTGCTCAAATTGCCTTGTTCAGAAGTGCCACAAATCTAAACCCTAGCCTCAAGCCTAGGTGACCAAAAACCTCTCAAAACCCTAGCTTCAAGCCTAGGAGACAAGTACCTTTCTAAACCCTAGCTTCAAGCCTAGGAGACAAGTACCTTTCTAAACCCTAGCCTCAAGCCTAGGTGACAAATGTCGCCCAAAACCCTAGCTTCGAGCCTAAACCCCTCTCTAAACCATAGGGTAACTGCCTTATACGTCAATTTCTAGGATAACTTTTCATTGCAATGTACAAAATAGAAAATAGAAACATTCAAATTAACTCATTAAGCTTGTACATAAAGCATTTGCATTACATCAGTGAGTCAGCATAAAAAAATAGAGTCTGCATGCTTCTTTCCTACTTTTTCCCTACAGGTACTACAAAATAAAAAGTCCTAAAGACCCCGACGGGAGGTCGAAGCGCAACCGCGGGAAAATCTGGATGTCGAGCTACCCTCATCATGGGATCGCTGTCTCCCCTGCGCCGGATCCACGTCCACTGACCTCCGGGATTGGCAAGAAAGTGCCTGCACTGCACTCCTCAGCAGACGGCTCAGTACATTGGTCTGCCTCACAGCACGCACGTAAGAATCTCGGGTAACCTGCAAAATCAAGCGCAAGAGTTACACCATGGCTAAAAAATAATGATCGATGCATAAGAAGGAAAAGTAAGAGGTATACCCCGCCGGCACCGCCTGGAGGAAGCTGAGCACCCTCGACCTCGTCAGCCTCTGTGGGTGTCAAGTCTACCCTCACCTCCCCGTCGGCCATATGCACAAAGAAATGGTCGGGAAATGGAGGCATATCTGCAATCTCGGGATGTCCAGCACCCATCGGCTCGGGGATAACCAAACCCTGCCCCCCTATACCAGCAGCCTCGGCAGCCTCGGCGGTCCAGCCTCGCCACTGCGGTGATCTCAGAAAAAGCTCCACAAAGTCCACATAGCCCATATCAAGCCGGAACTGATAAGCAGGGACCCCAAGCAGATACTCTGCCCTCCTCGCCAATCGGTTCGGATACCACATGTTCCTGGGAGGATGTTAGGGCGCATAAAGCGGAGCCCACGCATAGTGCTGTCTCGCCACCCGCTCACCCAAGTACATCTCATCAGCAAGCAGTCCAACCAACAATCTGCGGGAAGCAGTCACATCCGGACGCACCAACCATCTCTGAGGCCTCAGGAGTCCAAGGGTAGAGCAAAAACTCGGGCCTACTGGGACCATCAAGAACAGCCCTCAGCTCAGACTCGCGGATCGTCTTCGAGAACCCCTCAATCTGATTCTCCTTCCTCCAGTAGCGCAAGACGGGCACATCCCGAGTCTGGTCCCGCAAAGTGAACGGCGCGACGCCGAAAATCTCATAGACCCATGCCTGCAAAATACACAGAAAGCAGATATTGATAAAGACAGAAAGACAAGTAACAAGCAAGAGGATAATGAAAATGACAAAATTTGGCATACCTCCAGGACAAACTGAAAAGCGTCAAAAGAAGAGGTATTGGACCTCGAGACAGTATCAAGGGCCCGATACAGCTCGGCCAATCCGGCCCCTCCCCAAGAGATATCTCGCACTAAGCTCAAATCAGTCAAGGCACCCAACAAAGAGAATCGGCATACTGGGCCCGAGTTGGGGAAGAGCGCCACTGAGAATCTGTACCAAAGGAATCCCCTGACAAGTGCGTCAAGCCCGTACCGGCCATCCCTATACTGATCAATAGCAGCCCTAACCAGCCTGTACAACTTCCCCGCATCAACACCGAAATTTCTGCTCGAGCCTAAGCTAGCGCCAAACAACTGGACCTGACGAGCCGGATCGGCATGAAGGGTATCATCAAAAGGCAGTGCTATGTCTGTGAACCTCAAACCGGTGAGGACGGCAAAGTCTGTAGGAGTGATCGTGGCCTCACCCCAACTCAAATGAAAGGTATGTGTCGTGTCCCACCAGAACTCCCGACACGCCTTCACCACCGCAGTACATTTCCTGGTCTGACCCATCAGTAAGACCATGTCAAAAAAGGGGGCCAACCCCAAGCTCCGTACCCTCTCACGAAGACCACCCTCACCAGCCGGCAGAAGCGCCCACAACTCTCCGATCGCCTTAAGGGAGCTGCGTCCCTTCATCTTCTTCCCCTGCAGGTAAACAGAGCACAGGTATGTGTCATTACTCGCATTTAAAATAATAAACACTTTGTACATGCATGAATTATTCTATCGTTAAATAAGAAATTCTTGTACCTTCATCCCGACGCGGGAGCGAAGACCGGTGGACCCGTGAAATTCCAAACCTGGATAAAAGTCAGACTGGTTGTACAACAGAAAGTGCATCCTCGAGGGCCGATAATTGCGCGAAGCCCGCCGCCTCCTAGCCTCAACGTCCCCGCCGGCGTCACTCCTATCACTCTCCCCGGCGTCAGGATCACATTCCTCTTCATCATCATCGCCACCGTTACCACCGCCATTGCCGCCAAAATGACCGCCATGGCCGCCACCATCGCCGCCATATCCGCCACCATCGCCGCCATGTCCGCCACCACTGCCGCCGTGACTGCCATCATCACCACCACCATAACCTCCATAACCACCATCATCACCACCACCATAACCTCCATAACCACCATCAAAACCCCCACCAATATTGCCATAACCACTCCCAAAACCACCAGAACCGTGGCTGCCCCCAGCACCATGGCCACTAGCACCAACTCCTCCGCCATAGCCAAAGAAAGCATCACCCATACCACCGGTATATGAGCCCAAGGATTGATTATCCGGTCGATTAAGCAAAAGCTCCAAGGCAGCAACATCGGGATCCATGGCAATACCTTAGCAAAACTCGGCACAAAATAATGGAGTGATTCAAACAAATTTCCGGCGAGAAAAAAAGGCTCTCAGAATCAACGGAGAAGAAGAAGCGTAAAAAGGGAAAAGAAGACAGCGGATTTAAAGGCCGATCGGCCGAGAAACTGACTAATAAGACGAAGGGCCGATCGGCCCTTTGTTTTGTGTTTCTTTTGATCAACGAGCGGTCAGGATTCCATCTTGGCGACGCGGATCCGCGTCAATCTGTCCTTGGCCAATCAGGAGGAAGGGCCGATCGACCCTTTCTCTTCCCTGCCTCGACACGCGTCTCCTCGGTCCAAGCGGTTGACCAGATATTTAATTCCCCTCCATTTTTTCAAAAAAAAAAAGAAAATCCTTTTTTTTTTTAAATAAACTCTTTTTTATTTTTTAAACTCAAATCCTTTTTGCTTTATCATTTATAATTCAAAATTCTTATATTTTTTGGGGTGACTCCCACAAAGTCAAATCCTTACTTTCGGGGTGACTCCCACAGAGTCAAATTTCTATTTTTTGGGGTGACTCCCACAGAGTCAAAATTATTCTTTTTCGGGGTGACTCCCACATAGTCAAATTTCTATTTTTTCGGGGTGACTCCCACAGAGTCAAATTTCTATTTTTTCGGGGTGACTCCCACAGAGTTAAAATTCTTATTTTCCGGGTAACTCCCACAGTGTTAAAATTCTTATTTTCGCGGTGACTCCCACAGAGTTAAAATTCTTATTTTCCGGGTAACTCCCACAAAGTCAAATTCTTATTTTTCCGGGGTGACTCCCACAGAGTCAAATTTCTATTTTTTCGGGGTGACTCCCACAGAGTCAAAATTATTCTTTTTCGGGGTGACTCCCACAGAGTCAAATTTCTATTTTTTCGGGGTGACTCCCACAGAGTCAAATTTCTATTTTTTCAGGGTGACTCCCACAGAGTTAAAATTCTTATTTTTCGGGTAATTCCCACAGAGTTAAAATTCTTATTTTCGGGGTGACTCCCAAAGAGTTAAAATTCTTATTTTCCGGGTAACTCCCACAAAGTCAAATTCCTATTTTTCCGGGGTGACTCCCACACAGTTAAAATTCTTATCCTCCGGGTGACCCCCTCATAGTCATACTCTCACAATTTTTGGGTGACAACCGCACAGTCAGACGTTGGGTGACAACCGCACAATCAGACGTTGGGTGACGACCGCACAGTCAGACGTTGGGTGACGACCGCACAGTCAGACGTTGGGTGACAACCGCACAGTCAGACGTTGGGTGACAACCGCACAGTCAGATGTTGAGTGATTCCCACACAATCATATCTTCGGTTTGAGACGCCGCACGTCCGCCATTCTCGGGTACTAAACGCCCACTCTTTCTGAACTACGACTTGGCTTGATTCCTCTTGGGATACGTAGGTAGCCCGACGTGGGTTCAGCCGCTCGACCTACCTGGTCATCTTCCATTTGTGACTCAGCTCGAGTCCAAACCTCACATCCGCAAAATCATTGTCTTACCTCCTGAAATCCCTTTTTTCAGGACGGATCCTATTTTTATCGTCGACTCCACTTGTCTTACAAGAAGCGTCGCCGAGGGGCTACTGTTAGTACCCGGTCCTAAAAAAGGGTAGTTCAAAATATCCTGGCCCGGTTAATTAAATAAAACCCTAAAAATCTATTCATTATTCTGTCCCCTCCGCCGTCGGCCGTACGCGTGGAAAGTACGCCAGGAGATAGTGCCGATCGGCCTTTATCCTTTAAATGGCCGATCGACCCTTATTTTCTATGCCGATCGAACCTTAGCTTTAGGGCCGATCGACCCTTTATTTCTGTGCCGATCGAACCTTATTTTTAATGCCGATCGACCCTTCCTCTGGTCCAGCCCAATTACCGAAGCACTATAAATAGGCGTCCTCGGTATCAGTTTTACACACATTATTTTTACTCCGGAAAACTCAAGACTAAACTTGTTTTGTCCGTATCTCTCCCCACGTTCTTCGAATCGCCCTAGATTCGATCCCAAAGTCTTGCTACAATTGGTAAGGCTCTTATTAATATTTTATCCCCTATTATTATTATTGTTATGTTAGAATAAATTTACTTGCATGCTTAATATGTTTTAATTATTCCTTTATGCTAGATTTAGGACTATTTTAATATATTTAAATATGTATAGCCGAGGATGATCTAAGGTTTCGCCCAAGAAAACCCAATGGATCTAGGAACTATTTCTTACCTTCCACCTTAGTAAAAATTGTCCCATGATCAACAATCCCCCAAGGATGAACGTTGATTAGTGCACCTTCCGAGGGCCTAACTCAAAGGTTCTAAGGTGTGATCATTAACTAATTCTTTCTCTCCCCTCCTCCTTATGCATGATCCCGTTTCTTCTATCTATTCCTGTAAACACCGCACACAACCAACACCCCACATGCTAGAAAGACCGATCCGTCGGGCAATAGGAGTGATCGCGTTTCTTCTTCTGTTGTAACTTGACCCCCGAACCCAATTAACTGTTTAGCCTTTTTTCAAAGCTTTGGGCTATATCAAAGTGGCGTGGCGACTCTCAAAAATTAAACTAATATTTTAATATGGTTTAAATCGAGTGTCACTAAATGAATATCCCATTTCGGTCCGACTTTATACGATTATTTATTTCAAACTTCCGAATGCGCGTTGCATCGGGACGGGGTATTCACATCCACTTGGTATGAAAACAACATATAATATTCTGATTTATAATATATTTTTTTATATTATATAAAAATAATTATTAATATCAAAAATAGTTAGTAATAATACTTGTTAATAACAATAATAATAATAATAATTGTTAATTATAAAAATAACAATAATAATTATATACCCAAAAATTAATTAAATTTTTAAATTTTGTTATTTTATTGACTAGGAAATAATATTTTAGACTTTTTTTATTACTGATATTTTTTACAAAAAGGTATATAAAAAAAGATAAAAAAGAACTAAACAAACGAAAGTATATAAAAGAAAAGACTGACGGACTACCCTTTATTTATTTTTTATTTATTTTATTAAATTTTTATTGATTGGGAAATAATATTTTAGAGTGAGATATATTTATTTTTTATTTTCTTTTAATTTAGTATTGACTAGGAAATACTATTTTAGACTTTGGTTAGTAGTGATATTTTTTTAGAAAAAGTTATATAAAAAATGATAGGGTTTAGGGTATATGATATAGGGTTTAGGGTTTAGAGTGAGGTTTAGACTTTAGAGTGAGGAATATTGGGTTATGTTTTTAGTATAAAAAAGTTAAGTTTTATTTCTTTCAAAATTCATAACTTTTTTTATATAACTTTTTGCAAAAAATGTATGTATTAAACAAAAGTCTAAAATAGTCTTCTTTATCCAAAAAATAAATAAAAAAAATTTAACTTTCTTATAGAACTTAACAGAAACTGTTAAAAAGTTAACCCCTTTTACCCCTAAACCCTAAACCCTAACCCTAAACTCTAACCCCTAAATAAACCCTTATACCCCTAAACCCTAAATCATAACCCTAAACCCTAACCCTGAACCCTAACCCCTAAACCCTAACCCCTAACCCTAAACCCTAACCCTTATACCCCTAAACCCTACACCATAACCCTAAACCCTAACCCCTAACCCTATATCCTATATCCTATATACTATACCCTACACCCTATATACTATACCCTATACCATATACCCTATATACTATACCCTATACCTTATACTCCCTCCGTCCCAGCCTAAAAGGCACAAAATGGAGAGGGCACGTAAAATAAGAAATGTGATGTAGGAAAGAGAAAAAGTTTAAATGTTGTGAGTATGAAAAATTAAATAGGAGAGAGAATGAGTGGGAGGTGATGTAAGAAAGAGAATGTTGTGAGTGTAAAAGTAAAGTAGGAGAGAGAATGAGTGGAGAGAATAGTGATTTAAGGTTTCCTTTTTGGGAAAGTGCCTTTTTAAATGGGACGCCCAAAAAGGAAATTTGTGGCTTTTAGGCTGGGACGGAGGGAGTACACTATATACTATACCCTATACCCTATATACTATACCATGTACCCTATACTCTATACCCTATACCCTATACTCTATACCCTATACCCTATACCATATCCCCTATATCCTATATCCTATACCCTATATACTATACCCTATACCCTATACCCTATATACTATACCCTATACCCTATACCATATATACTATACCCTATACCCTATACCATATACTCTCTATCCTACATACTATACCCAATACCCTATACTCTATACCCTATACCCTATACCCTATATTATACCCTATACCCTATACCCTATACCCTATATACTATGCCCTATACCCTATACTCTATATACTATACCCTATACCCTATACTCTATGCCATATACCCTATACCTTATATAATATACCCTATATACTATACTCTATACCCTATATCATATACCCTATACCCTATACCCTATTGTAGCGATGCGCGAATTTTTTAACATCTTTTTGAGTCGCCACCTATATTATTCTTTTGGAAATATAGAAAAACCATTTGAAAATAGATTTTGGGTTCGGGGCTTAGGTTATGGAATAGGAAGGTCAAGGAGCACCCATTCCACCCAATCCGGAGATCGGTCTTGCTAGAAAAAAATAGAGGTTTTCAAAGAAAAGAGATATTTTAAATAATAAATAAAATAAAGATTCATTTAACGAGGTTAAACGGAATATAGGATCGATTGCTTCGAGACCATCCCCATGATTTGGGGAGGCTTTAGGCTGATTCTAGATTCAATGTATTTATACCACTCTAACAATCAATTAGAAAGGGAAAGGAAGATTACCTTGCGTGAAGTAATTCGGACAGAGTTTCGACTCAAATTTAGAGTTGAACCTTGACTCGGACAGAGCTTCGCCTCAGTCCTCGATTCGAGCTTCGATGTTTGTTTATCAACAAGGTTGACAAACAAACTTTAGGTGATTTTAAGGGTGATTTACAGGAATCTTTCAGGGAGAGAAACCAGTAAATGTGGGGGTTTTGACTTGAAAAGTCTGGGATCCAAAATACTGAAAGTGTTCAGGTATTTATAGGTGTTGGAGAGATGTTGAAGATGAGATCAAACACCTTGGGAAGGTTCCAGAATCCAAACTCCATTGGATGGCCGGATGGATAAAGTTTTATCCCGAAAGAGGTTGAAATCGACGAGGAAACTGTCATCTGCAGGTCTGCAGAACTCCTTTATCTCGCGCGAGACACGCTATTTTGCACAAGATAAGGCAGTCAGTGGACAATTTTGTCCTTCCCTCGTTATTTCGTATGCAGTTTAGTCCCAAACTAATGGACGTTAGTCAAAACTTAACGAAACATGACGAAATGGTGGATTTTTACTTCTTGACTCAAGGCGAGACTTAGAGCGGTATAAATGTGCTCTGATGGGTTCAAAATGGGGTGTCTACAGAGCCCCTCATCGACAAGTCTTATGGAAGAAGTCATGTCGACGATAGAAAAGACATCATTCTGAACATCGGGATGGTCGGGCCGCACGGTTTCCTACGTATCTCTATCGCAGAATCAGACCATAACGTAGTTTGACTCCAAAACACGAAAAAGGCTGCTTTAGGTATTTTGAAAATCATTTTGAAAATCAAGGAGATTTTGTTTTTGAAAATGTAAATTTGTACTGAGGAATCAAATCAAGACCCAATTCTGAATATACCTGTCTGTCTGAAGATTCGCCTGTTTGGGCTCCAAACCTGTGGGGAAATATGTTAGAAAACAAAGGTTTACCTGTCCAGTCCTTTGAGTCCTACCGGTTTTGTGAAGATTCGCCTGTCTGGGCTCCGAAACGGGCTTTTGTTTGAGGATGACGATTCACCTATTTGGGCATTGAATCGGGCTCTTGATTTGACGATTCACCTGTCTGGGCGTTGAATCGGGCTTTTGATTTAACGATCCACCTGTCTGGGTGTTGAATCGAGTTTTTGATTTGACGATCCACTTGTCTGGGCGTTGAATCAGGCTTTTCTTTTGACGATTCACCTGTCTGGGCATTGAACCGGGCTTTTGATGAAGTAAGTATTTGACATACTGACCCTAGATGCTTGACACACCTAATTGGTGACGATCCTGGCAATTCAAGACCGGGCTTTTTTTTTGTTGGTGAGTATTCGACATACTACCTGTAGATGTTTGACACACCTAATTGGTGACGATCCTGGCGATTCAAGACCGAGGTTTTTTTTGTTGGTGAGTACTCGACATACTACCTGTAGATGCTTGACACACCTTATTGGTGACGATCCTGGCGATTCAGGACCGGGCTTTTTGTTGGTGAGTACTCGACAAACTACCTGTAGATGCTTGACACAACTAATTGATAACGATTCACGTGTAAGGGCGCTGAATCGGGATTTTTGATGGAATATGCTTGACGCATGGCACTTGACATGATGGACGCTTGACGCGAAGAAGATGCTTGATGCTTGAAGAGATGCTCGACGCACTTTATTGGATGCATTGGTATATGGAAAGGTAGGCGAAATCCAAACACTCAACATGTTTGATCTAATTCTTGAAAGTAGGCACTTGACGTGCCTTACGCATTTTAATTCCTGCAAGAGGGTTAGTGAAAGCATTTGCATAACAACATATATTCACTTAAGCATTTATTTGTTCAAGAGGATCAATGTGCACTCGACTCCAAGAATCAGCGGGGAGAATGAGTTCTATTATGTGAGATTGAAAATTTTTTGTGATTTGGATTTTGGTTTTAGAAGACCAACTCGTGAGGTCCATCTAAAGATCGAATGAGACAATCGTCTAAAAGGATTTCGTTGAGATAACCCAAGTTCAACGCTAAGATTCGGGATACTTCAAGAATTATTTTTTTGTTGTAGGACTTCTTCATCGTCAAGCCCCAAGTTTCTCATTCGATGATCATTGACTGAAAAAGGTCTAAACCACTCCAATGGCTTTTGCTATGTAGAACTGATGCTGCCCAATCCAAAGCACGTATTTTCCAAGGCTTCTCTTGACACCAAGCCCCAAGACTTCTTGTATGCTGCAGATGGCTTCGTGAACAAGCCTGTGAGGTTGTGTGAATTGAAGAAAGATCCCTTCCTTTTTCCATTTGAAATTTTTTTTTCTTTAGTGACGCACCCTGGTTTTTGCCTAGACCGCCCTTTCGGGTTTTCAATCTAGCAGGCATCTCTTTTGCGTCTTTTATTTTTGTGCTCTAACTTTTGCCTAGGCCGCTCTTTACGAGTTTTCAACCTAGCGAGCCACTTTTTTTTTTGGAAAGTATATTTACTCGAAGGAGACTCAGTTGGAAGAATCTCATTAAGGAGAAGGATGAGATCTCGAGTTTAGTTGAGGAGAGGCGGACTCTATTTTTTTTTTTTTTTGGAAGGTGATCCAAGCATTGACTCTTTTGGGGGAGGATATTCTCTGATGATAAGAGTGAGAATTGAAAAGGATAAAGCTTCTAATGTAGATTTGATTACTCTTGAGAGTTTGAGTAGGGATTGACTGGGGGAGGAAAGGTTAGGAAGCCCCAGTTTTGATGCTTGGATTTCAAAGAGTGTGTATGAGAATGGCTAAGAGGAAGCCCCTAGACTCAACAAAGAACGCTATATTGCTCAAATATCTAGAAAAGTTGTTCTACCTTTAATGGACCTTGCATCATCTAGAAATTTCTTAACGAGTTTGAAAAGAAAGCCAATCATTAGTACGACTTAAGGCTAAACATTTTTCTTTATGGATTGATGTTGAAAGTCTTCTTCATTTGCGCTGCCATTCAGGCTTCATGGTAAGAGGATGTTGAGAAATCCTCTTTCCTTCGTAGGTATCGCTTGACTCTTCTTCTTTGTGGGAGAGTCCTTCTTGCCTTTGTTGGAATTCCATCCTTGTTGCGATGAAGGCTTGAGAGTTTTTGTTTTTCCCTTTTTTTTTTTTTTGATGCTCTAATTTTTTCCTAGGACGATTTGAGGAGTTTTGTCCTAATGAGCTTTTTATTTTTTTTTTGTACTCTCAAAGCCTTGAATTGAGTAGCCCCACTCTTCTTGGGATGAATGTTGATAGCAGCGCCTTTGGCTTCCTTCGTTTGTTGACCTTCGACTTTCAACATGAGTGATGTTTAGCCTTAAGCCTTATAAGGATAGCTTTCATTTCAAACTTGTTTAGAAGTTTCTATTTTTCGTGATGATTTAAGGAATTGGGGTCCACTATTCAGTATGGATCAAATGATAAAGAAAAACAACTTTTGGGAAAGTGTTTAGGATAAAAGAGATAACTTTTATTGATAAGGAAATTCGAAACAGACTCGATAGTTCACTTGACACAAACTAGAGAGGATAGAGATGGACTAGAATGACAGAACGACTCTTCGAGAACATACTAGGAAGTTGCCCTAATCTATTTTTTTCTTTTTTTTTCAAAGGAAAAAGGGAGAGGACAATCGGAGCCCCAAGGTGGTGATGCTTCAGTTGATCTTGTCGGCTTCATACAAGTCTTGGATGGCATCCCTCAAATTGTAGCAATTGTTGGTGTCATGACCACTAAACTGATGGTAATCGCAAAATTTGTCGTGGTCCCACTTCTCTCATTTTCTTAGGATGATAGTCTTCCATTGGCTTCAGCTTTTCTTGGCCTACTAAATCATCGAACATATCCTTAAGAGTGGCCCCACCAAAATCATGATAGGTACAACCGGTGCTCCCCTTTGTTGGACAATTCTCCTTTTCTGAATTCTTTCTAAGACGGATCAATTCATCAATTCTAAGGCCCGATTTATGGAGTTTGAGGAAACTAGGGAAGTAATTGCCGATAAGCTTCTCTTGGTACTCTTCGCGGAGACATTGAAGTAGGATATGAATTTGTTCATCTAGGCATGGTCTATCAACGATTTCAGTCAGTATGGTCCTCCATCTTTTAACAAAATCGGCGAATGGCTCATTTTGTTGTTGCTTAGTTTTCTCAAGGTCTCTCCTAGTAGTGCGATAGGTAGTGTTGTCCTCAAATTGTTCTTGGAAGGCAGGACTGGCGAGTGGCCAATCAAGCCTTGTGGAGAGTGGAAGAGTCATGTACCAATCTCTAGCGGAATCATCAAGGGTTTGAGGGAAGCATTGAACTAGCAAGTTGTCATCGACACCCATAGGTAGCATGGCCCAAGAGTAGGTTTCCAAATGGGATTTTGGACAAGTAGTGCCATTGATTTTTGCAATGTAGGGTGTTTTGTACTTTCTAGGAAGCTTTGACATGGATTGACGAAGGGTGTCATAGTCGATAGAGAGCGAGGCTCCCTTGCTCACATCAAGGGATGCAAGTTTCTTTTCTAACATTGCCAAGGTAAGGGGTTCATTCTTGTTTTTCCCCTTGCTTTCTTTCTTGGAAGCATAACTCTCATTGCCGGAGGAGGAAGATGATGAGCTAGACTCATACACCTTTTTCTTGTGCTTGCGGTGGCTTTTAGCCTTCTTAGTGTATGATACTTCATCATCGGAAGAGGTCCCATTCTCTTTCTTATTTGAGCTTAATTCGGCCAATTGTAGTTTCATGGCTTGGAGTTCGTCAACCATGGCTTTCATTTCCCCGGCTTGGATTCTCCTTTCAAGTTCTATTTGGGCCTTCATTTCATCATCTCTGGATTGTAGCAATTCTTTATATCGGATCCTTTGATCCTCAATTTCCTTCTTGAGTGCTTCGGAATTTATTGTGTCAGAAAAGAAATTGAGTTGTTACCGTTGGAGAGGTAAGGGGGCTTGACGACCTTAGAGATGAACTCGAGATATCCTAACGAAACATCTTTTAGAATATTAGCCCCAAACGATCCTAGATGGAGAAAAGGATGATGGTTAAAATTACCTCACGAGCGATTTTTTTTTTAAGTTTTATTTTTATTAGAGACGGAGTTTTGACTCAAGGAGGGAGCGCACATCGATTACAAATCACAAACACACATTCTGCAAATAAAGTCTCGCGCGAGACAACGTCATCTCGCACGAGACAATCATTCGGAAAGATGGATTTTTTTTCTTTCTTTTTCCTAAATTCATGGTCGGACGGACAAAGATCCGTTTTCTATCTAGCATCCTAGGTAAATCTTGAAGGCATACATAATTCGAACCAAACCTAGGGACTCGGTAATTGACCATTATTTGTAAAGTAAAGCCACGTAAAATTGACCGGAAGAATTTTTTTTTTCTTTAAAGGGACTTCCGAAAGGGTCATTCCGAAGGGACATTTCCGAAGGGACTTTTTTTCTTTTTCCGAAGGGACTTTTCCGAATCCTTTCTTGATAGTCAATTTTACATTAGCTTTATTTTGGTCAAACACAAGAAAGATTACCAAGTCAAAACCGACCGGTCACGGAGTGTTCCTAGAAAATATACTACATGATATATGGCGATGCAGGGCTGGAAGGCTAGGCTCCCCGCGATATGACAATCTAGGTGGATTGAATACGCGGAGTGGGATGATCCAACTTCGGAGAGACCGGAGACTAGGTGGTTACCGTCATCCGTCCTTAGTGTGGGTCCCGGGTTTATCAAGGGTTATGTAGTGCAATGACAGTTATAATATGAGTGTGCGTGTGTGATAGTCAAGCTAGGTGATAGAAAAAATAGAGATTTTTTTTTAAAATTAAAAGAAAAACAGATAGTGGCCGCACCAAGTGGTTGCCTACGTTTCTCCCAATTTAGGAAGACTCAGACCGTCGTTGTTCCAATTAATGAGAGAGAGAGAGAGATGAATAATTTAATTACAACTCCCGAATCCCCAATGGACAAGACTTTAATTTAAAAAACCCAATCACACGCAATTTATAAATAATAATCAATTATTTAAACTAAATACGGATTCGAGTTCTACATCTTAAGGGAGGCTTTAAGATGAGGGAACTCTGCAGATAATGAATTCTGGGATCCCCCTTGCGTGTTCGACTCTCGTCTTGGACCTTGAGACGAACAGGGAAAACCAGAATACACCTGACTGCCGAAGCGATATCTCGCGGGTGACAGGCTGTCTCGTGCGAGATATGCCTGGCCAGGATACATAAATCGAATTTATTTACTATTTTTTTTTGAAAACCTCTCTTTTTTTTACGCAAGTTTAAGCCTCTTTATATTTACAATCCCCAGCAGAGTCGCGCACTGTAGCGATGCGCGAATTTTTTAACATCTTTTTGAGTCACCACCTATATTATTCGTTTGAAAATATAGAAAAACCATTTGAAAATAGATTTTGGGTTCGGGGATTAGGTTATGGAATGGGAAGGTCAAGGAGCACCCATTCCACCCAATCCGGAGATCGGTCTTGCTAGAAAAAAGAGAGGTTTTCAAAGAAAAGAGATATTTTAAATAATAATTAAAATAAAGATCCATTTAACGAGGTTAAATGGAATATAGGATCGGTTGCTTCGAGACCATCCCCATGATTTGGGGAGGCTCTAGGCTGATCCTAGATTCAATGTATTTATACCACTCTAACAATCAATTAGAAAGGGAAAGGAAGATTACCTTGCGTGAAGTAATTTGGACAGAGTTTCAACTCAAGTTTAGAGTTGAACCTTGACTCGGACAGAGCTTCGCCTCAGTCCTCGATTCGAGCTTCGATGTTTGTTTATCAACAAGGTTGACAAACAAACTTTAGGTGATTTTATGGGTGATTTACAGGAATCTTTCAGGAAGAGAAACTAGTAAATGTGGGGGTTTTGACTTGAAAAGTCTGGGATCCAAAATACTGAAAGTCTTCAGGTATTTATAGGTGTTGGAGAGGTGTTGAAGATGAGATCAAACACCTTGGGAAGGTTCCAGAATCCAAACATCATTGGATGGTCGGATGGATAAAGTTTTATCCCGAAAGAGGTTGAAATCGACGAGGAAACTGCAATCTGCAGGTCTGCAGAACTCCTTTATCTCGCGCGAGACACGCTATTCCGCGCGAGATAAGGCAGTCAGTGGACAATTCTGTCCTTCCCTCGTTATTTTGTATGCATTTTAGTCCCAAACTAATGGTCGTTAGTCAAAACTTAACGAAACATGACGAAATGGTGGATTTCTACTTCTTAACTCAAGGCGAGACTTAGAGCGGTATAAATGTGCTCCGATGGGTTCAAAATGGGGTGTCTACACCTATATACTATAACATATACCCTATACCCTATACCCTATACTCTATACACTATACCCTATACCCTATACCCTATATACTATACTCTATACCCTATACCCTATATACTATACCCTATATCCTATACCCTATACTCTATACCCTATACCCTATATACTATACCCTATTTACTATACCATATACTATATATGAGTTATTATTTAGAGTATATGGTATGTGTATGATACGGAGTATATGATTTAGTGTAAAAAAGTTAAGTTTTATTTCTTTCAAAATTTATAACCTTTTTATATAACTTTTTGCAAAAAATGTATGTAGTAAACAAAAGTCTAAAATAGTCTTCATTATCCAAAAAAAAAAAAAAAAGTTAACTTTCTCATAACTGTTTTTTCAAAAAACTATTAAAAGTTATGATTTAGAGTATATGGTATGTGTATATGATACGGAGTATATGATTTAGGGTATAATGTATGGGTGTTTGGTGTATTGTGTATATATATGGTATAGGATATGAGTTATGGTTTAGGGTATATGGTATGGGTTATGTTTTAGTGTAAAAAAGTTAAGTTTTATTTCTTTCAAAATTCATAACCTTTTTTATATAACTTTTTCCAAAAAATGTATGTAGTAAACAAAAGTCTAAAATAGTCTTCTTTATCCAAAAAAAAAATTTTTTTTTAAAAAGTTAACTTTCTTATAGAACTTAACAGAAACTGTTAAAAAGTTAACTGTTTTTTCAAAATACTATTAAAAGTTATGATTTAAAGTATATGGTATATGTATATGATACGGAGTATATGATTTAGGGTATAAAGTATGGATGTTTGGTGTATTGGGTATATATGTGGTATAGGATATGAGTTATGGTTTAGGGTATATGGTATGTGTTATGTTTTAGTGTAAAAAAGTTAAGTTTTATTTCTTTCAAAATTTATAACCTTTTTTATATAACTTTTTGCAAAAAAATGTATGTAGTAAACAAAAGTCTAAAATAGTCTTCTTTATCCAAAACTAAATAATGAAAAAAAAAAGTTAACTTTCTTATAGAACTTAACAGAAACTGTTAAAAAGTTAACTGTTTTTTCAAAAAAAACTATTAAAAGTTATGATTTAGAGTATATGGTATGTGTATATGATACGGAGTATATGATTTAGGGTATAAAGTATGGGTGTTTGGTGTATTGGATATATATATGGTACAGGATATGAGTTATGGCTTAGGGTATATGGTATGGGTTATGTTTTAGTGTAAAAAAGTTAAGTTTTATTTCTTTCAAAATTCATAACCTTTTTTATATAACTTTTTGCAAAAAATGTATGTAGTAAAAAAAAGTCTAAAATAATCTTATTTATCCAAAAAAAAATTTAAAAAAAAAAAGTTAACTTTCTTATACTCCCTCCGTCCCAAAATGTTTGCCCCATTTGACTTTTTTGTTGAACTTTAACTACAAATATATGACAATTTAATTATGTTCATGAAATTTTAAAAATTCTTATTGATTCACCATTAATAATATTATCAACAATAACTTTTAGAATTTCATGAACATGATTAATCTCTCATAAATTTGTGGTCAAAGTTCAACAAAAAAGTCAAATGGGACAAACATTTTGGAACGGATGGAGTAGAACTTAACAGAAACTGTTAAAAAGTTAACTGTTTTTTCAAAAAACTATTAAAAGTTATGATTTAGAGTATATGGTATGTGTATATGATACGGATTACCCTATATTTATTTATTTATTTTTTTTTAATTTTTTATTCACTAGGAAATAATATTTTAGACTGTTAATTAGTGATTTTTTTAAAAAAAAGGTACTCCCTCCGTCCCACCAAAACTGATACTTATTTTCTTTTTGGTCCGTCCCAGCCAAACTGATACTTCCCAAAATGGAAGTGAATCTTTACTATTTATCCCACTCATTCTCTCTCATATTTCACTTTTACACTCACAACATTCTCTCTCCTAACTATTCCTCCCACTCATTCTCTCTCCTATTTAATTCTTCATGCTCACAATATTTTCTTTCACTTTTTCTCTCTATTACTTTTCCTTAATTTTTGTGCCCAGAAATTTGGTATCAGTTTTGATGGGACGGAGGGAGTATATAAAAAAAGATAGAAAAAAATCAAATAAATGAAAGTATATAGAAGAAAAGAGGGACGAACTACCCTATATTTATTTATTTTTAATTTTTTTAATTTTTATTCACTAGGAAATAATATTTTAGACTTTGTTAATTAGTGGTTTTTTTTAAAATAAGGTATATAAAAAATATAGAAAAAAACTAAATAAATGAAAGTATATAGAAGAAAAGAGAGACGGACTACCCTATATTTATTTATTTTTTTTTTATTTTTTATTCACTAGGAAATAATATTTTAGACTTTGTTAATTAGTGGTTTTGTTTTTTTTTAAAAAAAAAGGTATCTAAAAAAAGATTGATAAAAATTAAATAAATGAAAGTATATAGAAGAAAAGAGGGACGGACTACCCTATATTTATTTATTTTTTTAAATTTTTTATTCACTAGGTAATAATATTGTAGACTTTATTAATTAGTGGTTCTTTTTTTAAATAAAAAAAAGTATATAAAAAAAGATAGAAAAAAACTAAATAAATGATAGTAAATAAATTACTACCGACAGAATTATTCCGCCGCTGATAAATTAAAAAAAAAAGTAAAAAAATTATATTATCACCGACGGAATGATTCTGCTGCTGATAATTAAAAAATAAAAAAAAATTATATTATCACTGACGGAATTATTCCGTCGCTGATAAATTAAAAAAAATTAAAAATAAATAAATTACCACCCACGGAATTATTCCGCCGTTGATAAATTAAATTTTTTTAAAAAAAATTATATTATCACCGACGAAATTATTCCGTCGGTGATAATTAAAAAAAATAAAAAATAAATAATTTATCAGCGACGGAATAATTTCGCCGCTGATAAATTAATTTTTTTAAAAAAAATTATATTATCACCAACAGAATTATTCCGTCGCTGATAAATTAAAAAATAAATAAATTATCACCGATGGAATTATTCCGCCGCTGATAAATTTATTTTTTTTAAATTATCACCGACGGAATTATTCTGCCGATGATAATTTAAAAAAAAATTAAAAAAATTATATTATCACCGATGGAAATATTTCGCCGCTGATAAACAAAAAAAAATTAAAAAATATGAAATTAATACCGACGGAATAATTTCGCCGCTGATAAAAGAAATAGCGACGGAAAACCCGTCGGTAGAGTCAAGAAAAGTCAAACGCACTTTAGAGCGGAATTGAAACGAATATTCGACGAATATTTGTTTTTAGCGACGGAATTCAGCGGCGAAATTTAATTCTATCGGTAAAATCGACGCCTAAATTATTTCGTCGCTATAGCATCATTTCCGTCACTATATAGTGACGGAATAATTTTGTCGCTGGTAATTCCGTCGCTAAAGACAAAGTTTCTAGTAGTGGGGGAAATCGAGATTCATGGATGAAATGTAAAGAGTGAGTACATTTTTCCTATAGGTGCTGCAAATCGGACGGCGAAAGTGGCCGGAAGGGAGAGAGAAGGTGGACGAAATCACAGCGAAGATGGCCAAAATCACGGCGAAGGTGGCCAGAAGGGGAAGAGAAGGTGACCGAATCACGGCGGAGAATGGAGGCCGCCGGCTAGAGAGAGGACCGTGCTCGCCGCCAACTACAACAGAGATATTGTGTTCGCCGCTGCCTCTATCGCCGCTGGGAGAAGTGAGGAGAGAGAAAGAGAGAAATAAATCATAGTAAATAGAGAGAAATAAATTAGGTCTGGCTTGCCTTATTTATACAAAATGTTACCCATGGAAATTTTCGTATATACTACCCAAGGAATATTTCGTGGGTAATTAATGCCTATACACACGAAATTTCCGTCGGTAGTACTCACGGAATTTGGTCAGTGGGTAAATTAAAAGATTACTCATGGAATTTCCGTCTGTAATAAAGTTAATATTTTTTTGGAATTATTCTTCATGAATCCGTCGGTAACATTAAAAATTCCATGGGTAATAGTTACGGAATTTTCTGTGGGTAATATTTCGTGGGTAATCTCCGTAACCCCGCACCTGCTGATAACCGGACTCCTTCACCTGACCATGGTGACCGGGGAAAGAAGAGGAGCCAGCCCGAAGTAGAGGGTGCGCGCAAGGAAATGCAACCAATGGTTTAGTAACTCGAGGTTATAACATTCACTACTCCCAGCTCACCGGCCACGGGGTCCATCTGTGCTAATGCTTACAATATCTCAAATGTTGAGACCCGTGAAGCTTTGTGGAGCTTGTGCAACAAAACCAGGGAGGTGCCCCCAGTTCAAAGAGTGGACCTATACTCTCGTAGGGGTCATAACTCGGTGGTGGGGCTTGGTCTTTTGAACAGGCTCTACTCCCCTGACTTCTATAATAATGTAAGGTCCAAGCTTAACGCATCAGCTTTAGCGGGAAACATTGGCTTAATGGACACGGAGGTATATCATTCCTTCTTTATTTCCTTTATTTCTTTCTATCTTTTTTATGATTGTTGATCGCTGACCTCGTTTTGCTTTCTTTTCAGATGGCCAACGATGCCATGAGCCTCTGTGAAATAAACGGACGAGCAGGTTGCCTCCATCAGTGACAAGAACAAGGCCTTGGGGAAGGCTCTGGAGGATAAGAATACCCTGGCTACGTCTCTGAAGGAGAAGGAAAATGACCTCAAAAACTTATGTGAAAAATATGATGAGACGCTCAAATCCTTGGAGCGGGTTAAGGGTACGCGGGGATGAATACCGTGGGCAAAAAGAGCAGCTGCAGAAGAGGGTAGAGGATTACGCGGGCATGTAGGAGGCTTCCAAAAAGCAAGTCCTGGATCTGGAGGCACAAGTGGATACATTGTCTAAAGAGCTACTCCCTCTAAAATAGTTCCAGCTTAAAAAAGATTCCCAGATCACCGCCACCCGGAAGAAGGCTGTTGAAGAGTTTAAAAACTCCAAAAAATAAAAGATGAAATATTGGAGGAGTGCTCTTCTCAGTTTGATGCTTCTAACAAGACCAGCTAAGGAACATTGCTGCTACGGGCAAATTCACTGTGGAGCAACTTGCCATCATTGGCTCTTTGATCGATGCCTATCTCGAATGTCTTCCCGGGCATGCATTGGTCCCTCTGGCTAAGGATGACATTGATAATCTTGATGAAGCAGCAACATCAACTTTTCCCCCTGTTTCCGCGGTCACTGCCCCAAGCCTCATCGACGTACTTGACAGTCTGAGGTGGGGTGAAGAGAAGCTTTCACTTGAAGTCGCTGTTGTTCGACTATTTCCCAATAGGCCTGCGGTCAGTGAGCTGTTTTTGCCCCGGTCAACGCCTACTTCTACTCCAGATTCTGCTACAACGGATCCTGCTCCAACTCCTTCTGCTCCTACCCCAGAGGTCATATCAACCCAGGAGCCTCCTCAACCAACTGCTTAGATGTTGGAGTTTTCTTTTTTGCTTTTTTTCATAATAGATTCTAGGACTTGTACTTTCCTTTATCTCTATTAATGAAATAGTTTTTGTTCATTCTTATTCATGTCTTTAGGCTTTTGAGTTTTTGCAATGTTGAATACTTTGTTTGTGAAAATCGTAATAAATCCATACTCGTGCCTTCCCTCTTTTGAGTTTTCAAGACTTGTGAATGATCACTTTATACTCAATGTTTGGCCGCAGGCATTGTAATTCCCTTATCAGATTGTTAGGTTGTGTTATGAGTTAGTTACTCCTTACTAAAAACCTTTCAAGTTTTTTCATGGGAGTTAACCTTTTTCACTATGATCACAGTTAATTGTGGCTCTTAGACTTTGAGGTTTTATCTTGGTCTGTATTGTGGGCTCCAACTGCACATCACTCTCGTCCATTCACCTTAGTAATTTACGCGTTCTGGACTCTTAAGGTGATCGCTATTTCAAGCATTTTTGTGGTCCTTTCCTTCTTCTATACACATTTTATAGGTTCCCTCCTTGATGATTTGGGTAACTTTATACGGACCTTCCCATTTTGGGGAGAGCTTGTGAAAATTGGGTTGGATCATTTGGACTTCTACATTTCGTAATACCCAATTTCCAACTGAAAAGCTTCTTTTGCTAACTCTTTTGTCATGATGTTTCTTGTCTTTCTACTTGTAGTTAACCATTTTTTCTCTTGCCCGCATCCTTTTTTCTTCGAAATCATCTAGGTTTCACCTTCTGGTGGCCTCATTTTGTGTCTCATCGAAGTAAGTGACTCTGTAGGAAGGGAGGGCTACTTCTACTAGGGCTACGACCTCTGACCCATAAGTGAGTGAGAAAGGAGTTTCCCTGTTGAGTTTCTTATAGTGGTGCGGACTACCCATAGTGCGGTCTGGAACTTGTCTAACCAGCGTCCTCCTTGTCCTTCTAAATTTTTCTTTAGGGCAGCGAGGACTAACTTGTTCACGGCTTCAACTTGACCATTTCCTTGAGGATAAGCTACTGTGGACTAGCGGTGTTGGACTTTCATTCTTTCACTTTCAGTTATAAATTTTGCTGTGAACTGAGTGCCGTTGTCCGAGACTATTACTCTTAGTATTCCAAATCGATACCATATGTGATCATGAACGAAGTTGATAACATTTTCCTCGGAGATAGTGGCCAAGGCTTTGGCCTCTGTTCATTTTATGAAATAATCAACGGCCACTACTACGTATTTAATGCCTCCTTTAGCAGTTGGGAACGGCTCTATTACATAAATACCCCACGTATCAAACGGTTACGATGGTATAACCAAAGTTTGCTCTGTTAATGGGAGTCTAGGGGTGTCCACAAATCGATGGCATTTGTCACATTTCCTTCTGTATTCCTCTGCGTTATTTCTCATGGTTGTCCAGTAGAATCCCTGAAATTGTATTTTGTCCGAGAGTGTACAGGCTTCTAGATGACTGCCACAGACTCCTTCATGGACTTAATAGAGTAAATTGGTGACCATGCGGGTTTTCACACATCTGATTAGGGGTTTGGTGAATGATCATCGATACAGCACTCCGTCTATGACCGTGTACTTCACGGACACCTTTTTGATTAGTCTAGCCTTTGTTTACTCCTTGGGGAGGGTCTCATTCTCGGTATAATCTTGAATTTCATCTACCCAGTACCTCTCTTGGTCCTCGATGTTGTTAATTTGAATTCAATCTATCGCAGGTGCTTCTACGAATTCAATTTGGCAGTCCGCATATAGATCTTCCATTTCTTGCTCGGTGATTCTGGAGAGGAGGTCTGGTTCTGTATTGCCTTCTCTCATTATTTGGTTCACCTCATAGTATTCGAAGTTTTTGAGAATGGATTTTGCTAGACTGCAGTACTTGGCTAAAATCGGTTTATTCGTGTCATACTCCCCCTTTATCTGATTTACTATGAGCTGAGAGTCACTATTTATTTCAATATTTGGGACCCCCATATCTCTGGCTAATTCCATGCCTGCTATGATTTCTTCATATTCAGCCTGATTGTTTCACTACAAGAAAAACAGGTTTTAGCGACGGAAAAATCCGTCGCTAAATGTCCAAAATCCGTCGCTAAAACGATTTACCGACGGATTACCGACAGATTTTTTCCGTCGCTATTGTTTAACGACGGAATTTCATGTCCCTTGGTAATTTAACGACGGACCAATCCCTCGCTAATCTGTTCCAAACCGTCGCTAATAATATGGATGGGACGACGAATTTATGATATTTTGCGACGGAATAATCCGTCGTTATTTTTTAAAATCCGTCGCTAAAATTTATTACAAATTTTCCCAATTTTATTAATTTTATTAATTTTTTTAAATTTTCTTTTTTCAATTTTTTTTTTTGATATTCCAAATTACCGACGGATATTTCCGTCGCTAATTTGATATTTTTTATTAAAAAAAATTATATATATATATATATATATATATATATATATATATATATATATATATATATATATATATATATATATATATAAATAAATATATATATATATATAAATATTTAGTTATTCTCAAATCAATCCCTCAACTTTTTTTATTTTCAAATCAATTCCTCAACTTTTTATAAAAATCTTACAAATTTTAATACGTGCTCACTTTTCATTAAACACCCAACAAAATTGTTAAACTTTTTGTTAAAAATCTAACAAAATTTTTGCCAGTGCCTCTCACACAGTGAAGGCCCAAAAATATGTTCTCACCATCCAGATTTATACATGCAAAAATAATCAATAGTAAAATCTTCTCACATTCATTAGTTGTATAGTACCCAGTAACAAATAAAAAGCTCGTTATATATCACAAAAAAAAGGCAGAAGCATGTAAGCATAATAACTCGGATAATGCTACAGAAGTTGCATTGAGCAGCAAACTGACATACAAGCACCATTTTAATGACAATGGAACACGAAAAGATTCCACTGTTTTGCAGTAACAGAAAGGTATAAAATTTCTGAGGAAGTCCTACACAAGCAGTGCACCAAGTAAAAAAACCACAGCTTAAAATCAAGAATCCCTATCACCACGTCCAGAAGCTGACTTTCCTTGACCATCACCACCACCCGAAGGAGTTTCTTGTCCATCTTGCTTGCCTCCTCTTACATCCATCATACCACCACCCGGATTGCCAAGTCCGGCTTGCATGGACTGGTGCATCCCAAGCATAGCATTCTGCTGCATGCCAGATCTCAGATCCACACACACACACACGAACCGGCGTTAATTTCCAGATTCCGGTGCTCCAAATCAACGTCGGCGGTTGGGGAGAGAGAGAAGAAGACAGCGTTGGGGTGGCCCTCGCCGGAGACGATGAAGGGGAGAGAATACTTGTTGCCGTCGCCAGATCTGAGGGAGGGAGATGTAGAGGGAGACGAAAAGGGAGAGAAGATGGATGGGAAGATGTGTGCGTGCGTGAATCGGTGGATGGGAAAGGGTAGGGAGATGAGAATAATCGGAAGTGAGGGAGTAAGGGTTTCGCCGGAAGTGGGGGAGGGTTCGCCGGCGCCGGAGATGGTAGAGATGGAGTAGAGAGAGAAAGTGTGTGTGTGTGTGTGTGTAAGAGTGTGTGTGTGTGTGTGTGACTGGGAAGAAACGTGTGAATGGTTATTGTTTTGGGAGATGTGAATGGTTATTGTTTTGGGGATAAGATGTAGGGATAGAGGGGTAGGTTTTTAAATGAATTGGTTGAGTAATTGTGAGCCATTGATATTAATCAAATGAATGGTTGAGATCAAATAGTGAATACATTATGAGGATCCATGTGCACATATAACAACCAATGGGTAAATGACACCTCAAATGTTTTTAATTTTAGTTATTATTTCTAGTGTTATTAGTAATAACACATATTTATAATATTAATTAGATATGATAATATTGATACTTAGTTTTTAAAAAAAAATGTTTAATTCATTTAAAAATTAATAAAATTATTTAATAGTAATAATTGTATAATTAATGTAAACACTAAATACTACAATAATACTTTTTAATAACATAATAATAATAATTGACAAACCTCATACGTATATAACATTTTGAAAAAAACTTTCTTACTAAAAAAATCTAAAACATTTAAATATATTTAAAAAAAATACTCATAGTGAAGAATATTGTCCGTCCCTCATTTCTTTATTATACCATCATTTGTTTAGTTAATTTATAACTTTTTAAAAAAAACTTTCTTACTAAAAAAAGTTTAAAACATTTATATCTATTCAAGTAAAAAATTTAAAAAAATATACTCATAGTGAAGAATATTGTCCGTCCCTCATTTCTTTATTATACTATCATTTGTTTAGTTACTTTCTAACTTTTTTTAAATATTTTTTTAAAAAAACTTTCTTACTAAAAAAGGTCTAAAATATTTATCTCTATTTAAAAAAATATAAAAAATACTCATAGTGAAGGATATATTGTCTGTCCCTCATTTATTTAGTTAATTTCTAACTTATTTTATATATATTTTTTAAAAAACTTCCTTACCAAAAAACGTCTAAAATATTTATCTCAATTCCAAAATAAATTAAAAAAATAATTATACTTTTAAAAATTACTTGAGAAGTTGTTAAGTAGTGACTTTTTTTTTAAATGTTAAGTAGTGATTTTTTTTTTTAAAATGTTACATAAAAAAAGTTAAGATTTAATTTTTAAAAAATAAGTATATAAAAGAAAAAAAGAGGGACGAACAATAGCATATATTTTTTTTAATTTTTTTTTAATTTTTTTAATTTTTTTTATGGCTTAGTAATATATTTGAGATGTTTGTTAGTCGTGAATTTTTTTAAAAAAAATTAAGAATTTTTTATTTAAAGAGAGAGAGAGAGAGATGAGGGAGTTAGTAAATAAGGGATTAGTAAATAATAAAATTTGGACTATTGGATTTAATTGTTTGTGATGTATTTAATGATTAAGATTTAGATTGACTAGTGATTAATTAATAATAATACCCTATAGGGTATACCCTATACCCTATAGGGTATAGGGTATAGGGTATTCCCTATAGGGTATAGGGTATACCCTATAGGATATAGGGTATACCCTATAGGATATAGGGTATAGGGTATACCCTATAGGGTATAGGGTATAGGGTATAGGGTATGCCCTATAGGGTATAGGGTATATGGTATAGGGTATAGGGTATAAGGTATACCCTATAAGGTATAGGGTATAGGGTATATGGTATACCCTATAGGGGGTATCCTATAGGGTATAGGATATAGGGTATACCCTATATGGTATATGGTATACCCTATAGGGGATATCCTATAGGGTATAGGGTATACCCTATAGGGTATAGGGTATAGGGTATACCCTATAGGGGTATAGGGTATAGGATATAGGGTATGTCCTATAGGGTATAGGATATAGGGTATGCCCTATAGGGTATAGGGTATAGGATATAGGGTATGCCCTATAGGGTATAGGGTATACCCTATATGGTATAGGGTATGCCCTATAGGGTATAGGGTATAGGGTATGCCCTATAGGGTATAGGGTATGCCCTATAGGGTATAGGATATGCCCTATAGGGTATAGGGTATAGAATATAGGGTATGCCCTATAGGGTATAGGGTGTAGGGTATACCCTATACCCTATACCCTATACCATATAGGCTATAGGGTATAGGGTATAGGGTATACCCTATACCCTATACTCTATACCCTATATGGTATAGGGTATAGGGTATACCCTATTCCATATAGGGTATATGGTATAGGGTATACCCTCTACCCTATACCTTATACCCTATATGGTATAGGGTATAGGGTATACCCTATACCCTATACCCTATACCCTATAGGGTATAGGGTATAGGGTATACCCTATACCCTATATGGTATAGGGTATAGGGTATAGGGTATACCCTATACCCTATACCATATAGGGTATAGGGTATACCCTATACCCTATAGGGGGTATCCTATAGCGTATAGGGTATAGGGTATACCCTATATGGTATAGGGTATACCCTATAGGGTATAGGGTATAGGGTATACCCTATATGGTATATGGTATACCCTATAGGGGATATCCTATAGGGTATACCCTATAGGGTATAGGGTATACCCTATAGAGTATAGGGTATAGGGTATACCCTATAGGGGTATAGGGTATAGGATATAGGGTATTCCCTATAGGGTATAGGATATAGGGTATGCCCTATAGGGTATAGGGTATAGGGTATGCCCTATAGGGTATAGGGTATACCCTATAGGGTATAAGGTATGCCCTATAGGGTATAGGGTATAGAGTATACCCTATAGGGTATAGGGTATAGGGTATAGGGTATATGGTATACCCTATAGGGTATACCCTATAGGGTATAGGGTATAGGGTATAAGGTATACCCTATAGGGTATAGGGTATATGGTATACCCTATAGGGTGTATCCTATAGTGTATAGGGTATAGGGTATAGGGTATACCCTATATGGTATAGGGTATACCCTATAGGGTATAGGGTATAGGGTATAAGGTATACCATATAGGGTATAGGGTATAGGGTATATGGTATACCCTATAGGGTGTATCCTATAGGGTATAGGGTATAGGGTATACCCTATATGGTATAGGGTATACCCTATAGGGTATAGGGTATAGGGTATACCCTATACCCTATAGGGTATACCCTATACCATATAGGGTATACCCTATAGGGTATAGGGTATATGGTATGCCCTATAGGGTATAGGGTATGCCCTTTAGGGTATAGGGTATAGGGTATGCCCTATAGGGTATAGGGTATAGGGTATATGGTATACCCTATAGGGTGTATCCTATAGGGTATAGGGTATACCCTATAGGGTATAGGGTATAAAAGTTATATAAAAAAAAGTTAGAAAAAAATAAACAAATGAAAGTATAATAAAGAAATCAGAGACGGGTAAAATTCTTTAATTTTATTATATATCCAATATTTTTGTATTTATAAAAAAATAAGTAAATAAAAGAAAAAAAGAGTGACGGACAATAGCATGTATTTTTTTTTAATTTTTTTAATTTTTTATGGCTTAGCAATATATTTGAGATGTTTGTTAGTAGTGATTTTTTTTAAAAAAAAAGTTAAGAATTTTTATTTAAAAATATATATTTTATATAATTTTATCATATTTGGCCTTACATCATTTACATTTGAGGAAAACTTAAAAATTATGTATTAATAAACATGCATTAAATTGTATAATTTAAAAAAAAAAAAAATTCGTCGGTAATCCCTCGTTAATCCGTCGCTAAAAGAAATTGAAATAATATTTTTTTTCTAATTATATAGCGACGAAATGCATCCGTCGGTAAAAAAAATCTCAAATCCCTCGTTATTCCCTCGCTAATCCGTCGGTAATTAATAAGAAATAATATTTATTTATTTTTTACTTTATATAGCGACGGAAGTTATTCGTCGTTATATTATTTTCAAAATTCCGTCGTTAATCCGTCGCTAAATGAAAATAAAATAATATTTTTATTTTTTTAGTTCTATAGCGACGAAATACATCCGTCGGTAAAAAAAAATTGCAATCCCTCGTTAATCCGTCGGTAAACCGTCGGTAAAAAGAGGCGCAATTTTTTGGCGCCAATTTTACGACGAAATAGTGAGGGAATAGTGTCCGTCGTTAAAGTTGTCGTTTTCAGTTTTTTATTTTTTATTTTTTATCCCTCACTATTCTCTCGCTAATCCGTCGCTATTAGCGACGGATTTGTATCCGTCGCTAAAATCTGTCGCTAAATGACAGTTTTCTTGTAGTGTTTGATGCTCCAAACTTGAATTCTAAGGCTCTTTCGAATTTTACTTTACCTGGTGCGATCAGGAGTATGCCCGCGCCACTCATTAACTTGCTTGCAGATCCGTTAACGAATAGAGTCCATATTTCTTGTGTTCGCTCTTTAGTTGGATCCATCTTTGACTCCGAACTTTCTCGGGTTTCTTGGGGTTCTATACTCTTTCTTTTTCCCAATTCGCTGTTCGCAAGTTTGAATGATGTTTCTGCCACAAAGTCTGCTAAGCCTTGTGCCTTGATGGTCCTTCTTGGGGAATAGGTGATCTGGAACTTAGTGAGTTCTATAGACCATGACAACATTCTACCTAAATACTTTGGCTTATACAATACTCTTTTCAGTGGTGCTTTTGTGAATACAGTTATAGGGTGTGCATAAAAATAAGCTCGTAATTTTTTAGCTGCTACAAGCAAGGCATAAGCTTGAAGAAGGGGAGGCATTTCTCTACAAACCACGATATGAAGCGGCCAAGTGCAGTGATGCGCCCATTTAACTTTTGCACGTCCTTATGCATGCAGGAGGTTTCATGTCTAAGAGCGCTTGAATTTTTTCTGGGATTGCCTCTATTACGCGCTGATTGACCATGAAGCCTAGAAACTTGCCCGCTTTCACCCCAAAGGCACATTTGAGGGGGTTAAGCTTCATGTTGTTGCGGCGCTAGTTGGAGAAAGTTTCTGCCACATCGAGCTCGTGGGAATTCTCCTTTGTCTTTATGACCATATCATTTATGTAGGCCTTAAGATTTTTGCCTAGCTAGTTGGTCCTTGAAGACAATGTTGACCATTCTCTGATAGGTGGCTCCTGCGTTTTTCAGCCCAATGGGCATCATAGTGTAGCAGTACGTTTTTTCCGCTGCGATGAAGGCTATGGAGGCAATATCTTTAGGAGCCATATTGATCTGATGGTAACCAGAGTATGCATCGATGAAACTCATAACCTAGTGCCCGGCTATAGAGTCCACCAAGTGGTCAATTCTGGGAAGAGGGAAGCAATCATTGGGACAAGCCTTGTTGAAGTCTGTGAAGTCAACACACATCCTCCATTTTTCATTAGGCTTTTTCACCACAACAACGTTTGCTAGCCACTTGGGATATGATATTTCTTTGATTATCCCTGCCTTAAGCAGCTTTTCTACCTCTTCCTTAATCGCGATCTCTTTCTCCGGAGAAAAATATCTTGAT
The DNA here is from genome assembly GCA_022495995.1 of Adenophora triphylla var. japonica. NCBI lineage: Eukaryota > Viridiplantae > Streptophyta > Magnoliopsida > Asterales > Campanulaceae > Adenophora > Adenophora triphylla. Next base: position 286,221 of record JAFEMH010001573.1, read on the forward strand.
TTTTAGTGGATGCCTTCGAAGGAGGAGCTATCATTGAGTTTATGGACGATCACGTCCTCGTTGATACCTTTCATATCCTCCACTCTCCATGTGATCACATCGTTGTTCTTTATGAGGAACTCAATCAAGATCTTTCTTTCCTCGGGATGAATTTCCAGACCGAAGTTAACTTTTTGCTCGGGGTAGTGGATATTGAATACCATTTCCTCGAGCTTCTTGTTAGACCGGAGTTCGCTGATTTCACGATTGTACAGGGAGTCAATGATGATCGTTGGTGGGGGGAGCGTCCTCCAGGGAGAGCAGACATGGAATATATGATTTTTTATTCTATGTCTCCCAAGATTCCCCTATCAACATAGCCTCCAGCAACCGGACCCATTCTTTTTGCCTTCCTGTTCTTTTTTAGCTCTATCGTGGTGGAGTGGAAGGAGAGCATACCCAAGAAATCGGGTACGGGCACTTGCCTTTATTTTTGCTCCGCTTTGCTTCCTTATTCAACTGCGAGCAGGAGGCTTGACTTTTCTGTTTTCTCTTTTCCTCAGACGTTTTGAGGAATCTCTCGGGCTGGTTTTTGATGGCCGCAATTCCACCCGGAGTGTTGGATTTTTCCCTTTGATGGGGGACAGATGTTACGATTCCCAGTGCGGTCTGAGCAGTGATGCCGCGTATGGCGTTGTATTGGAATTGTAGATCTATGACCCTGAAGGTGACCTTAGCAGTTATCTGTTGGGGATTTTCCCCTATGGTCACCTTAAAGTCTATCGTCCCTTTCACGCGGACAGTGTGATTAGTGAATCCCTCAAGTAGACCGGTGTAGGGAGTGAGATGGGCTTCAAACATCTTCATGTCTACCAACGTGTGGTAGTAGAGATTCTTTGGCCGCTCCGATGTCAATGAGGACTCTATTAATGTTTGCTCGCGAGATCCTCATTTTGATGGTCAGGGGTTTGGTGGAATGGAAAAGAGTGGAGGCTAGCTCGCTTTGTTTGAATCCTATCTCTTGCGTTTCTTCTGGAGCTAAGGGAGGAATCAAGAAGACCTTCTCCAAAGTCTTGATCTGATGGGTGAGTTTAGTGTTGGAGGGAGCCTCTACTCCAATAAAGTTTATATTGTAGGTCCCTTGCTCACCCGCATCAGTATTATCTCTCTCTCTTCTTTCAGGGCCATGTTGAGGTCGTGCCATATTGGTGTTAACATTGTTGCTGGTGTTATCACCCTTCACCCATTTGGCAAGCTCGCCGATGTTGATTCTCTGTTGAATGATCTTTTTTAGATGTAAGCAATCCTCAGTATTGTGATCGTGATCGTTGTGGTAGTCACAAAACTTAGCTCTGCTCCTCTCACTTGGCCTTTGGCCCATCGGGGGAGGAGGAGGAACTTCCATAGCTTTGAAGATTGAAGTCCGCTACGCGGTCAGGGGAGTATATACTGTTTTGTCTGCCAACCTTCTGAGTTTATTAGTATTGTTGTTTCTTTTCTTCCCCTAACCATGACCGCGACTGCGACGGGATCCTTGGCCGATCTCTTTCACATGATCGATCTTTCTTTGGCTGTCCTGTGGGCAGCTAGTTCATTGGGCTCTTCTGCGGAGGTGATAGCAGAGGCTCTCTCATACATTTCCTCCACATTATTCGGCCTGTCCGAGGCAAAGTTCATTTTCAAGACACTGGAGGACAGACCTGTTGGTGTAATGCCCTAGGCTATAGTTATGTTTAACTTGAATCGTTGTGTATTATCTTTATCATTTATTATAGAGCATGTTTATTATGTTCATTATATGTTTGCATGTTTATTATATTGAACTGCGTCCCTAGTTGTTGTGAACAAGTAGTATAAGTTGGTAATGGATAATCATAGAGATGATTATATGCATGCAGATACACATTACACTTATGAATACTTGCTAGAGAACAAGTATTGGACATGACCTACTTATGAGATTTATGACATGGTCTGTTGTCATGATTAAATCTCATGATAGTCGGGTTATTGAATCCTTTGTACCTGAGATTATCATCATCTTCCACATGATGAAGATCGTGTTTGATATAGTCTAACACTATCTTTAATCGGATAGCAATAAGGGCTATGTTAGCACGATTGGATTCATGTAGGGAAGAATGATAAGTCAAGACGGGATTTGTCCCTCTTATGAAGAGAGATGTTTGCTTGGGCCCCTCGATGAATGATGTTGATGAAATGTGTGGCCACACTCAATTAGTGATTTGATAGAGATCAAATGCGTCTGGATTATCAACACATTCGAAATCGAGAAAGCATTGAACAAGATGAGTTGACCTAGACCATGACTCATGTTCAATTAGACATCGTGGACAAAGGGATTGTGACATTGGATCTATCGAGGAATCAAGCTTTGATCTTATATTAATTGGATGGATATAATGGTTTGCTAGAAACCACTTATGTCTAGTGAGGTCATGTTTTGGCTCACTACCAACATAATATAATTCCTTTTGGGTCACACGCAAAGAACGAATTTGATTCGGGCTGAAATTATGGAATCTGGACTCATGGGCGACCGCTGAGGTTTGCATGGGCGACGTCCACAAGTCAACTGTTGACTTGGGCGACCGTCGAAGTGACATGGGCGACCGCTCATGAGGATTTCAAAATAGTGCATGAAAGACTGTACAAGTGGGCGACCGCCCAGCCCCAGGTGGGCGACCGCCCATGTTGGAATTTCGAAATAAGGGAAAAGGCTGTACAACTGGGCGACCGCCCATCCTTTTGTGGGCGACCGCCCATCCTTTGGTGGCCGACTGCCCGGCCCCCGTTTCAGCAATCCGTTTTGGCTTCAGAAAAGGACTTTTCTCCCTAATTGTTAGGGTTATTTATAAAGTATAAATATGTCCTTTTGCCCCAGCCATAACACACGAATTTTAGGGCTTGATAAACATAATTATCTTGATTTTGATTGTGAATCAAAGATCAAAACACCCTAGATTCAATTCCATAATCAGCCATAGATTATTGAAAAGTGTTTCAATAATCAAGAAGATCATCTAGCAATCCAACAAGAAGGAGTTCTTGGTTTGTTCGCATGTGGATCACCATTAGAGGGAGGTTGCTTCATCTCCTAAGGCTTGAAGCTCCATTGTTGATTACATCACAAAGTTCGAAGAAGGATATTAGAAGATTCGACATCAAAGTTCAAGGCTTGAATTTTGAGATCTGTTTTGACAAACGAAATCGCATTAAAGGTATGTAATTCTATTTCATAGTTTTTCTAATCTCTTCATGCTAGACGGATCTAAGGGCTAGGGTTTTGATGTTCTTGTTAATTTTTCCGCTGCGTTTGTAACTCCAAAGTCCAACAGTGGTATCACAGCCCTGTCTTGCCATGATTAGGATTGAAATTGCATGCTAGATTTAATTTGATTATTTTCTACCATACTATATGAAATAGATCTAGATTCCATGTGTTTTTTTATGAAAAAAAAGTATATATGATATGCCATGTTCATGATTTATGATAAATTAATTAGATTAGTTTATCACATAGGTTGTTAGTCTATTTAATATGATTAAAGTAGATTGTAATTTCTCAAAATTGAATCAAACTGTTTGTATTAAATTTTGTGAAGCCCTATGTTCATGATTATGTTCACATGAGATCTATGTTACAACCATGCGATGTTTATTACAATATGAAAACCTTCTAAATATTTAAGTCTTATGCCATTCCTCGATTAGAACACTTGTGATATTTTAGGGTATTTGATGTACTTTTGTGAATGTGTGCCCAAATTGTGGATTCACGCGAGTTTGAAGACATCCGGTTTAATTTGAAAAACGGAGTCGCCACGCCATTTTGATTTCCTCAAAACTTTGAAAAAAAGGATTTATGGGTTCGGAGGTTAAGTTACCCCTTGGGAAGAACGGATCGTCGTTCACCCAAGGTTCCTTGCCGTAGCAAGTCTCCCTAGATTCCGTTTATTTTGCTTGCTTGCGTGCTTTCTTGTGTGCATGTGTTGGAATGAAAGGGGAGGGAATGTCCCAAGTTGTCTTCCGGACGTACAAACCATTTATTGGTTGTTGCTCGGGATTTCTTGGATTTTATGTATTCGGGATTTTGATCCCGTCCTCATCTTTGACTTGTGATCATCGCATTTTGACCTCGGGACTTGCGTGATCGAGAGAAGGACTCTCTTTTATAGCCCAAAATGAGGTTCTTTAGGAAGGAATGTCCTTAGCCCATCAATCCTACACCTTAAGACGATCGAGCTTATATGAATGCTTCATGCTCGCCTTAAGTGATAATCGGAGATATAGGGTTCAAGGTTGTCCTTTTCTAAAGAAATTGTGGAACCTTTAATGGAAGAAACGATGTAAAGATAGGATCTTTACACCGGTCCGTTCCAAGGTTGTTAATGAGGACATGGGGGAAATGCATGTAAAAATGACATTTTTAGTGAAAAGATGACATTTTTGGGTTGCAAATGATGCATTTGATTTGCAAAGGATGTATTTTGATGTAAATGCATGATTTTTATGCAAAGGATGCATTTTTATGAGGAAATTAGGGCTTAGTATGCAAAGGATGCATAAAAATTGCATTTTGAAAAGCTAAGGATGCATTTTTATGATAAAGGAATGACCTTTAATGCAAAGGATGCATGAAAATGGATTGTAGGTACAAAGGATGCACCTTTTTTATAAAGACATGATTTTTATATGCAAATGATGCATAAAGATGACATTTTTATGTAAAAAGGGGATTTTTAAGTGCAAAGGATGCACCTTTGAGTATAAAGATTATATTTTTAATGACAAATGATGCCTAATTCATGCAAAGGATGCAAAGGGAAAAAAGGGGGTATGATAAAGATATGATCTTTAATACTAACTACCAAGTCCCAAGCAAAGATAATAACAATATATGAATGCAAGGAGCAATTTAATTCACATAGAGCAATTAGAATGCAAGGTTAGGGAGTGAGAGGTTACCAATGGTGGCCTCTTCTTCTTTGGGTGGTGCTAGATGGAAGGACCAATCTTGGGATCTTCAAGGAGGAAGGAGGAGGCTTCTTGGCTTGCTTCTTCAACCATTGGGATTCCCAGCAGTATTGAGGAGTGTTCTTGAGTCTGAATATGGAGTGTGGTGTGTGTTTTTCATATTTCAAATGGGTAGAGGAGGGCTCTATTTATAGGCAGTCTGGAATTCGCCAATGAAGCCGTGCGGCCAGAGACCCTTGGCTAATGCAGCCGTGCGGCATTATCCCTTGTGACTCAGCATGTTTCTAGAATCATGCAAGGTGGCCATTCTAGAAGTTTTCCCAAATTAAGAAAAACGTGTTTCTTAATTGAGAAGCTTTCCTTTCAGTCCCTATATGATTTGGAACAGTTTCGGAATTGTTCCGGAACTCCAGGAAAGTCCAGGGAGTTACCGGGAAATTTACCGGAATTGCCGGGGAAATTAACCGGAAGGCATGAGCCAGATTTGGGTACTTACAGAAGCCCCTCGGCAACGTCACTTGCAGGGCGAGTGGGGTTGTCGATAGAAAAGGATCCAATCTGGCGAGTGCCGAGACGGATTAGGTGACCAAGGTGGTCGAGTGGCTGAACCTCTGGAAGGCTACCTACGTATCCCGAGTGGGAATCAAGCCAGGCCGTAGTTCTGAAAAGATCCGCTGAGGAATAGAGAAGAGAAAACTGGTCTCTTGATGGGGAAATGGCAGAGAAAATGACCTAGGAGGTCAAGCAATTGATCCTACTGGGGATATGCTAGAAGTGACCAAAGTGGTAGGATGTAAAGACCTTTATGAGGGGCTAATTCATCACTGAGGAGTGACGAAGGAATAGGGTGACCAAAGTGGTCGGATGGCTGAACCTTTTATAAAAGGCTACCTACGTATCCCGGAGGAATCAAGCCTTGATCGTAGTTCAAGCATCACTAGATAGGTTAGGAACGATGTCTAGGATCCTTGAGGGTTTAGACAATTAACGGAGGTTGTCACCTGATTGACAATTAATGGAGGTTGTCAACTGATTGACAATTAATGGAGGTTGTCACACGATTGACAATTAATGGAGGTTGTCACCCGATTGACAATTAATGGAGGTTGTCACCTGATTGACAATTAATGGAGGTTGTCATCTGATTGACAATTAATGGAGGTTGTCACCTGAGGAAACTAGAGCTTACGTCACTATCGAGGAGATAGAGGTAGCTAAAGTTTGAAGAACTTAGCATACTTCACTATTCATGATAGAGGTAGCTTAAGTTAGGAGAACTTGAGCGTACTTCTCTATTCGTGATAGAGGTAGCTTAAGTTTAGAGTTCTGACAATTCGGAGGTTGTCACCTAGCGTTATTCCGTTATAACGGAAGTAACGGAGGCGACTGGGGAAGAAAGCTTATTTGCTTGGAAGATAAAGGATATCTTTTGAAAACGACGTTATCTTGGTTAGAAGATAACGGGAATTACATGTCCAAGTGGAAAGTCCAGGGGCAAAAGGGTAATTTCTGCTCAGAGCGAAAGAAGCCGCCCGGCATGAGATGGAGAAAAAGAAGCCGTACGGCTAGAAGCTTGATTTTTCCAGATTATTTAAAACAGATTTGAACGGGCATTGGGCATCCATTGCCGCCCAAGAACTGCCGAGGAAGAGAGAGAGAAAGGAGAGAATTTCTTCAAGAATCCCTCAATTCCCTTGCTTCTATTGATTGAGATGGATCCGGAGGGGAACCCAATACCTAGGCAAGCTAGAAGGAACATCTCCGTGGCTGCGAGAAGGAGGAGGAAGGATCTTGTTCGGATGGAGAGGAAGTATGACTTCCTTACGCCTCCATCGGAGCTCTATCCGGGGAGAAGGGAGCATAAATCAATAAACCCTCGATCGGTTGGGGTAAGCATTCTTAGTTTGCTCAATTCCGTCGATTTTGATTGGATTTTGATTGATTTAGGGCTTGACCCGAGCTTTAGGAAATTTTTGAATCTTTCTAGGATTTTTGGATGATTTTGAAATCTTGATGATTAACCTATGAGGCTAAAAAGATAAACGAACATGCATGTGCGAATTTTTTTGACAAAAATAATGAGAATGACTCACTTTTTTTTCGAAAATAAAGTAAGAGAAATAATTGTCTAAAATGTGACGAAGCTCTTGCATGTGCTAAAACTAGGTCAAATCTGAATCATAGATGAGAAAACAGGATTTTGGGAGATGAAAAGGATTCATGCATGCCATTTTTGAGAAAAAAATAATGCTTATGTGCAAATAATTTTTGAAAATTGTGATTTTGTGCTTTAGGAAAGTAATGTGCTTGACACGATATGTTTCAAGTGATGAAAGACGTGTTTTCTATGCATAGGATGCTAGAAAAATTTTTATGAATGCTTTTCTTTTGAAAATATGTGCACTTTTGAATATATGCATGCTTTTGAAATGAGATGAAGGACTGTCACACTTCTTTGCTGTGCTCGTCTACAGGAGAACAAGTCTAGAGGGCCTTCGGAGATTGCTGTCAGGCTACGGGAGAGGATGCCCGATTTTGAGAAGAATGGGGCGAACCCTAAGCAACTAGTGAGGGCTACCGGCTTGGATTTGTTCATTGAGGACATCGGCAGAGGTATCCACATTACCTCGAAGAGCAAGGGCTTGGTCCAGGCCCTATCTGAGTTCTGGTGGGACACCACCCATAGCTTTCATCTTAGCTGGGAGGCGCGGTGACTCCGGCCGACTTCACTGCTATCACGGGCTTACAGTTCACCGGGAGGCCTGTGACTTGGAGGGACCATATCACTGCCGAGGAGTTCAGGGCTTTAGTTGGATTTGAGCAGATTCCCAAGGGGCTAGGAATGGAGACGAGGAACGTCGAGGTGGCAGTCCAGAACTGCATACGGGATTTTGCCGCTAATGAGGTGACTGCCCACCAGCTTGCTAGAGCTTTTGTGTGGTTGATACTGTCGGTCACCATCTTTGCAAATTCTGGGACTCTGGCCATGACTTACCTCCTCGACTCTCTGGAGGATGTTGGCGGGATTGGGACGGTCTCGTGGGGCGAGGCCGGATTGGCAGAGCTCTACTTCTCTCTGGATATGTACAGCCGGAATAAGGCTTCCTCCATGGATTGCTTCTCTTTCACCCTTGAGGTAGCATCACTTTCTTTTCTCTTTTACTTTCTGTCTTTGAGACTTTTTATGAAAGAGAAATGACCCTTTTGATGTTTTGAACATGCAGGTCTGGTTTTGTGGGGTGATCAGGTTTTTTCCGTGGAACCAACAGAGCGATGTCACCATCTTTCCCGCTATGATCCGCTGGAGGGTAGATGTGAGGGATAAGTTCACCGGGAAGACCCGGATCACCTTTGATTATAAGATGGTGAGGCCAGTCATCAACAGGGATGGACATGACGGAGTGGACTTCTACCCGTGGGGCAGGTATCCTGAGATTTTGCTAGGAGAGGCCGTGGAGGCGACCAGGCAGAGAAGATGGTTGACTGGGCTGACATGCGATGTCATCTATCTGGGGGACCGATTTTCCGGGCAGCATGGCCATGTCCCTCCATTGGACGCCATTACTCCTCGGGATCCTCGGCACGGATCTTGCGGCCCAGGGGATTGGCCAGTGGATGAGATAGAGAGATATCGAGCGAGCATGGCCGCCGAGAGTACTGACATGGATACCCCCTATCTTTGTGTTTGTGGAGCGGCGGCGAGGACGCCACGAAGCTAGTGAAGGCGCGGTCACTCGGGGATATGGGGAGGGCGAGCCTTCGATCCGTGATCCCTCCTGCTCATCTTTCATATGTGGTCCACGGAGTACCGAGGAGGTTGAGGATACATGTCCCCGATGCTAGGGAGCCCCGGTATACCTTGCCGCCGGGCAACCTTTGTAAGTACACTTTAGGGTCTTTTCCCTTTTTCGATTTCTTTGGTTTTTGCAGTGCGAGATTTTGAGATTTTCTTCTCTTTTCTCGGGTTCCGGCTCGCACTTATGACGGGCGAGTCGGGCGGAATAGGGGCTGGAAGGACATGTGCCGGTCCGTTACGAGGAAGGCTGCACTTCAAAGGCGGCGGTGGACGCAGAGCCGGGCGCAAGAGAAGGCATGTCGGGAGCACGGCGTCTACCTCATCGGCCTCGAAGTACTCTTCCGGTGCCATGCCTCGGGGATGGGGACCCAATGCGACATCTGGAGCAGTGGTGATGCGGCACGATAATGTCCACCTGTCTGATGTGAGCGACGCGAAGGATTTGATGAGGGAGGCTAGCGTTTACGAGCTGAGCAGCGATGAAGAAGAAGAATCGGAGGCCTAGGAGGTCTCTAGAATTGGCTTAGGAAGGAAACAAACAATGAACAAATTTTTATGCACATTTTATTTGTTTTTTGCTTTATTTGGGCGCCGATGGGGCGAAAATAATGTATTACTGTTTTATTTGCTTTTCCTATTTATGCTTTATTAATTTGTATATTACTTGAGCCTCGGGGCAGTTTTTTGCTTGGAATTGGGGCTGAAACTGGGCCAAAATGATTTGTGATGACACAAAATTACATGGTTGGTGTTTGGATATGTTTGTGTACAGGTTTCATTTGAGAAAGTGGGGTGAAAACTCCCTTGGGCAACAACTTTTGTTGCTGCAAATTGTTTTCCACATCAGGCAAAAGAGGCCGTGCGGACTGGTCTCTGGGGCAAATGAAGCCGTGCGGCTAACGGTTACATGCAGGACCGGTTATTTTGAGAATAAAACCAAGGCTTGGCCATTTCATTTCATTTTCAACTTAGACTTGTCCCAAGCTTGTTCCCAGAGCACATATTGGACCTAAAGACACCACCTTTGATCATTTTGCGATGGAGAAGCCCGTTAGATTGCAAAGGGGGAAAAGAGACCGCTTTCTGTTCGATCTTCAGTCTTGGGTGAGATACAACTTTCAATCTCACAAGGGTTTACTTGATTCTTCCTTCAAGATCAAGTCTTTATGGCATTTGAGGGATCTCCCGCCCGATTGGGACCTTTTGAGAGCAGCAGCAAAGTTTTGGGACGTCCGGAGACATGTTTACTGCTTTTCTTACAATGAGATTGTCCCAACGCATGAAGACTTCCGAGCCTTGATTGGGGTCCGAAGCGAGGCTATATCGATTCCGTTGATCGAAGACGTGCCGGTGGCGGCAAAAATTGCATCTTTTCTGCAAATCTCTCTGGGAGAGGCTGAGGGGATGATGATAGCCCCAGATAGGATTGACCTTTCTGATATCCCGGGCAGGTTCGGGTCTTCGGCTATGGCTACAACCACGGTGGCTATGGATGCATTTATCCTCTGCATATTCTCTTCTCTGTTCACCGCTGAGTCCGTGGGAATCTGTCATGGCGGTCTCTTAGACATGGTCAGAGATTGCAGGGCTGGGAAGGACATTGTTCCGCTGGTTTTGGGTGAGACCTTTCATGGCATTGACAGGATGGCTAGAGGAGACCGTTTCATGAGGTATGGGAGTCCAGCTGTACTGACTTTGTGGCTGCAGGAGAGGCTCGGGGCTTTGCTAGGGGCTTTGCGGCTCGGTGCCCTTGGGTGATTTCTCGGAGAGGTGCGCCTCGACGAGCGTGACCGGGGTAGGCTGGGAGGCGATGATAGCTAGGTTATCCACTTCGGACATCCGGCGGTGGGTACCTCACTGGAGGTTGCGGACAGGAGGATATTTCGAGTCCTATATAGTGAGGGTTCCGGGGTTCTGCTGGTCATCCTTCTACATACCACTGCTTGGTATCCCGGGCGGTTCGGGGCCTTACGGGAGCCGTTGAGCGGTGGGAGGACATCCGTACCATGGAGGTGGTGCCATTTGATATGAGAGATCCGGCCAGCTTCTCATTCTTCTCGAGGGCTTGGACTTACGCTGCTTTTCCACCCGGGGCTATCTTCGGGGGCGGGAAGAGTATTATCTTGACCCTTTGTCTACTTGGATTGGTACGAGAGGGAGATGGGAGCGACCCGGGTCATTTTGGGGGAGAGACGTCGGGCTTTATTGGGCGGCTGCGACTTGAGTAGGACTACGAGGGAGGCGAGGCTAAGGCGAGTCGCCATAACCGGTTGGGTGACACGATCGAGAGATATGGAGGCTCGATACAAGAGATTGTCAGAGTCGCTCCTTTGGCGAGGCTCGAGAAGGGAGGAAGTGCGGACTCGTGCTCGAGTTGAGAGGGCACTTATTGACACGGAGTTTGATGGAGGCTCCGGTGAGGATGCACGAGGTCGGGATGAGGGAGACCAACATTATAGAGAAGAAGAGAAAGAACACTCGACGGGGTCGAGGTAAAGGGAAGAAGACCAAAGAAGACTCGGCGAATGACGGCCGACGGATCTTTTCTTAGGATTCCCTTATTGCCATTTTGCGGACACGGTAGTTTTATTAGGCATTTTATTGTATTTTAGATCTTTGTAGGAGGTTAGCGAGTCAAGAGTAGACCGTGCTTGAACTCATCAAGAAGTTTTTAACTTGTAATGAACAAGAAATATTATCTTAGAAATTAATCTAGACACAATTTCATGGAAATTTCAAATGTCTTTATTGATTGAGGCCCGTTTTATGAAAAGCTGGAATGCCCTTTATTTTTATTGTTTAGACCGAACCATATATGGTGCCTACGTTCCCCTTTTACAAGAAAGACTAAGGGGCTCGGGTCTTCGTAGTTCATTACAGTGAACTCTTTTTTTCTATTTTTATGTGCGGCCATGTTTTTGCCTAGACCGCCCTTTTTGGGTTTTCAGCCTAGCTGGGCTTACTCTTTTTGCACTAAGATTTTTTCTCTTTTTTTATATGTGCAACCACTGTTTTTGCCTAGACCGCCCTTTTTGGGTTTTCAGCCTAGCTGGACATTACTCTTTTTGCACTAAGATTTTTTTTCTTTTTTTCTTCTTTTTTTTCTGATTTTTTTTTTTATTTCTTAGACATAGTACCTTCGGAGCTTATCACCGTTGAATGGGTGGACAAAGGGATTGCCGTCCAGTGCGCAAGTTTCATGGCTCCTCTCGATAGTATCTTCTGCACCACATACGGGCCGATCCAAACGGGTTCCCATTTTCCCTGGGGGTTGTCTCTGGTAGGGGGCTTTACTTTCAGCACTAAGTCACCCTCTTTGATGTCTCTAGCCTTGACCTTTTTGTCAAATGCTCTGGCCATTCGCCTCTGATAGGCTCGGGTGTGTTCCATGGCTCTAAGCCTTCTTTCGTCAAGCAAGGCCAACTCATCATGCCGGCTACGCAACCATTCTACTTCGTTGACACTGTTTTCCAGGAGGACCCTTAGTGACGGGATTTCCAACTCCACTGGTAACACTGCTTCCATCCCGTAGGTTAGGGAGAAGGGAGTTTTCTGTGGTTTTGACGGACGTTACGTAGCCCATAGTGTCGGGTGCGGCTTTCGGGCCAATCACGACCACGGGTGGCCATTTTCCGGATGATCCGTTCGAGCGTCTTATTAGCGGCTTCACGGCTCCATTAGTACGAGGTGCATGTACGGGGACGACTTGTGGCGAGTGATCCTGAACTCTGACAGCAATCTACCGCAGTCCCCTTCAAAGTGCGACCCATTATCAGAAATGATCTCATTGGGCACCCCATATCTACACATTATGTTCTCTTTGATAAACTGGGCCACCTTCTTGGAAGTGAGGACCTTGTAGGACTTGGCCTCTACCCACTTGGTGAAGTAGTCGACTGCCACTAATACGAATTCGTGCCCATTGCTTCCTGCCGGGGCTATCTTCCCTATCACGTCAATACCCCAAGTTGCAAACGGCCAAGGAGTCGTCATGCAGTACAGGTCATGAGGCGGGAGATGGTTGAGGTTGGCAAACCGCTGGCACTTGTCGCACGTTCGGACATGCTGAATACAGTCTGTCTCCATGGAAATCCAATAGTAACCCATTCTGAGGATCACTTGCATCAGGGCTCTAGCATTCATATGAGGACCGCAGGGACCATTGTGGACTTCATTCATCAACTCTTTGGCTCTTTCTTGAGTGACACACAAGAGGAATGGTCCTTGATACCGCTTCTTGTATAATTTGCCTCCTAGAATGACATAATGGGAGGCCAACCTTTTCAGGGCTTGCAAGCTCTTAGCTTTGACACCTTCTTTTGGTCTACCTTCTTCATCTTTGAAAGCTGACTCTCCATCTTTTAGGAACTGGTAAATTTGATTGTACCACGGTTCCTTGATAGGCTCGGTTTCTAGGTCTACTTTACAACAGAAAGCTGGGGCTTCTCTTCTACCCACTCTGAAGGGTTTTATGGCTTTTCCCTCGGGAATCTCTACCAGTGAGGCTAAAGTAGCGAGGGCATCTGCGAATCTGTTCTTTTCCCTTGGCAAGTAGTGGAAAGTCACTTCTACGAGCTGTCATCCGATCCAACTCCTCCATATGGGCATGATAGCGCTGAAGATTAGGGTCCACAGTCTTCCATTTGTTGGAGACCTGGTTGATGATCAAGGCTGAGTCTCCGTAAACTTCGAGCTCCTTGACATTCCTTTCTAGGGCAGCCTCTAAACCAGCAATTCAAGCTTCGTACTCGGCGACATTGTTCGTGGCAGGGAAGTTCAACTTGAGGGCTATGGGTGTATGCTCATCTTTCGGATCGACCAGTAGCATCCCTATGCCATTTCCTCTTTTGTTAGCAGCTCCATCAAAGAAAAGGCGCCACCGGTTTCGAGCTCAACGACGAAGATCCCTTCATCTAGGAATTGGGGTTCAGGCCCTCTGTCCTCATTACTGGAAAAGCTCGCCAGGTGGTCTGACAATGCTTGGCCCTTGATGGCCTTTACGGTTACGTAGGCGATGTCGTACTCTGCTAAGAAGAAAGACCACTTTGCTAGGCACGCATCGAGAGAGAAGGCTTATCGAAGATATACTTGATGGGTCCATTTTTGAGACCAAATTCACCGGATGGGCTTGCATATAATGCTTGACTTACCGACTACCCCGGACCGATCTGCACAAGTCTTTTCACATCTTTGAGTAATTGAGCTCACTTCCCTGCGGCTTCCGGGTGACAAAGTAAATGGCATTTTCTGAGAGTCTTTCTTCTACTGAGCAAGCATAGCCTCAGCTTTGCCGTATCGGTGACGGTAAGATAGAGCGAAGAGGTTTACTGTCTATGTGGGGGCATATCTTTTGGAGGATGTACTAAGTATGCTTTGATGCAGTCAAAGGCATCCTGGCATTCTTCGGTCCACTCTGTATCTACATTCTTCTTCATGAGCTTGAAGATGGGCTCGCACATAGTGGTCAAGCAGTTGTGAAACTTGGTGATGTCTTGCGGTTTACCCATAAAGCTCTTGACTTACATGCGTGTTTGAGGTGGCCTCATGTCCATAATGGCTTTGATTTTTTGGGGGTCGACTTCGATACCTCGCTCAGTGACCATATACCCAAGCACTTTTCCCCTTGTCACTCCGAAGGTGCATTTAGCGGGGTTTAGTCTCATGGAATTTTGTCTCGGCCTCTCAAAGAACTTTCGCGGAGTCAGCAAAGTCTTTGTCAGTCATCGCCTTTGGAGTGGATTATCATGTCGTCTACGTAGACCTCAATCTCCTTATGGATCATGTCATGGAAAAGCGCGGTCGGCTGCCTTTTGATAAGTAGCCCCGACGTTCTTGAGCCCAAATGGCATTCTTGTATAGCGATAAGTTCCCCACGGTGTGGTGAAGGCCATCTTTTCTTGGTCTTCTTCGGCCATCTTGATGCGGTTGTAGCGTGCGAAAGCCATCAACGAAGGATTTGACTTCGTAGTTGGCAATGGAGTCCACCAGGATGTCTATGTTTGGCAAGGGGTAATCATCTTTGGGGGCGCCTTGTTCGGATCCCGGAAATCTACGACGGCGCACCTTCCCATTGGCCTTGGTAGGCTGTCACAATATTGGATAACCATGTCGGATATTCGATGACTACGATGAATCCTACCCGCAATAGCTTCTCAATTTCTTCTTTGACTGTAGAGACCATTACGGCTTGATTTTCCTCAATTTACGCTTTGCGGCTTAGCATGCGGTGCTAGAGGGATTACGTGCTCTACTATTGAGCTAGCCAGCCGGCATATCCTTGTACGACCATGCAAAGACGTCCATGTATTCTACGAGCGAGATCAACCGATCTGTCCCGTTTAACCCCCTGGAAGAAGTTTCCGATCTGTGTCTCTTTAGGTTCCTCGACGGTACCTAAGTTCACACTTGTCAAAACCTCCTCGGCCGCTTGGGCCCGGTTTTCCTCTTTTACGTAACACCTTAAAGATTTCTTTAATGTATTGTTCATTTAGTATGTTTGCATCTTGTTCAAATGATTCATTATTAAGCTTGTTGTTAAGTTTTGAGCTAATTTATCATTTGTTAAGTTGGCAATAAGGGGATAATCGAGAAAGATCTGTCATTTCATTCAAAGCGAGGGAAAGATGACATCGATTACATATTGATAATCCTCGGGCGTAGAGGCCTTCGGATGACTCGGAAGGCTGGAATTCAAAGATTTCGGCTCATTGTATGGACAACGGTGTTTGACATGGCCTGGGTTGAGAAGGACGGAGTACCAATCCAAGCTCCGCGATCATTTCTTTGTTGGCGCTATCGGCCACTGAGAATGTCTCCCAATTCTTCAACGGCATCTCTGTCTTAGTTACCAAAGTGCGGGGTCGAAAGGATCTTCACCACCGTCTCCAATTACGGCAACTACCTCATCGTGCGAGTGAAGTCGATCAAATGCAGGACTGTGCTTCTTCATCAAACAAGCTGTAGCAAGCCCCATTCATTGTCTTCGCTCTTGCGGCTTCTATCGGCGATCTTCGGAAGAGTTAACTCGGCGGAGAAGTCCATTACCCGGATGCGACTCTTTGACAGCATGTCGAATTTTCTTTGAAGACATACTTGTTTTGAACGGTAGTGGTAGCCCCGGAATGTCGGCAAGTCAAGGAACATCCTTCGAACGGGATTTCTTTGGTTTTCCCTAACCTTCTCAAGGTTTTCCGAAGGGTTTTCTTCGGGGAGGTCGATGGTCATTTTCATCGTATTGAGTCCCACCTTTTGTAAAGTAATGGGTCGGGGATAAGCTGTAGGGATAGAGCTGGACCCCTTTAGCTTTTCTGCCATCCAGGGTTCGGTTTGTATCCCAATCCATATCTGGTAGTTTGTTCCTTTACATCAATGATGGTATTGCGACCACAGGTCTTACGCCCAATCAGAGCCCCGAAAGATAACCCATTTTTCTCATCATTCTCATGGCCGGAGGAATTTTATCGGAAGTAGTGGTGAGATCAGTGCAACACACTTGTGCCTTGGACGAAGCTACAGAGAATCCAGTCAAGGCAAACCCTTCATCATCATGCTTAATTTCCAGTATCGGGATACCTCCGGTCTTTGGTTCCTTCTCTGTGACGTCTCCGTAGATGGTAGTGATAGTCCCATCACTAGGCGAAATTTGACACATTGGTGCGGAGTAGAGGCCACTCCGTTTATCTGGTGGATCTAAGGTCGCCCTAGCAGCGCGATAGCGAGATCGGAATGTCAATCACTTGGAAGTCAACGTCCATGACCTTTTTCCCGAACCACTGACTTGAGAGTAGCAATCCCAAGCGATCGTGCGGTGGAGTCATAGGCCTTAATAGTCGACTAGAAGGCTTCAAATGCGTAGGCTTCAAATCCGGTAAATCCATCATTTTCTTTGGCGGGACGTTCATTGCGGACCCTCCGTCAACTAATACACAGGGTAACCAACGTTCTTCCAAGCGGACTGTGATGTAAAGGGTTTCGTTATGACTAGCCCCATACTTTGGCGAGGTCCAAGTCGGTGAAGGTAATGATGTTTCCATAGTGGATACTTCCAATCATTTGGACGACCTCATCTGGGGTGACATCTATGGGAACCATGGTCTTGGCCAAACTTTCTTCTAGCTTCAGCTGATGAGGGTATGAAGAGGTTAACAAAGACCATAAGGAGATATTGGCTGAGTACATTTCAAGCGAGTCGGCCTTTGGATTCTCCTTGTCGAGTCGGCTTTTTACATTTGGTTTATAGGGTCTTTTGTACATTTTCGGCTCGGAGACGACATTTCTTTTATCACCCTTAAGTGCATTCAATACTCATCTGTCCCGGGCCAGGAGTCATCACATAGACATTAAACTTCTCCGGGTCATCATTCCCTCTTTGGAGGATTACGTCGGCTCTTTCAAAGTGAGAGGCGGGCTCTTGCTGGCGTATGGCCAACTCTGCTGATTAATCTGATTAATCGAACCACTAGAGGCATAAGCGGCTTCCCGAATCTGATTCCAGGTTACTGGCTTTCTGACTTTTCCTGAGTTCTGACTCCCTAATTGGCTCAACAGTCGGCTGGTTTCAACTTCACCCTCCTCATTTAAAGCCTTCACAGTCTCGTTCAAGCTTTTTAAGGTCAGCATGCAACAGGAATTATCACTTTCAGGGTTTGGAGTCTGGTGAATGGCTTCCTCATCCGGACTTAGCAACTTTTTCAACAGAGCGGGATCACATTCCTCATCACTGTCAAGCATGTCCCTCCTTTCTCTAGGGGTTAATTTCTTGACGGCATCTTTAACATTGACCAAGCATTTTCTGAAGTGGGAAACTCCATCATCGAGAAGGATTTCCACGGGGTCAAACCTCATGGTGGGTTCTTGTTCTTTACTGTCGGGAAGGTTTTCTGGGCTTTTCGGCTTCTGGGCTAACCATTCCTCTACTGTTCCTTCTGGCACTTCGACCGTGTCTTCCTCGGTATCACTACAGTAATTCTCATGAGAACTCTCATCTTGACTCTGATGAACAATGAGGGCAAATGCCGGTCGGGATACTTGACGCCATATAAGAGGTATCTTGGATTCTTCCTTTGACTTGGGAATCACTAAGAAAACATCGCTGTTATCATAGGATATAAAGGGGACCGGGGTCGCTTCAAATTTTAGGACTCTTTCCAAGGCATCCATACACTCTTCTTTAGACAAGGTCTCAGCGGTGATTCTCAGCACTGCAATGGAGTCTACTCTTCCTGATGGGAGTTTAGCTTCAACGACGCTTACATGTTCTAGATCGGTGGGTGGAGCCCACTTCCCTCTTTCAGCTAAGGCTTCAATTAAGTCCCTCCATTCACCGACCAAGTCTTTGTAAGGAGTATTGAACTCTAGGATGTAGAATTCGTATGCTGCCTCATCTGAGCTCGCATCCGAACCTTCACACAGGCTACAGAAACATTTTGAAGTGATACCATCCCCTATTCCAGGTTCGTGGTTTTCTACTTCATCTTGCTCTCCAAATTTCACTTTGGTTGACTCCAAGTTCATTCCTTCTACTGAACTGTCATCATCACTGTAAATCCATCCATTCCTGTTCTCATTTCCGACTAATTCTTCACTACCACTGTCTGGGAGATAGGCAAATTCACAGGCATTGACAAAGTTAGAAAGGTCAGGCTGGTATTGAGATTTTACGGTAGGGAGATCTGGCTCAGGCTGAGAGGAGGGAAAGGGTCCCACGGGGTTATGCAGAGGCTGCATGACTGGGATAGCAGTGGCAAAGCTAGGTTTCATCTGAGGAGGAGAGGGTTTCGGGACCCTGATGGCTTGGGATACTGGGAAAGACTGAAAAGGGACAGCCTTTGGCAAAGGATTACATGTGACTGGAGGAGGGCATTGGTCATAGGCTAGCTCTTCTTCCCTAGTCATCTGGTTACCCAAACCAGTATTGTTCTCTGTCGAATCGGACATTCTGACTCTCTGGACTGACCAAACTGAGGATTCTGGCGAACTGTCTGAGAATTCTGCGCTAACAAGTCGCTGACCCGGTGTTCTCACCCACTTCTTTCTCGTTGCGGGAAAGGGATAGGAGAGGTTTAGACGCGGGGTAGGTGTTTAGGCTGAAGGCTCAAGCAATATGCAAATTAAGAATCTTCCAGTTTACTTAAAACAGTGTCTTTTATTAATTTCTATTTGGTTGGAAAAGGGGATTTGCCCTTCTTTTTCGCAACTACTCTAGATCCTGGATCAGTGGGTTCCGTCACTACGTCTATAAGCCCCTCATATTCCACCTGTATTTCGACCTCCCAGGGTGGACAGCCCCGGGCGAGGGTCCTATAGGGCACGCGGATCCCACCAACCGAGAGAAAAGAACGCTCCTAACGGGTCTAGCGGGTCATAGGAACTTTTAACGCACGAGCGATGCGAATTATAGTCAAGGCAATACCGGGAAAGTCTCGTCTTTCAGCCTTGATAGAATTTCGGCAGAATTTCGCTTGCGCGATTGACGTTTCGACTTTTCGGTAATGTCCGAGAAGATAATAGGCATGGGTCGGGCGGTAAAAGCCGGATGACACAGTGTCACATTGAACTTCGCTGCATACGCCGGGCGTGAGTCAGAATCGAAGCCAATGCCGAGTCAAGATCTTGCCAAATTTTCCTTGTCGGAATTTTGGCAGAGCTTCGCTTGAGCGAAAGATCTTTGGACTTTTCTTGGCAAAGACTCGGTCTCGACTCTTACGCGTTCCATGCAGGTCAAGGTCAAAGTCAATGTCGGAGTCAAGGTTCTACCAATTTTTCCTTGTCGGAATTTTGGCAGAGTTTCGCTTGAGCGAGAGACCTTGACTTCCGTTATGAGCTAAGGCTTGACCTTTACGGGGATATGCAACTGGGCTATATGACACGGACTAGACCAAAAACCAACCAAAAAGTCACGGTTTTTTGAAACGTGTGACATGGACTGTGCATTGGTCGACACTGGCTGCCATGGGGAGTTTGGGGTGATTCCGTGCGCGACCGGGAGCATCGTAAGGTTGTCCGTGACTGCAGCTGAACAACCACCCCGGGTTTAAAGGGACGTGCGTGCAAAGTGTACAAGATATATAAGGTGTGCGTAGTGTGCGGTCTCCTAAAAATGTTCCTTTTTGAGTTAAAACAGAGATTTTCATAAATGTGTTTTAAAGGAATGATTTTTGGGACGGGGGAGAATGCAACAGTTAAGCACGTAAATTTTACAGGAGCCCCGGTCGAGTCTTGGGCTTGAATAGCCCCAAGCTGCTAGGACTGCCAGATTAACCTCAATTTTTCCTGGTGGAATTGCCACTGAGGCCGTCCGGTCAGAATCCAAGGAGGATTGAGTCGTACGACTACATGGATCAATTTTCCAGGTTCCACTCCTTTGCTATTTTTTTCGGGTTGTTTCCCGTTCAAAGTATGCACAGATCCCAAGATGTAAATGATGCAATGCAAGGCAAAGAAAGCAAGCAAAATAGACGGAATCCGCGATGGGAGTCTAACCCGCTCAAAGGGAAAGCTTTCTTTTATTATTTTTTTTTTTCGAAAAGTGATACCGGTACGTGGGATTGTTAAACCACCGTTTATCCCAAGCCCCGGGTTAGGGAGCGATACAGAAAGGTTAAGTGGTTTCCACCTATATACCAGGTATCGTTTATTTAAAAAGGAAAGCTTTTCTCCTTTGGGATATTCCCCAGCAGAGTCGCCAAACTGTGAATGTGTGCCCAAATTGTGGATTCACGCGAGTTTGAAGACATCCGGTTTAATTTGAAAAACTGAGTCGCCACGCCATTTTGATTTCCTCAAAACTTTGAAAAAAAGGATTTATGGGTTCGGAGGTTAAGTTACCCCTTGGGAAGAACGGATCGTCGTTCACCCAAGGTGCCTTGCCGTAGCAAGTCTCCCTAGATTCCGTTTATTTTGCTTGCTTGCGTGCTTTCTTGTGTGCATGTGTTTGAATGAAAGGGGAGGGAATGTCCCAAGTTGTCTTCCGGACGTACAAACCATTTATTGGTTATCGCTCGGGATTTCTTGGATTTTATGTATTCGGGATTTTGATCCCGTCCTCATCTTGGACTTGTGATCATCGCATTTTGACCTCGGGACTTGCGTGATCGAGAGAAGGACTCTCTTTTATAGCCCAAAATGAGGTTCTTTAGGAAGGAATGTCCTTAGCCCATCAATCCTACACCTTAAGACGATCGAGCTTATATGAATGCTTCATGCTCGCCTTAAGTGATAATCGGAGATATAGGGTTCAAGGTTGTCCTTTTCTAAAGAAATTGTGGAACCTTTAATGAAAGAAACGATGTAAAGATAGGATCTTTACACCGGTCCGTTCCAAGGTTGTTAATGGGGACATGGGGAAATGCATGTAAAAATGACATTTTTAGTGAAAAGATGAAATTTTTGGGTTGCAAAGGATGCATTTGATTTGCAAAGGATGCATTTTGATGTAAAGGCATGATTTTTATGCAAAGGATGCATTTTTATGAGGAAATTAGGGCTTAGTATGCAAAGGATGCATAAAAATTGCATTTTGAAAAGCAAAGGATGCATTTTTATGATAAAGGAATGACCTTTAATGCAAAGGATGCATGAAAATGGATTGTAGGTACAAAGGATGCACCTTTTTTATAAAGACATGATTTTTATATGCAAATGATGCATAAAGATGACATTTTTATGTAAAAAGGGGATTTTTAAGTGCAAAGGATGCACCTTTGAGTATAAAGATTACATTTTTAATGACAAATGATGCCTAATTCATGCAAAGGATGCAAAGGGGAAAAAAGGGGGTATGATAAAGATATGATCTTTAATACTAACTACCAAGTCCCAAGCAAAGATAATAACAATATATGAATGCAAGGAGCAATTTAATTCACATAGAGCAATTAGAATGCAAGGTTAGGGAGTGAGAGGTTACCAATGGTGGCTTCTTCTTCTTTGGGTGGTGCTAGATGGAAGGACCAATCTTGGGATCTTCAAGGAGGAGGGAGGAGGCTTCTTGGCTTGCTTCTTCAACCCTTGGGATTCCCAGCAGTATTGAGGAGTGTTCTTGAGTCTGAATATGGAGTGTGGTGTGTGTTTTTCATATTTCAAATGGGTAGAGGAGGGCTCTATTTATAGGCAGTCTGGAAATCTCCAATGAAGCCGTGCGGCCAGAGACCCTTGGCTAATGCAGCCGTGCGGCATTATCCCTTGTGACTCAGCATGTTTCTAGAATCATGCAAGGTGGCCATTCTAGAAGTTTTCCCAAATTAAGAAAAACGTGTTTCTTAATTGGGAAGCTTTCCTTTCAGTCCCTATATGATTTGGAATAGTTCCGGAATTGTTCCGGAACTCCAGGAAAGTCCGGGGAGTTACCGGGAAATTTATCGGAATTGCCGGGGAAATTAACCGGAAGGCATGAGCCAGATTTGGGTACTTACAACTTTCGACTCAGTTTGTTGCATCTTATATCTTAATTTGTGATCAAGGTGAGATAATGGTTGATGTAGTTTTGACTCAGTTAGGTGCATCGTTCCATGTCTCAGATGTTTGAAAAAGGTTTTGACTTAATTGGTGCTTTCAAATGAGATTTGAACCAAGGCATATATGAGATTTAAAACATGTTTTGACATATGATGTCTATTGAAATCTCATAAAAGATCTAAGAGTCATATAGTGATATGATTGATGTTTCTACCTTAATAGCTTGATTTCGGGCATTGACTCAGTTAAACCAAAATCAAGTGAAATATGGATAATAGCCTACTATGATTATATGATACATGCTTGTATTTGAAGGTGTATAATTTAGTGGGAGTATTTATGAAATACATTATTTGCTCTTAGATGATAAATGTGTTGATACTTATGTGTTTCATTGTTTGCATATTTTATTGTAGAATGGCTAATCACAATAATCAACCCCTGTCACTGCGATCAGTCCTTGAGAAGGACAAGCTTGAGGAGAACGGTGCAAACTATTCTGATTAGATCAGAAGCCTTAGAATTGTTCTAAAGCAAGAGAAGAAACTGTACGTTCTCAATGAACCCCTTCCACCTCAACCTGCTCCAAATGCTTCTAAAGCAGATAGGGATGCACATAAGAAACATACTGATAATTCTACAGATGTTGCATGTCTTATGCTTGCCACTATGTCTAAGGCTCTTCAGAAGGACCTTGAGCACATAGATGCAGCATTTGATCTTGCTGAGCGCTTAAAGGAAATGCTCCAAGTCCAAGCAAGAAACGAGAGGTATGATGTGGTTAAGTCCCTAACTGTATGCAAGATGCAAGAAGGGCAATCGGTGGGAGCTCATGTCCTTAAGATTAAGGGTCACATTGAGCGTCTCGAAAGGCTTGGAAATCCGATGAGTTTGGAACTCGCCACAGATTTGATATTAAATTCATTGCCTGAAAGTTATAGTAATTTTATTATGCACTATCACATGAGTGGCATGGATAAAAATCTCTCGGAATTGCATGTGATGCTTAAAACCGCAGAGATGAATATCAAGAAGCCTAAAACCGATACTGTGTTAATGGTTAACAAAGTCAAAGGGTTCAAGAATGATGGTAAAGGTAAAGCAAGTGTTGCTAAACCTAATACAAAGGTTGCCATTGCCGGAGAGGCTCCCAAGGCATCTCAAAAGGATACGGTGTGCTACCATTGCTAAGAGGTTAGTCATTGGAAGAGCAACTGTAAGGCTTATAAGGAAGGCCTAAAGACGAAGAAGGGCAATACAATTGCTGCTGATTCAGGTATCTATATGATAGATATTTTCCTTTCTGTTTCTAGTTAATGGGTATTAGATATCGGATGTGGATCTCACATTTGTTTAAATGTGTAGGGACTGAGAAATAGAAAGCTACTCAAGCAAGGTGAAGTTGACCTACGTGTTGGGAATGGAGCTAGAGTTGCTGCATTAGCCGTAGGGACATATGATGTAACTTTACCTAGTGGCTTAGTACTTGTTTTGAACAATTGTTACTATGTTCCGGATTTGAGTAGGAATATTATTTCTGTTTCTTGTTTGGATAATGAAGAGTATAATTTTCTTATTAAGAATAAGAAGTTTTATATTTATTTAAATGATATGCTTTATGGTATTGCAAATTCATTTAATGGCCTTTATGTTCTTGATGTTGATGAGAAATAAAATAGTGTTGAAAATGTTTATCATGTGGACAAGAAGTCTAAACCGAATGACGTGAACAACTCGTTCATGTGGCATTGCCGGCTTGGTCATATAAACGAGAAACGCATTTCTAAACTCCACAAAGATGGAATGTTAGACTCACATGATTATGAATCATATGAGATATGCAAATCTTGTTTATTGGGAAAAATGACCAAACCACCCTACACTAAGATTAGTGAAAGGGCTAGTGACTTATTGGGCCTAATACATACTGATGTATGCAGACCAATGAGCAGCATTGCTAGGGGAGGATTTCGGTATTTCATTACATTCACCGATGACTTATCTAGATATGGCTATGTCTATCTAATGAAGTCAAAGAGTGAATCGTTTGAGATATTTAGAACATTTAAAAATGAATTACAAAATCAACTTGGCAAAACAATTAAAGCACTTCGATCCGCTCGTGGTGGTGAGTATTTGAGCCAAGAGTTTGACAATCATCTCAAAAATTGTTGAATTGTTTCAGAGTTGACTCCACCCAGAACGCCAAAATGGAATGGTGTTTTTGAGAGGAGGAATAGAACCCTATTAGATATGGTTCGTTCGATGATGAGTCAAGTAGACCTTCCTATATCCTTTTGGGGACATGCATTAGAGACTGCTACGTTCACACTGAACAGAGTCCCTACTAAATCGGCTCCTAAGACCCCACAAGAGATGTGGCATGGAAGAAAACCTAATTTGTCTTTCATGAAGATTTGGGGTTGCAAAGCTTATGTGAAGAGACTTGTCTCTGATAAGTTAGCACCTAAATCTAACAAGGTTATTTTCGTTGGTTACCCTAAGGAAACCAAAGGGTATTACTTTTACAACCGCGTTGAGAACAAGGTGTTTGTTGCTCAATATGGTACTTTTCTTGAGAAACAGTTTCTCAATAAAGCATCTAGTGGGAGTAAAATTGATCTTGATGAAGTTCAAGAACCCGAAAATAACATGGAACCGATAGAGAGACTGAACCAAGTCCACAAGAAGTTGTGGAACCGGTTCAAGATCCACAAGTCCATCGTAGATAAGATAGGTTACGATCCGCACCCGAGAGATATGGATTTCTCGTGTCGGAAAGTAATGATGTGGAAGTCATTGAGAATGACGAACCTATTTCCTATCAAGAGGCGATGTCCGATCCCGATTTGGATAAATGGTTAGAAGCCATGAAGTCCGAATTGCAATCTATGTCGGATAATCAAGTTTGGAACTTGATTGAGCCACCCGAAGGTGTAAAAACCATAGGGTGTAAGTGGGTCTTCAAGAAGAAGACTGACATGGATGGGAATGTGCATACTTATAAGGCTAGGCTTGTAGCAAAAGGATATAGGCGAACTCATGGTTTAGACTATGATGAAACCTTCTCGCCTGTTGCCATGCTTAAGTGCTTAAGTCTGTTAGAATTTTGATTGCCATTGCCGCATATTATGACTATGAGATATGGCAAATGGATGTCAAAACCGCTTTCCTTAATGGAAAACTGCTTGAGGATGTGTATATGATACAACCCGAATGTTTTGTTGATCCACAAAATTCTAACAAGGTGTGCAAGTTGCAAAGATCCATTTATAGATTGAAGCAAGCTTCTAGGAGTTGGAATATTCAGTTCGATGAGAAAATCAAAGAGTTTGGTTTTATAAAGAATGAAGATGAACCTTGTGTATACATGAAATTCAGTGGGAGCGTTGTGCTATTTCTCTTATTGTATGTCGATGATATCTTACTCATTGGAAATGACATTTCTGCACTTGAGACTGTCAAGTCTTGGTTAAGGAAGTGTTTCTCAATGAAAGATATGGGCGAAGCCGGTTACATTCTTGGTATCAAGATCTATAGAGATAGATCTAAGAGGATAATTGGTTTGAGTCAAAGTACCTACTTTGACAAGGTTCATAGAAGATTCAAGATGGAAAATTCTAAGAGAGGTAACTTGCCAATGGGTCATGGTGTTACTTAGTAAGACTTAGTGTCCTAAGACAACTGATGAACGAAAGAGGATGAATGATATTCCATACGCTTCGGCTATTGGTTCTATCATGTACGCTATGATTTGAACTAGACCCGACGTCTCGTATGCTTTGAGCATGACAAGTCATTACCAATCTGATCCGGGTGAGAACCATTAGATGGCAGTCAAGACGATCCTAAAGTACTTAAAAAGGACTAAGGATGCGTTCTTGGTATTTGGAGGGATGAAAGAAGATCTTGTTGTAAGAGGTTACACAGATGCTAGCTTCCAAACCGACAAGGATGATTTCCGATCGCAGTCAGGATTTGTGTTTATGCTTAACGGAGGTGCGATATGTTGGAAGAGTTCCAAGGAGAGTACTATTACCGATTTTACTATTGAGGCCGAATATATAGCGACATCCGATGCAGCTAAGGAGGCAGTTTGGATCAAGAAGTTTATTAGTGACTTGGAAGTTGTTTCAAGTATCACTAATTCGGTGGAACTTTATTGTGACAATAATGGTGCCATTGCGCAAGCAAAGGAACCAAGGTCACATCAGCGATCCAAACATATACTTAGAATTTTCCATCTCATTCGAGAGTTCATTGATCGGGGAGACGTTAAGATATGCAAAGTATCAACCGATGATAACATTGGGGATCCGCATACAAAGCCCCTCGCACAAGAATAGCATGATGGTCATGTGAGGTCCATGGGTATTAGATACATTGATGGAGCCTAGTGCAAGTGGGAGATTGTTGGTGTAATGCCCTAGGCTATAATTATGTTTAACATGAACCGTTATGTATTATCTTTATCATTTATTATAGAGCGTGTTTATTCTGTTCATTATATGTTTGCATGTTTATTATATTGAACTTCATCCCTAGTTGTTGTGAACAACTAGTATAAGTTGGTAATGGATAATCATAGAGATGATTATATGCATGGATATGCACATTACACTTATGGATACTTGCTAGAGAACAAGTATTGGACATGACCTACTTATGAGATTTATGACATGGTCTGTTGTCAAGATTAAATCTCATGATAGTCGTGTTATTGAATCCTTTGTACCTGAGATTATTATCGTCTTCCACATGATGAAGATCGTGTTTGATATAGTCTAACACTATCTTTAATCGGATAGCAATAAGGGCTATGTTAGCATGATTGGATTCATGTAGGGAAGAATGATAAGTCAAGACGGGATTTGTCCCTCTTATGAAGAGAGATGTTTGCTTGGGCCCCTCGATGAATGATGTTGATGAAATGTGTGGCCATACTCAAGTGATTTGACAGAGATCAAATGCATTTGGATTATCAACATATTCGGAATCGAGAAAGCATTGAACAAGATGAGTTGACCTAGACCGTGACTCATGTTCAATTAGACATCGTGGACAAAGGGATTGTGACATTGGATCTATCGAGGAATCAATCTTTGATGTTATATTAATTGGGTGGATATAATGGTTTGCTAGAAACCACTTATGTCTTGTGAGGTCATGTTTTGGCTCACTACCAACATAATATAATTCCTTTTGGGTCACACACAAAGAACGAATTTGATTCGGGCTGAAATTATGGAATCTGGACTCATGGGCGACCGCTGAGGTTTGCATGGGCGACCGCCCACAAGTCAAATGTTGACTTGGGCGACCGCCGAAGTTACATGGGCGACCGCTCAAGAGGATTTCGAAATAGTGCATGAAAGACTGTACAAGTGGGCGACCGCCAAGCCCCAGGTGGGCGACCGCCCATGTTGGATTTTCGAAATAAGGGAAAAGGTTGTACAACTGGGCGACCGCCCATGCCCAGCCCCCGTTTCAGCAATCCGTTTTGGCTTCAGAAAAGGACTTTTATCCCTAATTGTTAGGGTTATTTGTAAAGTATAAATATGTCCTTTTTCCCCAGCCATAACACACGAATTTTAGGGCTTGATAAACACAATTATCTTGATTTTGATTGTGAATCAAAGATCAAAACACCCTAGATTCAATTCCATAATCAGCCATAGATTATTGAAAAGTGTTTCAATAATCAAGAGGGTCATCTAGCAATCCAACAAGAAGGAGTTCTTGGTTCGTTCGCTTGTGGATCACCATTAGAGAGAGGTTGCTTTATCTCCTAAGGCTTGAAGCTCCATTGTTGATTACATCACAAAGTTCGAAGAAGGATATTAGAAGATTCGACATCAAAGTTCAAGGCTTGAATTTTGAGATCTGTTTTGACAAACGAAATCGCATTAAAGGTATGTAATTCTATTTCATAGTATTTCTAATCTCTTCATGCTAGACGGATCTAAGGGCTAGGGTTTTGATGCTCTTGTTAATTTTTCCACTGCGTTTGTAACCCCAAAACCCAACAAGACCACCCTCAAAGCAGAGCTGAATATCTCTCTCGTACAGGTCTACAATCTGCTCGGACATCTTTCTAAACCGAGTGATGTAGGATTTGGTGGTTTCTGTGGTGCCCTGCTTGACCCTTATTAAGTCAGTTTTTGGCCTCGCGGGCTCGCCTGTCCTAGGAAAATAGTTTAAAAATCTATTCCGGAATTGTTTATATCTTTTGATGGACTTCAGCTTAAGGGCCAACATACAAGATAAGGCCTTGCATGTGAAGGAGGCATCTAAGGCTTTGCACATTACGGCCTCATTCGAGGAGAATAGGGCCATCTATCCTTCAAAACTCCCCATTTGGCATTTTGCGTTGGTGGAGCCATCATAGGTTTTTATTTGAGGAGGTTTCCCCCTCTGGATTGGAGAGATGACAATCTTGTACGCAAAGGCATCCATGGTTGGGCCACATTTTGTGGAGCCTTGTTGGTGGGTTTCTGTGAATACCCCGTCCCGATGCAACGCGCATTCGGAGGTTTAAAATAAATAATTATGGAAAGTCGGACCGAAATGGGATATTCATTAAGTGACACTCGATTTAAACCATATTAAAAATATTAGTTTAATTTTATGAGAGTCGCCACGCCGCTTTGATATAGCCCAAAGCATTGAAAAAAGGCTAAGTATGTGATTGGGTTCGGGGGTCAAGTTACAACAGAAGAAGAAATGTTATCACTCCTATTGCCCGACGGATCGATCTTTCTAGCATGTGAGGGTGTTGGTTGTGTGCGGTGTTTGCAGGAATAGATAGAAGAAGCGGGATCATGCATAAGGAGGAGGGGAGAGAAAGAAAATGGTTTTGATGATCACATCCTAGGACCCTTTGATTAGACCCTTGAAAGGTGTACTAATCAACGTCCATTATTGGAGAATTGTTGATCATGGGAATAATTATTACTAAAGGAAAGGGAGAGAAAGTAGTTCCTAGGTCTAGTAAGGGCTTGAGTGCAAACCCTAGACCATCCTCGGCTATGTATAAATATATTAAAACAACCCTAAATCTAGCATATATGACATAAGCAAGAAATAAAGTAATTAAAATATACTAAGCATGCAAATAATAAATCTAGCATAATAATAATAAAGACAATAATAATAAGACAGAAAAATAAACAAAAGACTTACCTGATGATGACAAGGCTTTTGGATTGAATCTATGAAGATTCAAAGAACGTTCTTGAGAAAATATTTAGACTTAGAAAACTCGAGTTTAGTCTCAAGTTTTCTATGGAGGAAGTCTCAAGTTTTGTCTTGAGTTTTCCGTAGAATGATTCTGTGTTGAAATGTGAACCGAGTACACGTATTTATAGTGTTTGGGAAATGGGCCGGACTGAAGGAAAGGGTCGATCGGCACTTTTCGTAAAGGGTCGATCGGACCTTTATGAGAAGGGTCGATCGAACCTTTTAAAAAGGGTCGATCGAACCTTTTTCAAGAAGGGTCGATCGAACCTTTGCTTAGATATCCTTCTCGCGTTCGATTTGATATGTGGTGGGCCCAAAACGGAGTTCGTATGAGGGAGTTATGACCTCCAGAAGGTCGAGACGCTCGAAAACGGATCTTTATGAGAAGGGTCGATCGAACCTTTTTCAAGAAGAGTCGATCGAACATTTGCTTAGATCTCATTCTCGCGTTCGATTTGATATGTGGTGGGCCCAAAACGGAGTTCGTATGAGGGAGTTATGACCTCCGAAAGGTCGAGACGCTCGAAAACGGGAAATCGAATCCCGTTGCAACCAGACTGCCATCTCCTCTACCGGTAACAAAGATAGTCAATGTTATTGGTGGTGGTTTTGATATTTGTGGTACTTCTTATTCTGCAGAAGGGTCGATCGAACCTTTTACCAGCTGTAGCTTTCACGTCAGCGGCTGTTGACGGCGCGAGAAAGAGAAATATTTAAAAGAGTAATTAGGGTTTTGTCAACCCCAATCAGTCCAAAACAATTCTTTTAGGAACAAGATTAAAATATTTTTTTTTAGGACCGGGTACTAACAGTAGCCCCTCGGCGACACTTCTTGTAAGACAAGTGGGGTCGACGATTAAGATAGGATCCGTCCTGAAAAAAGGGATTTCAGGGAGTAGAATGATGAGCTTACGGATTTGATGTTTGAACTCTAATTGAGTCGCAAATGGAAAGGTGACCAGGTAGGTCGAGCGGCTGAACCCTTGTCGGGCTACCTACGTATCCCAAGAGGAATCAAGCCAAATTGTAGTTCAGAAAACTGCTGGGGAGAGAAACGAATGGGCATCAGTATCGTGCGGTGTCTTAAGCCAAAGATGTGACTGTGTGGGAATCAACCAAGGATAGGTGGCTGCCGGAGGGACTTAAGCCACTACGGTTGATTGTGGAGGATTGTAGCTGCCGGAGGGTCTTAGGCTACAATGATGCGGGAAAATTGTAGCTGCCATAGGACTTAGGCTACTGTGATTGTGGCTGCCGGAGGGACTGAGGCCACTACTGATGGAGACTGGTAGCTGCCAGAGGACTTAGGCTACAATGATCGTGGCTGCCGGAGGGACTGAGGCCACTACTGATGGAGACTGGTAGCTGCCAGAGGACTTAGGCTACAATGATCGTGGCTGCCGGAGGGACTGAGGCCACTACTGATGGAGACTGGTAGCTGCCAGAGGACTTAGGCTACAATGATTGTGGCTGCCGTAGGGGCCCAGGCCACTATGCGATGGAGGCTGGTAGCTGCGAAGGACTTAGGCTACAATGATCGTGGCTGCCGAGGACCGAGGCCACTTGATGGAGAGTAGGCTGCTAGAGGACTTAGGCTACAATGATCGTGGGCTGCCGGAGGACCGAGGCCACTACCGATGAGACCGGTAGCCCCGAAGGACTTAGGCTACAATGATCGTAGGCTGCCGGAGGGACCGAGGCCACTGCGATGGAGGCTAGTAGCCCGAGAGGACTTAGGCTACAATGATTGTGGCTGCCGGAGGGACTGAGGCCACTACTGATGGAGACTGGTAGCTGCCAGAGGACTTAGGCTACAATGATCGTGGCTGCCAGAAGGACTTAGGCCACTTGATGATGCGGGAAAACTGTAGCTGCCAAAGGACTTAGGCTACTGTTTACTGATGAAGAATGGTGGTGTGAATTGATTGGGATTACTATGGCTTCTCGAGCCGAAGAACCAAGCAATTAAAAGATTGGGATGATCATTGCTAAGGCTTAGAGAGGAGTCTTGTTTCCTAGGCTTAAGGCTAGGGTTTAGAGAGATATTTGTCATCTAGGCTTAAGGCTAGGATTTAGAGAGGTATTTGTCATCTAGGCTTAAGGCTAGGGTTTAGAGAGGTATTTGTCATCTAGGCTTAAGGCTAGGGTTCAGATAGGTTTTTGTCATCTAGGCTTAAGGCTAGGGTTTTAGATAGGTTTTTGTCATCTAGGCTTAAGGCTAGGGTTTAGAGAGGTATTTGTCATCTAGGCTTAAGGCTAGGGTTTTAGAGAGGTATTTGTCATCTAGGCTTAAGGCTAGGGTTTAGAGAGGTATTTGTCATCTAGGCTTAAGGCTAGGGTTTAGAGAGGTATTTGTCATCTAGGCTTAAGGCTAGGGTTTTTGAGAGGTATGTCTGAACAAGGCAATTTGAGCAGAAAGGTTATGGTTTAAGCAAGGCGAGGCTGGGTAGGTGTCTATGATAGAAGATGGGGTTGGATAAGTTTGATGTCCAGAGATAAGGGGTAGGACCGAGTCATCTTGAGAGTCACAGAGATACGTCTTTGATAGAATTGAAGAGTTTGAAAATTTGTGGAGACCAAAGAGTGATTTTGTAAACAAGGTGCCAAGGAGGATGACATTTTGAAAGTATGTTATTTTGATAAGGAGGCCTTATGATTAATTATGTTTCTAACTAACTCAAAGAGTTTGCCACATGCTGATCTTGATGACAAGGGATGCCCTTCTTGCTAGATATGACTTCGTTGGAGCCCTAATTTTGTTAGAGCCCCCTGCCCTTTTCTGAAGAACCACATAGTCGACCCGTTTCTGTTGAGGGGGGCCTTAATGTTTGATGGCGAAGCCCCAGTCGATGATGCAAAGCAAACCTGAAGGGAATCTGGTAAAGAGAGCCTGAGAGAACAGCTTAACAACAGCCCCATCTTGGAGAGATTCAATGTATCCCTATTGCAGACAGAGTCATCTTATGGCCACAGAGGCGACCCCTCATTTTCAAACAATAGTCAATCAGTCGCTGGACAAGACTCGGAAATGTATATGCGCAGGGGCACATTTTTCGAAGGTGGGAATGAATCCCGAATTCGTGTATGACACTCTCGCTTTTGGGTTTGACTCTTTTGGGAGAGTATGAGCATCACAAGGTGTGGAAAAGTGTATGGAAGCCCCTGCAGACAGAAAGACAGTGTTTGGCTCTATTTTCCTATGATGTAGAAAAAAGACTTGTCGAGACATTTGAAGAATTGTTTCATTCAGAATTATATTTTGGTTGCTCGAGAATGGACCTCACTGATTGGTTTATCAAATTCCAATTATATAAGTAAACAAATAATGACCGCTTTGATTTGAAGCTGGAATAGGAGAGAGAAAATCGATTGATGGTGAAATCGGGCTTGACTTTAGAAGGAGTAGGGTGTTCCGTTGTTGCTTGCTGCTCTGGACTGTTCGGTGGTAATTGTCGTGCGGGCTGCCGCTGCATTGATCTTCTTTATGAGAAGGAATGAAAAAATGGAAAAAAGATTGGAGTGGAAGAAAGATTGGAGTGGAAGAAAAAAGTGGGACTTGACTGATTATAGCCCCTTCTATTTTTTCATTCCTTCAAGTTAAGATTCTTTGTTCCTTTGTTCTCGCAAGCCAAGGGGAGTAGTCCCTGGCGCGTGTCTCCTTGCTTTTACCGGAGTGCCGCTGAGAGGCACGGATGCGAAGCCCCAGTGAGACTTTTGCAGACAGTGTTTGAGGAGTTGAATGAACGATTTTTCAAGAATAGGACGAGTTCCCAAACTTGGAGAGAGTATGTAATATGCTCACGTAGGATAACAAGTGACTCAAAAATTTGAATATGCATTTCTTTTAAATAATCTTTTAAGGAAATGAGAATGCCATCCGGTAGCGGTTGTAGCTGGGCTTTGGGTTGCGATCGATCATTAGGTGATACTTAACATGACTTCTTAAAGTGAGAGGTCAGCTGGGCCTTTTGATGAGAGGTTGGTTTGAGGGATGTGTTTGGGATCTCTAAGGTGAAGGGATTTTCTTGTTGTCGCTTCTTCAGAATCTCTAAGAGTGAGGTTAACTTTGATTTTGACAAGGTCAAGGGTGGTGATGGAATCCTCTAAAAGTGAGAGGATGGACTTGGAATTGGTTTACGGGATTTGTCCAAGAGGGAATCTTTGTTGCTTCTTCTCGTGAGTTTGTTGTGATTTCAGCAGGTAACTTGATCACGATAAGACCTTCACTCGACGTCTCATTTTTACAAACTTTGAGATGGGAGGTTCACTTCGGAGTGATGGAGGATTTTTTTTTTTTTTGACACCCTCTTTTCGAGAAAAGCCTTTCGGATTTGTTTGCTTGCGATAGCCCCTAGCGTATGCCTTAGGATGCTTTTACCTTTTCCCTCTTGGGCTTGGAGGTGGTTCCTTCTTTTGTGAGTCGAGGGAGCCCCTAGTATGGGCTTCTTTTGCATTCCGCCTTTCTTGAGCTTGGAGGTGATTACTTCATTTCTGAGTCAGGGGAGCCCCTAGTATGGGCTTCTTCCTTAGGGTTTCAAAACTTGTCGATCTTGAAATGAAAGGGTATTATTTAGTGAGGATAAGGTTATGGATTCCTATGGTGAGAGGTTTAAGCTTCAATTGCTACTGGATAGCATTTTCAAAAGAGTATTTAAAATAAATGCAAACTCATTTAACCGACTTATTAAGTAAGGCAAAATATATTCAGACCATGAGAAAGACATGTGAGCATATTCAACGAAAGTTTATCGATCAAAATGGAAAATCAGAGGAGACGCGAGATTGGGGGGTTGGTGAGCCCCAAGTTGATATTCATGTAGCACTTGTGAAGGATAAGAACAGTCCCTTGCGTTTTCTTTGAATGGTAGTGGCGTGAGCATCTATTCTTTGATGATGAGCAACAACGGTCTTTGTGCTTGTCTTGACCATATGGAAAGGAGGTCTAGTGGGGGAGAGTGTATTTGGGGAAGTGTATGCTCGAGAAAGCATAGAGGGTATGTACAAGGAGAGGGTCTGAAAAGTATATGGGGGAGTATGGAGAGAATATATGGTGGAGTATGGAGAGAGTGTATGAGAGAAGGGTGCATAGAGATGGTGTATATGAGGAAGGGACAGTGAGTTGTTCACTCCAATCAAAGCATTCATTCATTGTTTACTTTATTAGCCGCTGAGTTTATCAGTGAGATTAGCAATCAAGTGATAATTATAAATAAAACAATCTGCTTGAAAGTAATGCGAGATTATGTCTCAAGTCTAGAGAGAAAGGAAAGAAAGACTCTTTTATTATTGAGGTAACTATTACATACCAATGCCCAAAGTGGACGTAAGAAAGACACACTAGAACCTACAAGACTGAATGAATCTAAATCCTTCCTCGAAGTACGAGGGCTTCTTCATCAATGAGGACTTGGATTTTTCCTTGGTCGATCAATCTTTGAATCAAGCGTTCCAGCTGCTTACAGTTGTCAGTGGTATGCCCAACATACTTGTGGTATCTGCAAAACTTGGATGTATCCAAGTTAGCTCTCTTATTAACAGGCTTGTAATTCTCGAGCGGCTTGATCAAATTCTTTCTCACCAAAATGTCGAAGAACTCACCCACAGGCATTCCCAAGTCATCAAAATGCTACTGGTTGATTTTCTTCTCTTGGGTTGAATTCGGGGGTGACTCGGGTATTGGTGCCCTTCGTTGGTTGGTGGCCATCCTGAATGAGAAATTTTGATGTGTAGGACCATAAGTGGGACCACAAGTATGTGGATGGTAGGGACTCTGGAATTGAACAGGAGGAGGAGCTCTTCTCAAGTGCTCGTGAATGTAAAACAAATGGTGCTGCTCAATTTCATGCATGTCTTTGAGGAGGTTGATCACTCCCAACCTCATGTCTGAGACTTCTTTAAGGGCTTCAATGCTTTTCTCTATATACATGATGTAAAATTCTGTAAAAACACATGGCAGAGTCAAACCAATGAGTTGAATTAGACTTATAATTAATCTTAAGGCATCTTTGAGGAAAAATTTGATCTCCACAATTTGAGAGTTTGACCGGGCTGAAGCTGCCTACGTAACCCTTACCATTTAAGGTACGAGTCTCAGGTCACCGTAGTTCGAGGGGGCCCCGATTGATGATACAACCAGGGTTAAGCATAGAGAAAGAGAGAGGATGAATGTAACAGAGTCCGTTTTGTGAAAAAGGAAGAGGAAGATGACTCGATCCTTGGTCAAATATAAGTGAGGGTGATCTAGACGAGTTAATTGGACTTGGATGAGAATCGGCCTTGATTGGTAAGTTGGCTTAGGTAGGCCCTAAATGGTGGTTTGATCTATATGAGTCGAGAGAGGTTTGATCTAGGTGGGTCTTTGGCTGAAGGGTGCTAGAGATAAAGGATCTAAACTATGGATGGTTTTAAGACTAAGGGAGCTGACTGTGGATGGTTCAAGAGATAAGAGGTGGAACTTTGAAGGGTCCTAACTTGAAAGATGTGGACCATGGGTGGTCATGGATGGTCAAAGGGATGAAGAGTGGACCTCGGAGGGTCTTAGAATGGACCAAGAGTGGTCCGAGAGATGACAGGTGGTCCTAAGTATAGGATATAAACCATGGATGGTTTAAGGTAGAGGAGTGGACCATGGGTGGTTCAGGAGATGAGAGGTGGACCACAGAGGGTCCCAAGTAGAAGGATATAGACCACGGGTGGTCTTAAGATAAAGGAGCAGACCATGGATGGTCCGAGAGACGAGGGGTGGACCTCGGAGAGTTTCAGGTGGAAGGGTGGACCTCGAATGGTCCAAGAGATGAAGAGTGGACCTTAAACGGTCCAAGATAGAGAGGCTGGACCTAGGGCGGTCCATAATAGAGGATGTGGACCTTGAAGGGTCCAAGAGATGAGGAGTGGACCTTGAATGGTCCAAGATAGAAAGAATGGACCTAGGGTGGTCCGTAATAGAGGAAGTGGACCTCAAATGGTCCAAGAGATGAGGGATGTGGGCTGCGACTTGTCCAAAAGGCAAAGAGTGGACCTTAGAGGGTCCTAGAAATGAGGAGTGGACCTCGGAGGGTCCTAGAAATGAAGAGTGGACCTCGAAGGGTCCTAGATTGAGAAAGTGGACCTAGGATGGTCCAAAATTAGAGAGATCGAACCGCGAATGGTCCAAGAGGTGAAGAGTGGACCTTGTAAGGTCCTAGAAATGAAGAGTGGACCTCGGAGGGTCCTAGATGTGAAGAGTGGACCTCGGAGGGTCCTAGATATGAAGAGTGGACCTCAGAGGATCCTAGAAATGAAGAGTGGACCTCGAAGGGTCCTAGATTGAGAAAGTGGACCTAGGATGGTCCAAAATTAGAGAGAGCGAACCGCGAATGGTCCAAGAGGTGAAGAGTGGACCTTGTAAGGTCCTAGAAATGAAGAGTGGACCTCGGAGGGTCCTAGAAATGAGGAGTGGACCTCGGAGGGTCCTAGAAATGAAGAGTGGACCTCGGAGGGTCCTAGAAATGAAGAGTGGACCATGGAGGGTCCTAGATTGAAGGATAGTTAAGCATTTTATTTATAGAACCTACTCTTGGTTGGAAGGGATACCCCTTTTTCGCAACTAACTAAAGGTCCTAAAGTGGTGGATCCTAATGACTAACCGTCTCATATAGACAATTAAGATGATATTTATGGGAAGTACTACAGACCTATGATAGGACAAGATCTTTTAACAAGCACTCGACCTTACATGGCACATCCTTTAAAAGGAAATCAATTTATTTTTTTTTAGTGCTCTTTTCTCTCTATAGATCTTGACTTATCACTGATTCGCAGTGACTTAACATAAAGACCTTATTAATTGTCTACATGAAAAAACTAGTCAAACCAACCAGTCACAGGGAGTGTATTCCTAGCAAAGTGGGTGACACAAGGGTTAGGTTTCAGGCTCCCACCGTGCAGCCGAAGCGCACTGATGAGTGGATGGCCAAGTGAGACTCGGAAGGGAGGCGACATGATCACCACACTTCCCGCACTTTGGCTTCTCCGATGGGTTAAGGGTGTCTGTGCAGTGTGACACGGACTCTAGTGGTAGTGTGAGGTAGAAAAAAATCTAATTCCTTTTAAAAGAGAAGATTTTTGTTTTAGGAGATGCATGCATGCAATGCAACAGTCAAGAAAAAAAAGAAAGCAAAATACAACACCATAAAGGAAAACGAAAGTCTGACCCACTAAGTTTGAAAAAGTTCAAAACAGTCCCCAGTAGAGTCGCCACTGTGAATACCCCGTCCCGATGCAACGCGCATTCGGAGGTTTAAAGTAAATAATTATGGAAAGTCGGACCGAAATGGGATATTCATTAAGTGACACTCGATTTAAACCATATTAAAAATATTAGTTTAATTTTATGAGAGTCGCCACGCCGCTTTGATATAGCCCAAAGCATTGAAAAAAGGCTAAGTATGTGATTGGGTTCGGGGGTCAAGTTACAACAGAAGAAGAAATGTTATCACTCCTATTGCCCGACGGATCGGTCTTTCTAGCATGTGAGGGTGTTGGTTGTGTGCGGTTTTTGCAGGAATAGATAGAAGAAGCGGGATCATGCATAAGGAGGAGGGGAGAGAAAGAAAATGGTTTTGATGATCACATCCTAGGACCCTTTGATTAGACCCTTGAAAGGTGTACTAATCAACGTCCATTATTGGAGAATTGTTGATCATGGGAATAATTATTACTAAAGGAAAGGGAGAGAAAGTAGTTCCTAGGTCTAGTAAGGGCTTGAGTGCAAACCCTAGACCATCCTCGGCTATGCATAAATATATTAAAACAACCCTAAATCTAGCATATATGACATAAGCAAGAAATAAAGTAATTAAAATATACTAAGCATGCAAATAATAAATCTAGCATAATAATAATAAAGACAATAATAATAAAGACAGAAAAATAAATAAAAGACTTACCTGATGATGGCAAGGCTTTTGGATTGAATCTATGAAGATTCAAAGAACGTTCTTGAGAAAATATTTAGACTTAGAAAACTCGAGTTTAGTCTCAAGTTTTCTATGGAGGAAGTCTCAAATTTTGTCTTGAGTTTTCCGTAGAATGATTCTTTGTTGAAATGTGAACCGAGTACACGTATTTATAGTGTTTGGGAAATGGGCCGGACTGAAGGAAAGGGTCGATCGGCACTTTTCGTAAAGGGTCGATCGGACCTTTATGATAAGGGTCGATCGAACCTTTTAAAAAGGGTCGATCAAACCTTTTTCAAGAAGGGTCGATCGAACCTTTGCTTAGATATCGTTCTCACGTTCGATTTGATATGTGGTGGCCCCAAAACGGAGTTCGTATGAGGGAGTTATGACCTCCAGAAGGTCGAGACGCTCGAAAACGGATCTTTATGAGAAGGGTCGATCGAACCTTTTAAAAAGGGTCGATCGAACCTTTTTCAAGAAGAGTCGATCGAACCTTTGCTTAGATCTCATTCTCGCGTTCGATTTGATATGTGGTGGGCCCAAAACGGAGTTCGTATGAGGGAGTTATGACCTCCGAAAGGTCGAGACGCTCGAAAACGGGAAATCGAATCCCGTTGCAACCAGACTGCCATCTCCTCTACCGGTAACAAAGATAGTCAATGTTATTGGTGGTGGTTTTGATATTTGTGGTACTTCTTATTCTGCAGAAGGGTCGATCGAACCTTTTACAAGCCGTAGCTTTCACGTCAGCGGCTGTTGACGGCGCGAGAAAGAGAAATATTTAAAAGAGTAATTAGGGTTTTGTCAACCCTAATCAGTCCAAAACAATTCTTTTAGGAACAAGATTAAAATATTTTTTTTTAGGACCGGGTACTAACAGTTTCCCACATTTGATACATGAACTTGATAAAATCAAGGTTCGTGCCATCCATTTTTGGCTTTTTGTAGGGAGAAATCACGGCATTCCCCTTGGATTTAGCCGTGGGTTGTGCTTTGAATTTCTTGGGGAGAGTAGTTGATTCTGCTCCCTCTCCTACCTCCTCATCCTCTTCCTCCTCGTGGCCTCAGTCAGCGAGGGTTGGCTATAGCATTTTTGTTCCCTAGCTTGACTAGCTAGATATTTTGTATGGACACCTTGGGTAAACCTCTGGGAGCCTTCCTCTAGGGGGACACCACCGTTGGTCTCTAGCTCTACCAACTCTAACTGAACATCATTTATGGTCATGGCCTCAGCCACGAACCTATCTCTCTTAGTCAGAGCTTGGTTTCTCTTAGTATCATCTCAGGAGTGATAGGTGTTGGGATTGGATCCTAAACAACAAGGAAGAGGAGGAGCCTAAGTCGGAGGTGATGAATCAAGAGGGAAAACTCGTCGGGATCTTCTGTCAGGGAGAGCGGCCGCGCTCGTGGTGGAGGGCGACCGCGCTGGAGGTTCAACGAGGGTGTATAAGTTTCTGCCGTTGAGGGCGGCCGCGCTGGCCTTGAGGGCGGCCGCGCTCGGTCCGAATCTGCAGCAAATTTTTATTTTGTTTCCTATTTTGATTAGATCTCTTCTTAAACTGAGTTAGGGCTTCCTTGTATAACTATATAAGCATAATTTCGGCCTAGAACATATTGTAGCAACATATTAGAATACATATTGGCTTGGCAATTGCCCCCGGACGTAGTTCACGAGTTGGTGAATGAACCGGGTAAACAACTCTTGTGTTCTTGTGTGTGATTGTTTCTTTCTTGTACGTGTGGGTGTGTTGATTTCTTTGTTTTGATTGCAACGGGGTATCACCAATTTCACAACAGCTGGTATCAGAGCTTTGGTTCGGAGGATTCAAAATCTTTTCATTAGTTGATTAATTTTGAATCGCGTTCTTGGGGATTTTGGTGAAGCAGTCAAGATGAAGAACTCAATCGAGAAATTCAACGGTGTGAATTTCACGTTTTGGAAGACAAGGATTGAAGACTACCTTTATTGTAAGGATCTTCATGGACCCTTGAAGACGAAGCCCGAAGACATGTCACAAGGAGATTGGGAGACGTTGGATCGGAAGGCGTTAGGAGCGGTAAGGAGTGCCCTAACCGACGACGTTGCACGGAACGCTATGGAGGCCAAGACAACGGTGGAGTTGCTACAAACGCTGTCGGACATGTATGAGAAGCCGTCGAATATCAATAAGGTGCATTTGATAAAGAGGTTTGCGAATGCGAAGATGTCGAGAGGGCGGCGGCAAGTCATATCGGCAATTTTAAAGGTATGGTGGACCAATTGAAAAGTGTTGATATTACTTTCTCCGATGAAGTGCTAGCTTGTTTTCTACTAAAGTCATTGCCTGATAGTTGGGAGGTTACTGTCACAACGATTAGTACGTCGAAAACAGCATTGGTGTATACGAAGGTTAGAGATCTCGTCCTGCAAGAGGAGTTGCGAAGGAAAGAGAAAAGGGGAGAATCGTCCGTAGATGGGGCTGCACTTAGGGTGGAGAGAAAAAGGGGAGGACCTAAAAAGGGGAAAAAGGTCAAGTGCTACAATTGTGGTGAATTGGGGCATATCAGTTATGACTGTCCGGGAAAAGGTGGAGGTGCTAACGTGGTGGATGATGGTGGTGATGTATTAATCCTAGGGGAGGAGCAGTCGGGTGAAGATTGGGTGTTGGATTCTGGAGCTTCTTGTCATGCTAGTGGGGATGCAGAATCAATGAAGCGATACAAAACTGGAGATTTTGGGGTTCTCTATCTTGGTGATGGTCAACCATTGAAGATCAAAGGTAAGGGGGATGTGATGATGAAGACACCTAACGGGGCTGTTTTACAACTACACGATGTGATGCACGTTCCGGATTTGAGGAGGAGAGTGATTTCTGTGGGACAACTTGACAGTGAAGGGTATGGTGTTTCTTTCATTGGTGGGTCTTGGGAAGTCACAAAAGGGGCTAAGGTGTTGGCTCATGGGGTTAAGAGAAAGATGTTGTATTCTACCTACAATGTCGATGTTCGTTCCGGTGGGAGCAAGAGGCTTAAGAACCGGCCTGTTGGTGTGAAAAGGGGAGACATCAAGAAACGGTATGTTGGGGAGGACTCAAAGTTGATCAA
Source organism: Adenophora triphylla var. japonica (assembly GCA_022495995.1). Lineage (NCBI taxonomy): Eukaryota > Viridiplantae > Streptophyta > Magnoliopsida > Asterales > Campanulaceae > Adenophora > Adenophora triphylla. The sequence goes on from JAFEMH010001573.1 coordinate 327,711, forward strand.
CGTGGTGTGGAAGTCCAAGGGCCCTAACAGAGAGCGGTTTCAGACCAAGAACAGTCGATGCAAGAAACAAGGTGTGTCCAAGTTTCAAGGGGAGGCATTGCGAGGAAGGTGGGTCTGGAGGGAGAAGGCGAAGTTAGACTTGCGGGGAGAAATCAAGGTAGAAGCTGATTTGGGGAGGCAAGAACGATCTAACACGGAGAGGTTGAAACGTCGCTTGGTTTCAACTCGCCTTAGTACTTGAGGAGAGGAGAGGTAGTGTCAAGCCAATATGAAGGGGGAAATGTGTTCGAAGGTCATTACTCCGTGGTGGGAGTTGATGGAAGATTTTATGTTTGTTGGTTTAGTCTCCGGTGGGAGATTGTTGGGATTGGATCCTAAACAACAAGGAAGAGGAGGAGCCTAAGTCGGAGGTGATGAATCAAGAGGGAAAACTCGTCGGGATCTTCTGTCAGGGAGAGCGGCCGCGCTCGTGGTGGAGGGCGACCGCGCTGGAGGTTCAACGAGGGTGTATAAGTTTCTGCCGTTGAGGGCGGCCGCGCTCGGTCCGAATCTGCAGCAGATTTTTATTTTGTTTCCTATTTTGATTAGATCTCTTCTTAAACTGAGTTAGGGCTTCCTTGTATAACTATATAAGCATAATTTCGGCCTAGAACATATTGTAGCAACATATTAGAATACATATTGGCTTGGCAATTGCCCCCGGACGTAGTTCACGAGTTGGTGAATGAACCGGGTAAACAACTCTTGTGTTCTTGTGTGTGATTGTTTCTTTCTTGTACGTGTGGGTGTGTTGGTTTCTTTGTTTTGATTGCAACGGGGTATCACCAATTTCACAACAATAGGAGAGGTGGGGTTTTTTGAACATGGATTTGGGGGGCATTTTCTCTAGGGGCAGCCTCAAGCTTCTCTCTAATGTCTCTTTTAGAAAGAGTAAGAGATCCTTGACTGACAAAACGGCCACCCAACCTATTAAAGGCTGAGATGCTTGGTCTGACATGGTTTAATTATGAGGGAGAAGATTGATTGTTACCCGGAGTAGTAAGGTAACCAACATTTTGAATAGGAGTGCCAGTCATTTTCAAAGTAGAAAATGCTAAAATGTTGTTTTTTGGATGTAAGTGTTTGAAAAAGTGTTTGTTTCGAAAACACACAAGATTACACGAGAAAAAACTAAAGCGTTTTCCGGCGATGAAACCACTGATGACGCCACAACTTTTGGGTCTCATTAAGTACGTATATCTGGCTTGTATGAGATGATTGTATCTATAACAGTATAAAGACAAGAAGCACCGTTATAGACCAAGATGGAGTTTAATTCATCTCATGCTCTCGGGTGTGAGAGTAAGATTTTTGAATTTTTAATAACTGAGAATAATAATTGGAATGTCTTAGTGTGTTGTGTGTTAGGGTTTAGATAATTTGTCTTACAATAGTGATTTTACTTTTATCTTGTCTTTAGGGATAAGGGATAATATATATAGTATGAGGAAGCCGTTGATAACGTCAGCCCTGGAGGAGATGTTATCCTTTTGGCATAGGACACATGTACGCGCATGGTTGGCTCGTACAATAAAGTGAGGATTAATGTAGAGGTATGTCTCTGATTGGATAAGGATACGTGAAGCAGGCGACAATTTGTGTGACATAATCGCATGATATGCGCCTAAGACACCATTTAATGTGATGGTGATAGGTCTGTCCTTAGTGTAAGTAGGTACGAACCCTTGTCTTAATAGCCTTGACTTTAACCAAGAGTCTATTGAGAAAATCGGGAGTATGCCATGAGACCGCGGTCAACATGGTAAACGCGCTATTTGATAAATACCAGTGTTCTAAAAAATGGCCTAGGCGGTGGCCGAACGCCGCGGTTTACGTCAAGGCGAGGAGATTAGTCGCTGGGCGGAGCTAGGCGGCGTTGGGCGAAGCTAGGCGGACTGGGCGGGTTTAGGCGGACTGGTTATTGCCACGAAGAAAACGAATTCAATTTCGAAAAATCAAAACAAACTTAATCCCTAAGACCAGAAAGAGATCAAAAATCACAAAAAATTGAAATACCTCATCAAGAATAACAAGGTATTAGACTAGATCTGATAAATTCGGAGAAGATAGAGAGAGAGGGGGGGTGAATCTAACCGTGAGGTGAGGGGTGGAGAAGATAAGGGGGCGGAGGAAAGGGTGGGCGTAACTGAGAGGGAAATTGACGCGAGGGGGGGGGGGAGAGAGGGGAGGGGCCAAAAGGGAAAAGAGAAACATTTTGTCTCAGACTCTCAACAGCAGAGGCGTTCTTTGAACCCTAATGGAGATAGACTGATTGAAACTTTGAAAGAGAAAATGAGGTGAAACCGTGAAATAGAGTTGTTTGTTGTTGGTTTTATTGGCCTGATTCATATTGGGCCTTAGTAAATGTTTTTTTTTTTTTTGGTTCAAAGGAATAAAGCCTTAGTAAATGTGTGAATTAGTAAATGTTTTCTACACAACAAATAATTGAATTAATAATATATTTATTCTGATCCCTTAGTATTTTCTTATTTTATTTTTATTTTTATTTTTATATTTTAGGGTTTATTTTGGGAATAATGGAATACATTTATAATTTTTGTATTATTTATAATTCCGTGTCTAAATTATCGGTCCGCTTAGGTCCCTAAGTGCTAGGCCCGACTTTTCCGACTAGCGACCGCCTAACGCTTTTCTAGAACCTTGATAAAGTTATCGCGGTTTTGCTGATCGCGCGCTTTTAATGATCGCGTTTATAGGAATGTCATGTCGTAATTGGCCTTTGAAACGGATCAAGTTTAGGCTAATCAAAAAGTACCGTTAATAAATGAGATAAATAAATACTCCAGAATGTACAAATTTTTGTTGAAAGTGATGCGGAAAAGTCAAAAGAGAAAGCTTGCTGATTGTGAAATGGAAAAGTCAAAAGAAAAATGCTAATTGTGGTGTTGTTGGATTATGTCCTACCAACTTTTTCTAATATGAATAATATTCCTTACGAGGTTGATGACGTAAGTTTTAACCTCACCTGCTGTTTCTTTCTAATGAATTTCCAGAAGCACGCCTTTGTTGAATTCACTGGTTTGTTCTTTCAAGTTTCTTGTTTGCCTCTCAACTTCTTTATTTTCACAATAACGTCCTTCTATTTTATCTTTATCATATTTACGGTATATTTGTGTTCTTTCTTTTAAACGTAAACGAATACGAATGTTTTTATATTTGTACAATACAAAATTTTATTTTTCTTACAAATTTGATGTTTGATTATTTGTTAGGGGACTTATTATCTATTGATCCCGCTCCAATCCAATAAAAGACATTCATTTGTAAAAAAATAGTATCGAATCATAAAGCAATCAAATTGTTGTACAATTAAAATGAGCTAAATTAATTCATGTCATTTGGGGGACCATAGAAAAGTTAATACGATAGTGACGAGGGAAAGACCTTTCCAATAGTGAAGAAGACCACAACTCATAATTTTCAACACATAAAAGTAAACAAATTCCACTTTATCCCTCTTTATAATACACTGATTAACCCAAACTTCAAACATCATTTCCTCCCACCAAAAAACTAAAATTAAAAAAATGGTCCCAAATACACATTGTCTTGATTTACCCCTCAATGAGAATGATTCTCAAGATATGGTAATCTACCAAGTCCTCAATGAAGCCAATCATTCCTTAATCCCATTTTACCCCTACAAAAACTCAAATTCCACCACTAGTAGTAATCCCCTCCAACCAGCCCATACCATCGGCAAGATCAAGCATTACCGAGGCGTAAGGCGGCGGCCATGGGGCAAATTTGCTGCCGAGATTCGTGACTCGGCTCGACATGGTCAAAGGGTATGGCTTGGAACATTTGAAAGAGCCGAAGAGGCTGCGTTGGCTTATGATCAAGCTGCTTTTAAGATGAGGGGTTCTAAGGCTCTGCTTAATTTTCCGGCACAAATAGGGGCAGTTTTGTCATTTGAACAACGGCGTCAAAAGTTAAGTCCTAACTTGAGCTTCAATCGGTTAGATAATACTAACGGGGTTAGTTCGAGTAATGGGACTAATGAATTTGTGCCTCGGATGGGCGAGTTATGTGATAAAGAGGGTGCGGTTGAAGGTGATTCAGAAGGGATGGGATCGTCAATTCAGCGAAATATGTTGAATTTGTTTTGATTTTGAAATAAAATTTGTAACTGGAGCTACCATTTGAATATTTTGGTCTGTCTCTTTTTATTTAGTTCTTTCACTTTTTTGGGCATGGGGTGTAAATAGTTGAGATGTTACAACATTTGTCAACTGAGGGATCTAAGATAAGTGATATTGAATTTTCGATAATTCAATTATTCCCCGTCTGATAAATTTTGAAGGGCTTGAATGTTTTTATACTCCAATTCCCTTGGTTTTACGAAACACTCTTCACATTCTAAATTAATCAAAAACTTAGTTTCAGTTAGGAAATTTACTTCCGATAATTCTATTTCGGTCGAATTTGATCCATTTGACTTGTCTGTAAAGGTATTCCCGAAGGGGGAGATGTCTCATGAGATGTAACAGCCGTGACGACCTCCACCCATCACTTCTCCATCTAGCGGGCCTTTGTTTTCTTTTGCATCAAGTTTGTGACATGATCGCTTAGGCCACCGTGGCTTCCAATTATTGACCGTCTTAGATCTATTAAAATTATTCAATGTAATAGCACTAGTACGTCTTGTACATGTTTGTCATGCTTGTTCCCTCTAGAAACATATAAGCAAACCTTTTTGTATTTCAAATTCAAGTATTCTTTTACCTTTTGATATTTTGCATTGCTATCTATGGACATCGCCTACTTTAAGTACTTCTAGACATCAATATTATCTTCTCATTTTAGATGATTTTACAAATTACTTGTCGACTTTTCCATTACCAAATAAGTCTCAAGTTTTTTCTACCTTTCTTTCGTTCCAATCTTTTGTTAAAACACAATTTGAACGAAATATAAAGAATCTTCAAAGTGATAATGGAAAATAATTTGACAATCGTCAATTTAGAGATTTATGCAAAACTAATGGTCTACCTCTCCGTCTGTCGTGTCGTCCCCGTACCTCATCTCAAAATGGGAAAGCGAAAAGGAAAATACTAACTATAAATAATATGTCTCGCGCTTTTCTCATTCATGCTTAGATCCCTCCATTATTTTAGCATCATTCTTTGCATAAGGTAACTTATTTTCTAAATATTTTGCCTATCAAAGGTTTGGCATATTCTACTCCGAATAGTTGTCTTTACAATCAGTACCCTCATATAATTATCTTCGTGTGTTTGGGTGTTTATGTTATTCTCTATTCCCTTCTACTACCATAAACAAACTCCAATCGCGATCCACACCATGTGTGTTTTTTGGGTATCCCTCTAATTATCGGGGATACAAGTACTATGATATGTCCAATAAAATTATTCTAAGTAGACATGTCATTTTTTATGAACAAAAAATCCCATTTTCCATTGTTCATCAACCTGTCATTCGGTCAAATGATTTTGGACCATGGTTTGTCTCCATACTTGATTCAGACTTGGGCCGACCAATCCAACCAGCCCACTGCTGGTCCGTCTGCAGAGTTATTGGGCCAGCCCACTGCTGGTCCACCTTCTTCCAGTCCTCACCAAGTTGATGCTACCGGCCCATGGGGCCCAATGTCTGGGCTCCCTCTCATATGGGCTCCCCTTTGCGGCCCAACAAACTTGGGTTTGTTCCCAGTGGCAGTTTAGTTCCTGACCAGCAGGTATCTCATCTTCCCTTGCCAGTTGCCACCTCCGATTTCGTCCCATCGTCCGGTCACTCGCAGTCAACATGGGATTGTTAAAACTAAGGTTCCATTTAATCTGAACACTAGTGTTTTAAAGTCTCCATTACCTAAGAGTCTTGAACAGTATAAATCGAGATACGAACACGGGCTTACCCAAGTTGGGCCCAAATGGATTGGGCCATAAATATAATCCAACATACAAGTATCAATGCTCAAATTACCAGGGCCGAGGTACCCTCCTCGAATGCCGAGGAGTATTTCCTCGGCCTTACACTGACAATGGGCTCTGCATACTTGGCTCATCATGCTCTGAGACGTCACAAGTGACGAGGAGAGAAAAGTTCTTACCTCGGCATATCATCAAATGACACCAGGAGACAGAATCATTCACCCCGGCATATTCACATGTTGGCCAATCATCAAATGACGAGGAAGCAGAATCACACATCTCGGCTTACTTGCCAATGCCGAGATAAAATATTCATGCTCCTCGGCTTTCCGGCTAGCAGATTGAACATTCCTATTCAAACAAGGATTCAACAGTTATGATCCAATCAGGATTGTAACCGCCTACACCAATTCGAGTCAAACAATGACTCCTTAACAGATATAATTCTCTTAGGATTATATCTTATCTCTTTACAAGTTAAATTCTATATGGATTCTATCAATCCATTCCTATAAATACAAGTCATATGGCCTATTATTTGGTACGTTACTTTTTACAATACAGAAGCTCTGTCAATTTAGTTTCTCATACACAAACCGTAAACTTACTCTCACGCCGGAGGGCCTTTAGCCGGACTCGCCCCGACTTAGTTTACGTGCTTTCTCTTATTTTCAGGTCTTGCAATCTTCGGAGCATCCGAACGCTTGGATTTGGGCTGATTTGACGATTTTGGCATCATCAATTGGTTCCATTGCCGGAAAATCGATTCAAACACCCTTTGTTTGGCCTGAAAAAGTTTGCCTGAAGCCTGTTTTTTGTCGAATTTGTTCTTAATTAGAACGGAAAATCTGCTTCGATTCTGTTTTGATCTTGATTCGGCCGGAATTTGCAAATTTCAGCCGGAATTCGCCAAGTTCGTGTTTAAGACTTGCATTTTGGCCGAAAATTTTTGGTATTGGTAAATTCGCAATTGTAATACTACCTTAGCGGTTGGAATTTGCCCCAATTTTGCCTAAAATTGGGATCTGTTGAAAAACCTCGCTTTTGGTAAATTCGCTGTTACAATTCTTGATTAGTAATGGACGGACAATTCACAAGTGTAACTGCTGAGGAACAAACCCAAGTGAATGGGGTTAACCAGGATGCCGAGGTGCTTCCTCATCCCCCACCTCAGCCAGACGGCCCCCCTCCGCTCGCCATGACTCTTCGTTCCATGGGTCAGGCGAATGCCGAGGGAGAGGGAGCTAACCTTCCTCGTCCTACTCGCCCACGTGGGAAGCGAGTGGGAAGGAAGATGGCAAAGAAGGCCGTCGCCGGCGTGATGATGTGCCACCAAAATTTTTCCGAAAGGTTACTTTGAAATTTTTCGTTTCTTTGAAAACCAATCGAAAAGACCGGAGTCGCCACGCCATTTTTGTTTTAAGGGCCAAAACTTTGAAAAATGCCCGAGATTAGAGATTTGGGTTCGGAGGTCACGTTACATGCCGGGAAGGACGTTAGTGTGCACCCGGAATGCCTCGTAAAACGAGTCTTCCAAGCTAAAAATCATTTGTTTGTGTGTGTGTGTGTGTGTGTTACTTTGGCCAAAATAAGTTGAAAATGAGGAAAGTAAAAATTGGGAATTCTTTATTAGACTTAGGACAGATCCCATGATTTTTGGTGTGATTTTTGGGTTGAGTTTTGGTACTCAAAAGATTTTTGGAAGTTGAAAACCACTTCTGCCAGAATGAAAAAGGCAGTGGACACTTGATTTTGAAATGGATTTAAGGGCTTTAAAACTTCATAATCTGAGAAAACTCAGAGAATGAAAGTTGTTCCAGACACCTCAAATAAGATTTCTGTGAAATAATTTTCCATTTTGGAGAAGATTTGAGGACCCAAAACCTTCTGGAAATATCAGATATGAGATCTGGACTTCCAGAGACTGGTGATCTGACCTTTAAAGGAAAATTTGAAAAAGGGAGTTTTACTCACGAAAAAAATAAAGTAAAAATATGAGATGCAAGAGGGGGAGTTGGTAAGCCCCAATTTGAGAAGGATATCAATTGATTTTCTCACTCCGATTAATTCGAATATTAATTATTTCAAAGAATTAGTGGTTGAGCAGCACAAGTGACCATCTAGGATAAAACCATTTCAATTAAGTGTAACGTGGGTGCGCAAGTGATATCTCGAGTCTAGCAAGAAAAGAAAAAAGACTTATATTAAAAGTTAGACATTTAACTACTATGTCCAAAATGGACTACAACGACAAATGTCCAGGAAGGACTTGGGTGAAAGAAAAGTACTAGAACCTACGAAGGTTGACTTAAAAGACTATTTTAAAGATAGGTAGCCCCTAGTCTAGCCGCTCTTTGTTGTTGGACCATGCATCTACTCTTCGACGCTGGAGATGGGGGCTATCGCAGATCTTTCCATTAGAATTTCTTTGGCAATCTCTTGCTTAATCCAACCATTTTCATCATCTGCGATGGTCGGTCCACCGACCTTACAAAGGGGTGAGTCAAATTCCATTATGCCCACAAGTCTCGAATCACCAAACTCGACCATGTTGACATTCGGGTTGTTGTTTCTAGGGAATGGGTTACTGATAGTATTGGGCCCTTCAGGCACCTCTAACCTCACTTGTTCAATCAAACTTTGGATTTCCCTTTTCAGGGGGACGCAATCATCTGTCAGGTGCCCATGGTACTGATGAAAGGCACAATGCTTGGAGGTATCCAAAGGAGCATTGGGGTTTCTAGGCTGATAATTTTCCAAAGGCCGGAGCAAACCTTCTCTCACCAAACCTCTGAAGATATCACTCAAAGGCATCCCAAAGTTTCTCAAGTCTTGGAGCCGGGATCTGGATGCATCAGGTTTCTTGGGAACAAAGGAAGTGGCATTGTTACGGTCCTGTCCCGCATAGCTAATCACTTCTTTACCTTTTGGTTGGGCGGGAGGCTGTGTTGGAGGTGGAAGAAACCCGGTATACAGTAGCGAGTGCGGCGGTCGGGCTGCGATTGTAAGCCTTTTCGAACTTAGCCCCGAAATTAACCATTGCACGCAAGTCAGCGTAGGGGAAGTGACTGAGGGAAGCTCTCAAATGCGGCTTCAAGCATGACTGAAAGATGTCTAACTGCTCCTCGTCAGAGGGAGGAATGGCCATTTCACTAAGCTTCAGGTTCCACCTTTTATAGAAATCCCCAATATTCTCATCAGGGCGCTGCATCGTTGTTTGCAGGTCAACTCTGTTTGTTTCCCATTCCAAGTTGGCTTTATACTTATCTGTGAAAGTACTGGTAATCTGTTCCCAAGTGGTGTGAATGTGTGCCCAAATTTTGTTTCTGTTGGATTCACGCGAGTTTGAAGACATCCGGTTTAATTTGAAAAACGGAGTCGCCACGCCATTTTGATTACCTCAAAACTTTGAAAAAAAGGTTTTATGGGTTCGGAGGTTAAGTTACCCCTTGGGAAGAACGTTTGGCGTTCACCCAAGGTGCCTTGCCGGAGCAAGTCTCCCATGATTTCATTAATCGTGCTTGCTTACGTGCTTTCTTGTGTGCATGTGTTTGAAAATAAGGAGTGAATGTCCCAAGTCGTCTTCCGGACGTACAAACCATTTGTTGGTTGTCGCTCGGGATTCCTTGGAATTTTATGTATTCGGGATTATGATCCCGTCCTCATCTTGGACTTGTGATCATCGCTTTTTTTAACCTCGGGACTTGCGTGATCAAGAGAATGACTCCCTTTTATAGTTCAAAATGAGTTTCTTTAGGAAGGAAATGTCCTTAACCCATCAATCCTACACCTTAAGACGATTGAGCTCATATAGATGCTTCATGCTCGTCTTAAGTGATAATCGGAGATATCGGGTTCAAGGTTATCCCTTTCTAAAGATATCATGAACCTTTAATGGAAGGAACGATGTAAAGATATGATCTTTTACACCGGTCCGCTCCAAGGTTATTAATGGGGACATGGGGGAATGTATGATAAAAATGACACTTTAGTGAAAAGATGACATTTTTGGGTTGCAAAGGATGTTTTTTGATTTAAAGAAGTGATCTTTATTGCAAAGGATGCATTTTGAATGTAAAGACATGATTTTTATGCAAAGGATGCATTTTTATTGAAAAAGATTGTATTTTTATATGCAAAGGATGCATAAAGATGACATTTTTATTTGAAAATGGGGGTTTTAGGTGCAAAGGATGCACCTTTATGGATAAAGACTACATTTTTAATGACAAAGGATGTCTAATGCATGCAAAGGGGAAGGGGGGTATAAAGATATGATCTTTAATCTACCAAGTCCCAAGCAAGATAATATGCAATATATGAAATGCAATGAGTAATTAGAATCACATAGAGCAATTAGGATGCAAGGTTAGGGTGTGCGAGGTTACCAATGGCTTCCTCTTCTTCTTTGGACGGAGCTAGGAGGAGGAGTTGATCTTGGGATCTTCAAGGAGGAGGGAGGTGGCTTCTTGGCCTTCTTCTTCACCTTCTTGGACTTCCAGCAGCTCTTGGGAGTGTATTTTACGTATTATGTGTGATGGTGGATGATTTTTGTGTGTCTAAAATGGGTAGAGGAGGCCTCTATTTATAGGCAGCTGGAAAAAGGCGAAAGAGGCCGCGTGGCTTCATTTGCGGCAAAAGAGGCCGCGTGGCTACATTTGCTGCCGACCCAGATTTTTTCAGAAACATGCAAGGTGGCATTCTAGAAGGTCAGCGAAAGAGGCCGCATGGCTTCATTTGCGGCAAAAGAGGCCGCATGGCTACATTTGCTGCCGACCCAGATTTTTCTAGAAACATGCAAGGTGGCATTCTAGAAGGTCAGCGAAAGAGGCCGCATGGCTTCATTTGCGGCAAAAGAGGCCGCGTGGCTACATTTGCTGCCGACCCAGATTTTTCTAGAAACATGCAAGGTGGCCTTCTAGAAGGTCTTTTCCAGCGAAGGACTACGTGGAATTTTAATTCCTAGCAAGTCCTTTGCCCCTCGGAAGGTTTGGAAAAGTTCCCAAATCGCCTATGAACTTTAGGAAAGTCCGGGGAATTGCCGGGAAACTTAACTGGATGGCATTAGCCAGATTTGGGTACTTACAGAAGCCCCTCGGCAACGTCACTTGCAGGGCGAGTGGGGTTGTCGATAGAAAAGGATCCGATCTGGCGAATGCCGAGACCGATTGGGTGACCAAATTGGTCGAGTGGCTGGACCTTTTATGAAAGGCTACCTACGTATCCCGGGTGGGAATCAATCCAAAATCGTAGTTCGGAATCCACCGGGGAAAGGGGGCGTCATATGTGACAAATTGGCTGAACCTACAGGAGGCTACCTACGTATCCCGGGGGAATCAAGCCAGGTCGTAGTTCGAGCTTTTACTGAGTCGAAATGTTATTCCTTTATCTTGGAATAACGGAGATCAAAAGTGAGCGAAATGTTATTCCTTCACCTTGGAATAACGGAGATAGAAATAAAGCGAAAAAAGGTCGAAATATTATTCCGTCATTCGGAAATAACGGAGATCAAAATAAAGCGAAAAAAAGGTCGAAATATTATTCCGTCATTCGGAAATAACGGAGATCGAAATAAAGCGAAAAAAAGTCGAAATATTATTCCGTCATTCGGAAATAACGGAGATCAAAATAAAGCAAAAAAAAGGTCGAAATATTATTCCGTCATTCGGAAATAACGGAGATCAAAATAAAGCGAAATGTTATTGCCTTACGGCCATAACTGAAATTTTTAACAAGAAACATTATCCCATTTGGCAATAACGGGAGATTTCCCGGAGGAAACGTTATCCCAATTGGCGATAACGGAGGATTTCCCGGAGGAAACGTTATCCCATTTGGCGATAACGGAGAATTTCCCGGAGGAATCGTTATCCCATTTGGCGATAACGTAGGATTTCCCGGAGGAAACGTTATCCCATTTGGCGATAACGTAGGATTTCTCGGAGGAAACGTTATCCCATTTGGCGATAACGTAGGATTTCCCGGAGGAAACGTTATCCCATTTGGCGATAACGTAGGATTTCCCGGAGGAAACGTTATCCCATTTGGCGATAACGTAGGATTTTCCGGAGGAAACGTTATCCCATTTGGCGATAACGTAGGATTTCCCGGAGGAAACGTTATCCCATTTGGCGATAACGGAGGATTTCCCGGAGGAAACGTTATCCCATTTGGCAATAACGGAGGATTTCCCGGAGGAAACGTTATCCCATTTGGCGATAACGAAGGATTTCCCGGAGGAAACGTTATCCCATTTGGCAATAACGGAGAATTTCCCGGAGGAAACGTTATCCCGTTTGGCAATAACGGAGGATTTCCCGGAGGAAACGTTATCCCATTTGGCGATAACGGAGAATTTCCCGGAGGAAACGTTATCCCATTTGGCGATAACGGAGATCGCGAAAAAGGTTGGATTTTGCAGAGAAGTTGGAAGGAATCAATAGTTTTTGTAAAGAAAAGTGGGACGCACCCGAATAATTTTTTGTAAAGAAAACTGGGATGTACCCTGATTATTTGAAAATGCCAAGGGCAAATAAACTGAGTCACAGAGGTAAATTTGTAAAATAGGCCTCGGGGGCACTAGAGGGAAAACTGGATTGAAAGTGATTGAAAATACCAGGGGCACAAGGGGTAAAACAGACCTATGAGGGATAAAATCGTAAAATTGAGCCTTCAGGGGCAAAATTGTAAAAACAGGCCACAGAGGCTTAGTATGTCGCGCGACTTAGTAAGCCTGAACTGTGCTTTTTAATGCCTTTGGAACTGGAATGGAATTGCAGACACAGGTTGGAATTGGGTGACCAAAGAGGTCACATACCTGGTCTCTTTGGGGCAATGGCAAAGATATATTGGTCCCTTCCTATAAGGATAGGAACGGGGTGACCTAGGAGGTCAAACGACCAATCCTACTAGGAATGTACCAAATCAAAAGGGGTGACCAATGTGATCAAAAAATTGGACTTTTATGAAAAGCTTATGCACCATTGAGGAATGGGGAAAGAAAAAGGTGACCAATGTGGTCTGATGGCTGAACCTTTTATAAAAGGCTACCTACGTATCCCGGAGGAATCAAGCCTTGATCGTAGTTCAAACATCATCTAGACAGTTAGGAACGATGTCTAGGATCCTTGAGAGTTTTGACAATTAATGGAGGTTGTCACCTGAGGAAGCTAAAGCTTACGTCACTATCGAGTAGATAGAGGCAGCTATAACTGGACAAACTTGAGCATACTTCTCAATCCGTGATAGAGGTAGCTAAAGTTGGATTTTTGACAATTAGGAAACTGTCGCCTGGCGTTATCTCGTTATAACGGAAGTAACGGAGGCGCTTTTGAGAGAAAATGTTATCATTAGCAATTGGCACGTTACTTGAGCCTAGGGGTGGTTTCTTCTTGGAAACAATGGTAGAGACTGGGTCTGGATGTACATATGGAATGTGTTTGGAAATTGTTTAAGACATGTTTCAAGCAGGTGGGGTCGTATCCCCTGGGTGCGGATTGAACTGCTGTTGTTGCTGAGATGTTGTCAACGTGGACTAGGATTCCCTCTTGGGCTGAGACTGGGTTTAAAACTCGGGTCTCGATGAATGTTCCTTTCTCACATTCTGGCATTTGAAGCTGATGCTGATAGGCTTTTACAACCAAAGACTAAAGCAGATGTCGAAGTGACCAAACCTCTCTTCTAGGGATGGATGCGACTTATCGGAGCCCCGGTCTGAGGAAGAACTTTCTGCAAAGCCCCATGAAAGATCCTTTCACTGGCAAAGCCCCGGTTGGATGAACTGAGCAGGCGAAGTCTTAGGTTTTGAAGAAGTGACTTAGTGAAGCCCCAATCTGATGACCTAACTAAAATCCCAATATGATTGGTACTGCGGAAGTGATCCTGAGGTTGATCTGACCAAGACTGAATCCATCTAGGGACCTAGTGCAGAACCCGATGTGAACCCCAAAAATGACTAAAGAAGCCCCAGTTTAAAGGAATGCTTTGACAAAGTTTCGAGGCAGCCCTAATGCGAATTGTGGCAGAAGAGGGAAAACCTATCCCTCTCTCTCTCTTTTTTTATTTTCTTTAGTCAATCAGTCAACCTTAAGAAGATGTGAAAGAAAAGATTCTCAGAAATTTATACATGCAGGGGCATATTTTTCGAAAGGTGGGAATGGATCCCGATTTTGTGTTATTTCGATGGCCTTATTCGATGTAGGCACAAAACTCGCTTTGGGTTTGACTCTTTTGAGAGAGTATAAGCGTAGAAAGGTTTGTAAAAGTGTATGGAAGCCCCTGCTGACAGAAAATCAGTGTTTAGCACTATCTTTCCTAAGATGTAGAAAAGGAAGACTTGTCAAGACATCTGAAAACTTGTTTTATTTACAATGATCACAAGATTGCTTAAAACCCTTTATTGATGTTCGGGTTATTCAACCATTAATCTCGATATGAACAAACATTCTGATTAATCATGAGGAGAAAGTCAACCAGTGTCGAGGATCAAGGTTGGCTTGGTGTGAAAGAAAGGTTTGTGTATAGGGAGGTCATTGATGAGACCGGGTTTTCTGGGATTTGAATATGTTTATGGGAGAGGTCATTGATGAGACCGGATTTTCGGGAATTTGAATGTGTTTATGACCGGACCATTGCTGGTTGCCTACGTTCCCCTCATTGTGAGGAGCTCAGGTCGCCGTAGTTCGGCCTCGGCCGGACTGTTTCAGGCTTTGGGAAATGGGATTTGTGGTTCCTTTAGTGAAAAGGCTCGGATGAAAAGGTTGGATGATGAGGCGTGAGCCTCGGGATGATTCCTTGACCAAGTCATCTTTGGACAGTTGCTTCTGATTTTCGTCTTTCAATTGGGGGAGAAAGGATTTGCACGTGCCTACAGGCTTATGAAATGCTTCTGGCTTTGCTTCGACCGCCCCATTGTTATCGACAACTTTCATTCTCTGAGCTTTGATTTTGCACATCCGTCAAGCTTTTGATTGGCGGTCTTTGGGTCCTTGGCCCTATTTTCTTTTATTTTCTATGTGCAACCCTGTTTTTGCCTAGACGCCCTTTTTTTTTTTTTTTTTTTTTTTTTTTTTTTTTTTGGGATTTTCAAATTTAGCCTAGTGGGCATTACTCTTTTTGCACGAGATTTTTTCTTCTTTCTTTTTTTATGTGCAACCCTGTTTTTTGCCTAGACTGCCCTTTTTTTTTTTTTTTTTTTTTTTTTTTTTTTTTTGGGAATTTTCAGCCTAGCTGGGCATTACTCTTTTTGCACTGAGATTTTTTTTCTTCTTTCTTTTTTTATGTGCAACCCTGTTTTTTGCCTAGACTGCCCTTTTTAGGGATTTTCAGTCTAGCTGGACATTACTCTTTTTGCACTACATTTTTTTTTATTTTATGAAGCACCTGAGGGCCAAGGCAAGCCTCTGCTTGAACTTTCTTGATATCCTTGAGGTCTAAGGCAGGCTCCTAGGTCGTTGTTGACACGGGGTCAATCTTTCGAAGCTGAGTGGCCTTTTGTTGTCCGTTGAATATGCCGCCGTCGTTGACTTGGTCAAGGTGAAGGTGAGGGCATGATTGGGAAAGTGTATGGTTTAATGAAGGCTTTTTGTGAGGTAAGGAAAGTGTATGGGGAAGGCATTAGTTGACTTTCTCACACTGATTAAATAGAATGTAAATTATTTCGAGAGATTATTTGTTGAGTAATGCAAGTGATCATATAAAATAAAACCATTTCATTAAATGTAATGTAGGTGTGCAAATAATGTCTTAAGTCTAGCAAGAAAAGAAGAAGACTCTTTTATAGAAAATTAAAGATTAATTACAATGTCCGTGGAGGACTTGATTGAAAAAGAAAAGTACTAGAACCTACGAAGGTTGACTGAGAGACTATTTTTTTTTTTTTAAGGATAGGTAGACCCTAGTCTAGCTACTCTTTGCTGGTTGGACTGCCAGGGAACTTGAGCTTTCCTTCGTAGATCAGCCACTGAATTTCTTTCTTCAGATCCAAACACTTGTCCGTCATGTGACCATAATGCTTGTGGTATCCGCAGAACTTGGCCTTGTCAACTCTACTTGGGTTTCTTGGCTTATAATTCTCGAGAGGTGTGAGAAGGCCTTGTTTCACCAAATCATCGAAAACTTTGCTCATGGGCATCCCAAAATCATCAGGCTGACGTTTCTGACCTTGCACTTCCTGAATCGACCTCTTACCATAGCTTTCTGTTTTTGGCCCATGGAGGTTCTCGAGCTTCCCATCTTTTATCAGCTTCTGGATCTCATGCCTCAAATAGGTGCAATCATCAGTGTCATGCCCAGGGTATTGATGGAAAAGACAATGCTTAGATTCATCCACTCGAACGTTGAGGTTCTTGGGCTTCCAATTTTCCAATGGCTTTATTAGCTTTTCTTTCATCATATTTTCCAGCATCTTGCTTAAAGGCATCTCCATGTTGTCAAAATGAAAGGAGCGGAGTTTTTGGGAGACCTTGTTGTTCTCAAAACTCGGATTCCCATCGTCCAATTGGTTTCACTGTTGGATTTGGCTGAAGAAAGCTACGACATTCTTTCCTTTGTGAGGGACTCGGTGCCGAGCCGAGTGCACGGTTGCAGCTTTGTACCGGTGGCATTGGGTTATGCTCGGTGGAGTCATTTCCTTGCCTGGTCCGACATCTTGGGTCAAGGGAGTATTGATACTCATCATGAGGTCAAGCTTCTCTTGCATCTGTTTCACTTGTTCCATCAATATTACCACATGGGGGTCAACGGGGACTCTCGGGTTACCTAACCGGCAAAGGACTTGTAGTAGCAACCGACGGCTGAATTCATTAAGTCCGTAGGTGACAGTGAAAACTCGGATCATCCTTTGGCAACTCATGATCGCATTCGCGAGTATAGGGGCTTGAACATAGCCACATATCTCAAACCGATTATGTGAGGTGGAGCATAAGCTGGCGGTATTGTTGAAACTGAGGGATAAGTGGGGTGAAATCCAATCCGTTCTGAGAAGCTGAAGGCAATTGGGCCCTGATGAGCTGGGATGTTGGAAAGGACTGAGGAGAAGTGGTCCTTGGCAAGGGATCATATGTGGATGGAGGAAGGTATTGGTTATAGGCCGGGAGCCGAGATGGCTACTTACGGAGTCTCATCTTCGACCACTACCAGGGAACCGTTGGACTCATTTGTTACTTGGACTCCATTGCGGCGAAGAGCACCGATAAGCAATGACAGTTGCTCTTCATGAACCTTCTGGGCATTTTCCAAAGCCAGGACTAACTCTTCCTTCCTAATCATCTGATTTCCTGCACCCTCACTATTTTCTGTCAAATCTGCCATTCTGACTCTCTGAGCTGATGAACAGTCTGAACCTAAGGTTTTCTGAAAAGCCGCTGACCCAGTATTCTAGCCCACTTCTTTCTCGCTGCGGGAAAGGGACAGGCAAGGTTTAGACTCGGGGATAGGTAAGGTTTAGACTTGAAGGTAAGTGTTTAGGCTAAAGGCTCAAGTAACATGCACTTATCGCTTTAACTTTTGCTCGAAACACATTTTCTCCTAATCCTAATTGATCGGAAAAGATGAGACCTTGGAAGGTCAAGATTGGAAGTGGAGATCGGACCGAGGAGGTCGCGATTAAGGACTTGACCGTGAAAGGTTGAGATGGGAAAATCGAAAATCGGACCGAGGAGGTCTCGATTAGGGATTTGACCGCGAAAGGTCGAGATGGGAAAATCGGAAATCGGACCGAGGAGGTCTCGATTAGGGATTTGACCGCGAAAGGTCGAGATGGGAAAATCGGAAATCGGACCGAGGAGGTCTCGATTAGGGTTTTGACCGTGAAAGGTCGAGATGGGAAAGTCGGAAATCGGACCGAGGAGGTCTCGATTAGGGTTTGACCGTGAAAGGTCGGAATAGAAAATCGGAAATCGGACCGAAGAGGTCTCGATTAGGGTTTGACCGCGAAAGGTCGGAATAGAAAATCGGAAATCGGACCGATGAGGTCTTGATTAGGGTTTGACCGTGAAAGGTCGGAATAGAAAATCGGAAATCGGACCGAGGAGGTCCCGATTAGGGTTTGACCGTGAAAGGTCGGGATAGAAAATTAGAAAGATTAGGGGTTTGACCATGAAAGGTCGAGATAGGAAAATGCAATTATGATTACATTAATTGTTCAAGTTTACTTAAAACAATGTTTTTTATTTATTTCTATTTGGTTGGAAAAGGGGGTTTGCCCTTCTTTTTCACAACTACTCTAAATCCTGGATCAGTGGGTTCCGTCACTACGTCTATAAGCCCCTCGTATTCCACCTGTATTTCGACCTCCCAGGGTGGACAGCCCCGGGCGAGGGTCCTATAGGGCACGCGGATCCCACCGACCGAGAGTAAAGAACGCTCCTAACGGGTCTAGCGGGTCATAGGACCTTTTAACGCACGAGCGATGCGGATTATAGTCAAGGCAATACCGGGAAAGTCTCGTCTTTCTGCCTTGATAGGATTTTGGCAGAATTTCGCTTGAGCGAATGACGTTTTGACTTTCGGTAATGTCCGAGAATATAATAGGCATAGGTCGGGCGGCAAAAGCCGGATGACACAGTGTCACATTGAACTTCGTTGCATACGCCGGGCGTGAGTCGGAATCGAAGTCAATGCCGGGATCTTGCCAATTTTTCCTTGTCGGAATTTTGGCAGAGCTTCGCTTGAGCGAAAGATCTTTTGATTTTTTTGGCAAAGACTCGGTCTTGACTCTTACGCATTCCGTGCGGGTCAAGGTCAATAGTCAATGTCGGAGTCAAGATCCCACCGATTTTTCCTTGTCGGAATTTCGGCAGAATTTCGCTTGAGCGACAATCTTGGCTTCCGTTATGAGCTAAGGCTTGACCTTTACGTGGGTATGCAACTGGGCTATATGACACGGACTAGATCAAAAACCAACCAAAAGTCACGGTTTTTTGAAATGTGTGACACGGACTGTGCATTGGTCGACACTGGCTGCCATGGGGAGGTTGGGATGATTCCGTGCGCGCCCGGGAGCATCGTAAGGCTGTCCGTGATGCACTGGAACCACCCTCGGGTTTGAAGGACGTGCGTGCAAAAGTGTACAGGATATATCGGAGTGCGCGTAGTGTGCGGTCTCCTAAAAATGTTCCTTTTGAGTTAAAACAGAGATTTTCATAATGTGTTTTAAAGGAATGATTTTCGGGACGGGGAAAATGCAACACATAAGCACGTAAATTTTTCTCGGGAGCCCCAGTCGATCATGGAGCTGAATAGCCCCAAGCTGCTAGGACTGCCGGATTAACCATGATTTTTCCTGGTGGAATTGCAGCCGAGGTCGCCCGGTCAGAATCCAATGAGGATTGAGCCGTACGACTGCATGGATCAATTTTCCAGGTTCCACTCCTTTTGCTATTTTTCGGGTTATTTCCCGTTTCAAAGTATGCACAGATTCCAAGATGCAAATGATGCAATGCATGGTAAAGAAAGCAAGCACGATTAATGAAATCGGCGATGGGAGTCTAACCCGCTCAAAGGGAAAAGCTTTCTTCTATTTTTTTTTCAAATTTTTTTTTTCGAAAAGGGGTACTGGTACGTGGATTGTTAAACCACCGGTTATCCCAACTCCCACGTCAGGGAGTGTACAGGAAGGGTAAGTGGTTTCCACCTATATACCGAGTATCGATTTTTATTTTGAAAATAAAAGCTTTTCTCCTTTGGGATTTCCCCAGCGGAGTCGCCAAACTGTGAATGTGTGCCCAAATTTTGTTTCTGTTGGATTCACGCGAGTTTGAAGACATCCGGTTTAATTTGAAAAACGGAGTCGCCAAGCCATTTTGATTACCTCAAAACTTTGAAAAAAAGGTTTTATGGGTTCGGAGGTTAAGTTACCCCTTGGGAAGAACGTTTGGCGTTCACCCAAGGTGCCTTGCCGGAGCAAGTCTCCCATGATTTCATTAATCGTGCTTGCTTACGTGCTTTCTTGTGTGCATGTGTTTGAAAATAAGGAGGGAATGTCCCAAGTCGTCTTCCGGACGTACAAACCATTTGTTGGTTGTCGCTCGGGATTCCTTGGAATTTTATGTATTCGGGATTATGATCCCGTCCTCATCTTGGACTTGTGATCATCGCTTTTTTTAACCTCGGGACTTGCGTGATCGAGAGAATGACTCCCTTTTATAGTTCAAAATGAGGTTCTTTAGGAAGGAAATGTCCTTAACCCATCAATCCTACACCTTAAGACGATTGAGCTCATATAGATGCTTCATGCTCGTCTTAAGTGATAATCGGAGATATCGGGTTCAAGGTTATCCCTTTCTAAAGAGATCATGAACCTTTAATGGAAGGAACGATGTAAAGATAGGATCTTTTACACCGGTCCGCTCCAAGGTTATTAATGGGGACATGGGGGAATGTATGATAAAAATGACACTTTAGTGAAAAGATGACATTTTTGGGTTGCAAAGGATGTTTTTTGATTTAAAGAAGTGATCTTTATTGCAAAGGATGCATTTTGAATGTAAAGACATGATTTTTATGCAAAGGATGCATTTTTATTGAAAAAGATTGTATTTTTATATGCAAAGGATGCATAAAGATGACATTTTTATTGGAAAATGGGGGTTTTAGGTGCAAAGGATGCACCTTTATGGATAAAGACTACATTTTTAATGACAAAGGATGTCTAATGCATGCAAAGGGGAAGGGGGTATAAAGATATGATCTTTAATCTACCAAGTCCCAAGCAAGATAATATGCAATATATGAAATGCAATGAGTAATTAGAATCACATAGAGCAATTAGGATGCAAGGTTAGGGTGTGCGAGGTTACCAATGGCTTCCTCTTCTTCTTTGGACGGAGCTAGGAGGAGGAGTTGATCTTGGGATCTTCAAGGAGGAGAGAGGTGGCTTCTTGGCCTTCTTCTTCACCTTCTTGGACTTCCAGCAGCTCTTGGGAGTGTATTTTACGTATTATGTGTGATGGTGGATGATTTTTGTGTGTCTAAAATGGGTAGAGGAGGCCTCTATTTATAGGCAGCTGGAAAAAGGCGAAAGAGGCCGCGTGGCTTCATTTGCGGCAAAAGAGGCCGCGTGGCTACATTTGCTGCCGACCCAGATTTTTCCAGAAACATGCAAGGTGGCATTCTAGAAGGTCAGCGAAAGAGGCCGCATGGCTTCATTTGCGGCAAAAGAGGCCGCATGGCTACATTTGCTGCCGACCCAGATTTTTCTAGAAACATGCAAGGTGGCATTCTAGAAGGTCAGTGAAAGAGGCCGCATGGCTTCATTTGCGGCAAAAGAGGCCGTGTGGCTACATTTGCTGCCGACCCAGATTTTTCTAGAAACATGCAAGGTGGCCTTCTAGAAGGTCTTTCCCAACGAAGGACTACGTGGAATTTTAATTCCTAGCAAGTCCTTTGCCCCTCGGAAGGTTTGGAAAAGTTCCCAAATCGCCTCTGAACTTTAGGAAAGTCCGGGGAATTGCCGGGAAACTTAACTGGATGGCATGAGCCAGATTTGGGTACTTACAAGGGGCCCTAGCTTCAGGCTGCAATCGGAAAAACCATTTCAAAGCCCCTGACTTCAAAGAGAGACTGAAGTAGTCAGCCAACTGCTGGTTTGTGCATCCCTTAGCTTTCATTGCCAAAGTATAGGTGTCCAAGTGAGTTTTAGGGCACGCACTTCCATCAAACAATTCGAGATTGGGCATCACGAACTTGTGAGGCAGGGGTACAATTGAGTCAGGATCTGTAGGCCGAAGAGCAGTGTTCCTTTTGACGGTCAATTCAGCGATCTGCGCTTTCATTTCCTTGTGTTGCTCTATAAACCAAGCCAATTGGGGATCCAAAGGTGGAGCGGGAATGCCTGAGCCGATATTTGAGCCGGGAAGAGGACTAGCTGTTGGTGGTGCATTGGTGGAAGGAATACCATATCCCGGAGCATAGGTGAAAACCTGTCCTTGGACCAAATTACCCTGGGGAGTGTAGGTAGGAGCTTGGGCAAAGGGATAGAACCCGCCGACTTCTTTGTTGGCTTCCAATCGGCGAGAGAAGATGGAGGCAGATCTGAGGTAGCCGAGATGGCTTGGATTTCGGAGTGAGGCCCATAAGTAGGCTTAAGTGCGGGGCTGCTTTGTCCCCTGGTTGTTGAATTGCATGGCTGGTTGTGGCGAGGATGCATAACCGAGAGGATACTGTGGTCCTGGTGATTCTGATGAAACTGGGATGGGGGCTTGGTAACCCATTGAACCCTGAGTGAGAAATGGGTTTGCGGAAGCTGTGTGAGGAGCAGCTGAGGTAGCATCATTCTGAGGGGGGACTCCTGACTGTTGCCCCGAACCAAACTGTGGTGGTATCCCAAACTGTTGCTGTGAAGGTCCGGGTTGATTGGTCCCGAACTGAGGTGGGATCCCCATTTGTTGTGGCATTCCGGGGTAGCCCCAAGCATGAGAAGACATTTCGTACTGATTTCGTCCCCACTGAGGGACTGGGAATTGGCTCGTCCCTTTAGGCTGCATGGATCCAGCGGCCTGCAGTTGGGGAGTCGGCTGACCCAGAGGTCGAGAAGCATGGGCTCCGGTGGTAGTACCATGGGAGGCCGGTGGTGGTATCCGGGAGTAGTCAGGCTGACCAAGAGTGGGGTTGAGGTCTTGTTCTTCTTCCACGGTGAAGGTGCCATCTGGGTTGAGACTGTCGGCCAATCCATGGCTTTTGATAGCCTCCATAAGGCTGTTCAGCTGTGCTTCCTGTCGCACTCTCATCTGTTCGGCTAACTGATTCCATTGCGGCTCTGTTTGCGGAGTCCCAGGAGGCGGAGTGACGTTGTCCCCGTCGTTACCGGCTGATGCAGACATTCTGAAATCCGGGGTCGGAAGAAACGGTGAGGCTGACGATGCGCTTGACTCTTCCCAACTGATCAAACGGTGACCCGGTGCCCGAAACCAACCTTTGTGAGGAGCTGCGGGGGAAAAGGCGCAAAGGTTCAGAGATTTAGGGATTGAAGGAGGGTAGGTGTTTGGGCTTTGGGCTCATGCAACATGCAGTTATTTGTTCCTGTTTACTTAAAACATGTTTTATTAACCTAATCGGTTGGAAAAGATTGCTCTTCTTTTTCGCAAACTACTCTGGATCCTGGATCAGTGGGCCCCGTCACTACGTCTATAAGCCCCTCGTATTCCACCTGTATTTCGACCTCCCAGGGTGGACAGCCCCGGGCGAGGGTCCTAAAGGGAAAGCGGGTCCCACCGACCGAAAGAAAAACGATCCTAAAAGTCTGGCGGGTAATCGAGTCTTAACGAGCATTCGATGTAAATTACGGACAAAGCTGACGTCAAAGTCAAGATCATGTCCGAGAGCTCGACAAAAAGTCGGCATGATTTGGACTGATAAGCGTCCACAATTGATCTTGATTTGTCGTCAATTAGGCCGTAATTAGGCATGTAATAACCATTAATCCTTGATGACTCAATGTCAATGCTGGGAGTCAGTGTATAATTTGTGCCAGTCAGAGCCGAAGTCAAGGCGCCGGTCAATATCTTGGTCAAAGTCCGCGGCGGAAAACCGGCAGAACTTCGACTGATTAGGGTCCCCGAAAGATATTGAGTCGGTATGCCGACAAAGGCTTGAAAGGAAAGGTCTATACACAGACAGGGCATGACACAGACCAAACTAAAAACCAACCGGGTCTCGGACAAAAGTGTGTCACGGACAAGTGCATGGTCGACACGAGGCTCCATGGGATGTTTGGGTAGTCCTGTGCTTGCACCGAGAGGCGTAATAAGACCAAACGGGCCGCGACAAGGATTTCCCCGGGTTAGGGACGTAGTGTGCAGTGTACGGTCACGTGCGCGTAGTGTGCAAGCAGTCTATCTTCTTTTTTTGAGTAAAATAGAAATTTTTCATGTGTCTTAAAAAGAATGATGCATGATTTTTTTTTGAAAATTTTCTTTTTTTTTTGAAATTTTTTTTTATGAAATGAGCACATAAGCACATAAGCACAAGAATTCCGACAGTTAGGGACATGGTTCCGACAGTCAAAATTTTGATTTTTTCCGAGGCGGCCAAAACAACACGAAAATGTGCAAAAATCAACACACACAACAAATGATTTTTAAAGCCGGGACGGAAGCTTGACCCTCAAAAGCTTTTCTTTTTTTTTTGAAAACAATGATACCGGTACTGTTGTGAATATGGCCCTCCACACCCAAGCAAACCTACAAGAATAATAATCGCACACAAACCAAGCACAAGAAATCAAAAGAAAAAACAGAAAAGACAAGAGAAATTGTTAACCCAGTTCACCAAATTGATTTGGCTACGTCTGGGGGCACTACCAAGCCAGGATCTTGCACTATGTAATTAGAATTTTTGTTACAACTTGGTTGGGGGGCGGAATACAACTTATATATATAAGGGAGTCAAACCTAACCCTAGATGGACAAGGGTTACCTAAATTACGTCTACTCGGCCCAGCCAACCCACATATGCGGTCAGCCGCAAGGCCCAAAGCCCGGCCCAGCCAACCCACACATGCGGTCAGGCCCAAGGCCCGGCCCAGCCAACCCACACATGCGGTCAGCCGCACATGCGGTCAGCCGCACAGCCAAAACCGCAAAACCCTTTTGCTCCGATGTCTAGTCCGGTTGGTCCTCTATCCCAACAATCTCCCACCTAGAGATCAACCATACATATAAGCCCCGTATCCGTCTTCAACTCATCCTTGGTGTCCTCCTAGTGCTCACCTCGATCATGGTAGTGCCATCCTCCTCTTCTATTCTTCAAGCCCAATTGAAGCTTTGCACAGCTTCAACTTCTCAAGGTTCACAACCTTTGTCAACATGTCAGCCGGATTCTCCGATCCCAATATCTTCTCAACCCACAAAGTCTTCTCCTCCAAGAGATGCCTGATGTAGTGAAACCTCAGTTCAATGTGCTTTGTCCTCGAATGAAATGCCGGATTCTTTGCCAAGTGAATTGCACTCTGACTGTCACTGTAGAGAATATTACCACTTCGCGTCTTCCCAAGTTCACCCAAGAAGTTCTGCAGCCAAACCATCTCTTTGCTTGCTTCGTCACGCCACATATTCTCGCTTCGCAATGATCGAGCCACGATCTTTTGTAACTTAGAAGCCCAGGAGATTGCTGTACCACCCAATGTAAACACATAACCCGTAGTACTTCTCCTCTTATCAAGATCACTTGATGCCAAGTCCGCATCAACATAACCCGCTAACACCACTTCCTTGCTCGAAAAACACAGAGCCTTACCAGCATTCTTCAAATAACGTAGGATCCACTTAACCGCTTCCCAATGTTGCTTTCCTGGATTGCCCATAAACCGGCTGACTACTCCCACCGCATGTGCAATGTCCGGCCTTGTACACACCATTGCATACATGAGACTCCCCACAGCTGAAGCATATGGAGTTCTCTCCATCTTGTCACGCTCTTCCTTGTTCCTAGGCGAGTCCCTCTCGGATAGCTTGAAATGCAAACCCAATGGCGTCCTGTTGGCTTCGCCTCTTCCATACAAAACCTTGCTAAGACCTTCTCAACATATTCTGCTTGTGAAAGAACCAACTTGCCCGACTCCCTATCCCGATCAATCCGCATGCCCAAGATTTTCTTTGCCTCTCCCAAATCCTTCATCTCGAACCGTTCGACAACCGAGTCTTCAACCTGTTTACCTCTCTACTGCTAGAGCCCGCTATCAACATGTCGTCCACATATAACAGCAAGATAATATACCCATTTTCCGTGTTCTTGAAGTAGCAACAATGATCCGCCTCACATCTGATAAAATCAATGTCGTGCATGAATCCATCAAATTTCCTGTACCACTGCCTAGGAGCTTGTTTAAGGCCGTACAAGCTCTTAGTCAATCTGCAAACTAGCTCCTCGCTACCCTTAGACAAGAAACCCTCTGGCTGTACCATGTAAATTTCCTCCTCCAAGTCTCCATGAAGAAAGGCTGTCTTCACATCCATCTGTTCAAGCAGCAAGTTGTCCGCCACTACTATCCCCAGAACCATTCTGATAGTGGTCATCTTCACAACCGGAGTGAATACTTCGGTGTAGTCAATACCATACTTCTGCTGAAACCCTTTAACAACCAGTCTTGCCTTGTAACGCTTGCTACCGTCTGCTTCCTCCTTGATCCTGTAAACCCACTTGTTATGCAGCGCCTTCTTCCCCTTAGGTAGTTTAGTCAACTCCCAAGTTTTATTTGCCTTCAATGAGACCATCTCATCATCCATCGCAGCTTTCCACTTATTACAAAGCACACTACGAACTGCCTCCGCATAACATTCCGGTTCCCCATTATCTGTTAACAACAAATAATAATTCGAAGGAGTATACCTGTCAGGTGATCCACGCAATCTGCTGGATCTACGCAATGAATATCCGGTTACGGAGTACGTGGTTCATCTTCAGTGACCTCCTGACCATGGTCAACATGAACTGTCCTGCTCCCACCCGAGTCTGGAATATCCACCTCTACAACCTCCGGTTCCGAACTAGTACCATCAGATGCCCCCTTTCTATCCTTGTACAAAACCTGTTCATTGAATACCACATCTCGACTACGAATAACCTTATGATTTTGATCATCCCAAAATTTATACCCGAAGTCATCCTCGCCATACCCAATAAATGTACACTTAACAGATTTAGCATCTAATTTAGTTCTCTCAGCAGAATCAACATGAACATAAGAAACGCAGCCAAATACGCGAAGAAAGGACAGATTTACCTGCTTGCCACTCCAAGCTTCCTCTGGAATTCCGTTCCCCAATGGAACCGATGGTCCCCGATTGATCAAGAAAGCTGCCGTGTCAACTGCATATGCCCAGAACGTCTCCGGAAGTCCACACTTCAATCTCATACTTCTAGCCCGCTCATTCAATGTTCTGTTCATCCTTTCTGCTACCCCGTTGAGTTGTGATGTCCGCTTTGGAGTCTTCTCCATACGAATCCCATTCGCAGCACAGTATTCCCTAAACTCACCAAGCTCATACTCCCCACCATTGTCTGATCTTAAGCACTTAAGCTTAAGTCCCGTCTGATTCTCCACCAAGGCCCTCCACTTCTTGAACACCTCAAAGGCTTCATCTTTCCCCTTCAAGAAATAGACCCAAACCTTCCTTGTAGAATCATCAATAAAAGTCATGTAATATGACGCACCACCCAGAGATGTAACCGGAGATGGCCCCCACAAGTCCGTGTGAACCAATTCCAACTTTGCTTCCCTCAATCCCCTACCTGTCCTCGAGAAATTATTCCTCCCTTGTTTGCCAAACATACAATCTTCGCAGATCCCCACGTTGACTGTCTTCAAACCCGGTAGTAGACCCTTGGAACAAAGTACCTTCATCCCTGTCTCACTCATGTGACCCAATCGACAGTGCCACAAATCCGTATCACCCTTGGCTGCTGCCACCGCGATACTGTCCTTGGTGTTATTCGCCAAATACAAAGTCCCCTCCTTATTACCCCGAGCGATCTCACAATCCTCCTTGGTAATAACCCAGTTTCTGCAGCCGAATGTCACCTTGTAACCTTCGTCGTCCAACTGCCCAACTGAAAGTAGGTTCTTTTTCAAACCCGGAATGTGTCTGACCCCGTTCAGATGTAATACCTTCCCGTCTGATGCTCCTATTCTGACATCCCCCTTCCCCTTGATTTCCAAAGGCTCGCCATCCGCCAGATAGACCTTCCCGAAATCACCGGAAGTGTAATTCTCCATCTCTTCCTTATGCCCGCAAGAATGGAATGATGCCCCCGAATCCAGCACCCATGATTCTAGTGCACTACTAACACTTAGAACAAGTACATCATCACCTTCGACTGCCACATTCACCTGATTGCCCTTACGATTTGGACAATCCCTCTTGAAGTGTCCCAATTCCTTACAATGATAGCACTGAACAGATCCCTTCGCAACCTTCGGTTTGTCCTTGGTCTCATCAGCTTTGCCCTTTCCACTCACACCGTTCTCCCTAGATTCGGTTCTCCCTTGTTTGCTAGTACCCGGCTTTCCCCTACTAGTAGTAGCTAAAGCCGCTCCCGAAGTACTTGATGTCCCCAACTTCTTCATGCGATTTTCCTCACCTAAAAGAAAGTCTTTAACATCATCATATTTCAATTTTTTCTTACCTGCTGAAGCGTTGATTGCAGTCACCGTTCCGCTCCAACTTGCCGGTAAAGAAGCTAGCAACAAGCATGCATGAACCTCGTCATCGAACTTGATCTCCACCGCTGTCAATGAATCTATGACATCCATAAATTCATCGATGTGCTTAGCCAAGGATCCTCCCTCTTGCATCTTGAGACTACCCATCTTACGTATCAAATCAACCTTATTTGCAGCAGACGGAGTTTCAAATCTCTCAGTAAGATAATCCAATAGCTCCTTGGTGGTTGTCGCCTTCCTGGTAGTCTTCGCGATCCACTTTGACAAAGTAGATCTAACCACCCCTAAAGCCTTCCGATCCATGAGTTCCCATTCTTCCTGATCTTCATCTTCCGGTTTGACACCCTTCAGAGGCTTGTAGAGATCCTTGTTGTACAAGAGATCCTCAATCTGCATCCTCCAATATCCGTAGTCAGACCCATCGAATTTCTCAACCGCCTGTTTGTCCTTGCCCATTCTTGATTGCTTGAAACAACTCCCTTGATCTTGAACCAAGAGCTCTGATACCAGTTGTTGTGAATATGGCCCTCCACACCCAAGCAAACCTACAAGAATAATAATCGCACACAAACCAAGCACAAGAAATCAAAAGAAAAAACAGAAAAGACAAGAGAAATTGTTAACCCAGTTCACCAAATTGATTTGGCTACGTCTGGGGGCACTACCAAGCCAGGATCTTGCACTATGTAATTAGAATTTTTGTTACAACTTGGTTGGGGGGCGGAATACAACTTATATATATAAGGGAGTCAAACCTAACCCTAGATGGACAAGGGTTACCTAAATTACGTCTACTCGGCCCAGCCAACCCACATATGCGGTCAGCCGCAAGGCCCAAAGCCCGGCCCAGCCAACCCACACATGCGGTCAGGCCCAAGGCCCGGCCCAGCCAACCCACACATGCGGTCAGCCGCACATGCGGTCAGCCGCACAGCCAAAACCGCAAAACCCTTTTGCTCCGATGTCTAGTCCGGTTGGTCCTCTATCCCAACAGGTACGTGGAATTGTTAAACCACAATTTATCCCCGACTCGTGTTAGGAGGCGATAACGGGAAGTTTAATGGTTTCCACCAATATACCAAATATCATTCATTTTTTTTTTAGAAAAAGCTTGACAAAATCCCCAGCGGAGTCGCCACTGTGATGATGTGCCACCAAAATTTTTCCGAAAGGTTACTTTGAAATTTTTCGTTTCTTTGAAAACCAATCGAAAAGACCGGAGTCGCCACGCCATTTTTGTTTTAAGGGCCAAAACTTTGAAAAATTCCCGAGATTAGAGATTTGGGTTCGGAGGTCACGTTACATGCCGGGAAGGACGTTAGTGTGCACCCGGAATGCCTCGTAAAACGAGTCTTCCAAGCTAAAAACCATTTATTTGTGTGTGTGTGTGTGTTACTTTGGCCAAAATAAGTTGAAACTGAGGAAAGTAAAAATTGGGAATTCTTTATTAGACTTAGGACAGATCCCATGATTTTTGGTGTGATTTTTGGGTTGAGTTTTGGTACTCAAAAGATTTTTGGAAGTTGAAAACCACTTCTGCCAGAATGAAAAAGGCAGTGGATACTTGATTTTTAAATGGATTTAAGGGCTTTAAAACTTCATAATCTGAGAAAACTCAGAGAATGAAAGTTGTTCCAGACACCTCAAATAAGATTTCTGTGAAAGAATTTTCCATTTTGGATAATATTTGAGGACCCAAAACCTTCTGGAAATATCAGATATGAGATCTGGACTTCCAGAGACTGGTGATCTGACCTTTAAAAGAAAATTTGAAAAAGGGAGTTTTACTCATGAAAAAAATAAAATAAAAATATTTCTGGAAATATATGGATGTTGGTTACAAAACGTATTTTGTAGTCAACACCAAATTTCAAGTTTATCTGTGTCCAAAAAATTAGACCATGGACTGGGGTCTTAGAAAATTGCTACTGGACAGCAACTTCTCAAGAAAGAAAACATGATTTTTAAAGGGGGTTTTGCATCCATGCTTGTCCCCATTTCCCTAGGTTTTGATTAGTAGTCACTAGACATTTTAGTGGTGATCTACTATATCAAACCATCCTTGGGGTACATTAGGACATAAGCATTTCATTTGCTTGGGAAGGGGAATTTTGTAGAGATGAAATTAAAGAGAAAAATCAACTAGAGATTTAGAATGTGGACCATTTGAGATGGTCATTCATGAAGATGAACTTCAAGATGACCATCTTAGGTCAAGACTTCAAGTTAAACTAGACATAAAGTAAATCAAAATAAGAAGAACAAGATGAACAAGAAGTTAAAAGGAAATTTTAAGGTTTAAAGAAGGAGGGCTTTACCAATGGTGACACCCTATCTTCCTAGGCTTGGAATTTGACTTGAGGAGTATCAAGATTTGGTGTTTGACTTGAGGAGTATCAAGATTTGGTGTTTGGATTTGTGTTTGGGTGGATTCAAGGCTTGAATGTGTTTAGGGTTTGATGATAGAGTTGGTCAAAGAGAAAACAAGTAGATAACACTTAAGTCCTCTATGTTTTCTCTCTAATCCTCCTCCTAAAGGGTGATTTGAGCTTGAGTTAGTGTATGTATGAGACTGATTTGAAGTGTTTGTGAGTGAGTGAGATTTGGGAAAGATTGAAGAGAAAATGGTGGCAATTCAAGTGAATTCCCACTGTTTTCTCCCTATTTTTCGCCAAGGTGCAGTTGCTGTGAGTGAATTGTGTTGTGTAAACTGAGAGAGGAGGGTTCAATTTATAGCCCTCTGAAATTGACAAACATGTCCGCGCGGATTGGGTTGTAAATGTGCACTGTTCATTAAATGCAGCTCCAGGCTTTGGACAGGAAGAATAAAATTCAAAAATCCAGCAGTTTATGTTTTTCAACTTGCCCAATTCGGATTTTTCCAATTTCTTTTGCTTTTTGAGATTCTTTCCTTGGTTTATCTTTAAATGGCAAACCCTAATCTACCCTTGGTTGGTTAGAAATGTTAGAAATGTTAGGAATGTTAAACTTCCGTTAATTTTCTAACGAAAATGCTAACAACTCAAATTGGAGTACTTACAGCCGGTCAAGCGGAAGGCACTTAGGCCGTTGACTGACGCACTTTGCTGCATAGGCAGATGGAGACGCTGCAAAGAATGTATGAGACACAGGCTGCCTTATTGCAATTGGACCCTGACAATTCCATGGCTCAGTTTATGTTGCTGTCGATGGGAAACTCTCGTGGAAGGGAGCAAGGTGAGCGACGAGGTCCGACGAGGTCCTCTCCTCGATCCCGCTGAACAGCCTAAGCAGGCCCTCCGAGATCCTCCCCATCCTCGGCATGTCAACCAGAAGAAAGACCAAGTAGTTGACTTGAGAAGCCAGTTAAGTTCCAAGGAACAAGAAGTGAACTCACGGGACTTGAGGACGAGGCTCAGTTTGTCCAAGCGTTTATCTCCTCCTCGTCTCGTCATGTCACCTCGTCGTCCCAGGTCTCCCCGACCACATCGACCTCGCCATGGTTCTCCTCGTCCTCGAAGGGATTCTCCCCATCCTCGTCCTCGTCCTCGTGAATTTGCAAGGCCGAGGACACCTGAACCATACAGAATGATACTTGGTGGCCAAGAGTTGGAGCCAAGATGTGACAAGGCCCCATCCAAACATGACAACCATCGAAACGACGGGGAGCATAGTAGGGTGAATGGTCATCCCAAGGCTAAATCGACCCGTAGCTCCCATCGAAGCACCCGCTCTAGCAGTGATAAGGGAGTGGAAACCAAACAATGGGAACTATTGAAACAGAGACTTGATGACATGGAGATGGGAAAGAAGGTTGATGATGATGACTTCGACTGGTCAACTCGTCCGTTCTCCCTGAGGATAACTGCTTGTAACGATGTGTTGCCTTTTTCGCGGGAAAAATTCGATTTTTGCGTTTCTTTGAAAAACCAAATAAAACCGGAAAAAACGGAGTCGCCACGCCATTTTAATTTTGAAGGGCAAAACTTTGAAAAAAGCCCGAGATCAGAGATTTAGGTTCAGAGGTCATGTTACGCGTCGGGAAGGACGTTAGTGTGCACCCGACGCGCCTCGTAAAAACGAGTCTTCCAAGCTGAAAATCATTTGTGTGTGTGTGTGTGTGTGTGTTTTGGCCAAAATAAGTTGTAACTGGAAAAAGTAAAAATTGGGATGTCTTTTTAAGACTTTAAACTGATCCCATGATTTTTTGGAGAATTTTTGGTTTGAGATTTGGTACTCAAAAAACCTTTTGAAGTTGAGAAGTCACTTCTGCCAGAAGAAAATAGCAGCAGACACCTGATTTTGAAATGGATTCAAGGGTCCTAAAACTTCATAATCTGGATGAACTCAGAGAATGAAAGTTTCTCTAAACTCCTTGAATAAACTTTTTGTGAAAGAAATTTCCATTTTGGAGAAGATTTGAGGGGTCAAAACCTTCTGGAAACCTCAGATATGAGATCTGGATTCCCAGAAGCTGATGAACTAGCCTCTGAAAGAAAATTTGAAAAGAGGAGTTTTACTCACCCAAAAAATAAGATAAAAATATGTCTGGAAATCTCTGGATGTTGGCTACAAAAAGTATTTTGTAGTCAACACCAAATTCCAAGTTCATCTGTGTCCAAAAATTAAGACCATGGACTGAGGTCTGAGAAAATTGCTACTGGACAGCAACTTCTCAAGAAAGAAAATATGATTTTAAGGGGGGTTTTGCATCCATGCTTGTCCCCATTTCCCTAGGTTTTGGTTAGTGATCACTAGACATTTTAGTGGTGAATCAACTATACCAAACCATCCTTGGGGTACATTAGGACTAAGCATTTCATTTGCTTGGGGAGGGGGATTTTACCCTTTGAAATTAAGATTTAGTGCTTGAAAATGGTTTTTTAGGGTTTTGAAAGTGCATTTTTGCAAGTAAGAAAGAAAAGCTTTGAAAATAATGTTGATCTTTGTAGAAGATCATCCATGGAGATGGTCTTCCATGGTGATCTTCTTAGATCTAGAGAAAGAAGATGAAAGAACTACATTTTGTAGTTTGAAGATGCATGCATGGATGAGATTTAGGGTTAGGAAGAGGAGGGTTTACCAATCTTCCTTGTGTTCTTGAGTGTTTGGCTTGAGTGTATGAGTGTTTAGGGCTTTAATATGAGAGTGAGTGGATGAGTATGAGTTGGGAAAGATTGGAAAGAAAAAGGTGACAATTCTTGAGAATTCTCACTGTTTTCTCTCTATATTTCGCCGTAACTTCGTTGCTATTGTGTTCTTCCTCCTTATTTTTGTGATTTGGAGGGCTCAATTTATAGCCCTCCTGAAAATGCAAAGGTATCCGCGCGGACAAGGTCGTGGCGTGCACCGTTCATTAATTACGGCTCCGGCCTTAGACAGAAGAATAAAAATTCAAAAACCAAATTAACGGCCGGTTTTTGTGTTTCCGGCCTTTCTATTTATGGTTTTATTCTTTTGTTTTGCTTTTTAAGATGCTTTTCTTGGTTTAACTTCATTTGGCAATGCCCATTCTACCCTCCCTTTGTTAGAAATGTTAGGATAGTTAGGAATTGTTAAAAATGTTATAACTTTCGTTAATTTTATAACGAAAATTCTAACAAGCTCAAATTGGAGCACTTACAGTAGCCCCTCGGCGACGGCGCTTTCGAAGGAAGCGGGGTCGTCGATAAGAGTAAGGCTCCATATTTGGCAGGATGATCGAGTGATCGGGTGGCTGAACCTAGCGATAGGCTACCTACGTATCCCGAATGGGAATCAAGCCAGTCGTAGTTCGGGTCTTTGACCCTGGAGATGATGGCGTTTTAGGTGCCTCGAACCTGATGAGCGAGTTCTACGATCGTTTCTTTGGAAAGAAACTTCTTGGGGATAAGAGATGACCATTTTTCGGTCTGATGGGTATCCGCTCTGCTGGGGATAGGAATGATCATTTTCGGTCTCTGCTGGGGATGACTGCGATTTATCGCTTTCTAGTGATAGCGTCTTAGGTTCCTCGAACCTTGAAGATGGCGTTTTAGGTGCCTCGAACCTTGATGAAGATGGCGTTTTAGGTGCCTCGAACCTTGATGAAGATGGCATTTTAGGTGCCTCGAACCTTGGAGATGGCGTTTTAGGTGCCTCGAACCTTGATGATGATGGCTTTTTAGGTGCCTCGGACCTTGATGATGATGGCTTTTTAGGCGCCTCGGACCTTAATTTGAAATGGCCTTTCGGTGGACTTTGTCTGCTGCCGAAGGAGAGGGTGACCGTTTTGGTCGAGGGGCTGGACCTAGTGATAGGCTACCTACGTATCCCTAGTGGGAATCAAGCCCTTTCGTAGTTCGAGCACTACTCGAGATTCCGTTGGCTTTTGGGATTCCGTTAACTTTGCTGGGGATTTCGTTAGCCTTTGCTGGGGAAAATCAGACGTATTCGTCTGGGAAATCGGTCTTACGTTTGACTGCCGTTGGATGATTTTGATGAAAGATACGGGATTCGTTATCTTTCTCGGGGCACTCGGTCTTACGTTTTACTGCCGGGGGCAATTTTGATGAAAGATACGGGATCCGTTATCTTTCTCGGGGCACTCGGTCTTACGTTTGGCTAGCAGGGAGATTTTGATGAAAGATACGGGATCTCGTTATCTTTCTCGGGGCACTCGGTCTTACGTTTGACTGCCGGGGGCAATTTTGATGAAAGATACGGGATCCGTTATCTTTCTCGGGGCACTCGGTCTTACGTTTGACTGCCGGGGGAGATTTTGATGAAAGATACGGGATCTCGTTATCTTTCTCGGGGCACTCGGTCTTACGTTTTACTGCCGGGGAATATTTTTGATGAAAGATACGGGATCTCGTTATCTTTCTCAGGTTACTCGGTCTTACGTTTGACTGCCGTTGGATGATTTTGATGAAAGATACGGGATTCGTTATCTTTCTCCGGGCACTCGGTCTTACGTCTTACTGCCGGGGAATAATTTTGATGAAAGATACGGGATCTCGTTATCTTTCTCGGGGCACTCGGTCTTACGTTTGGCTGCCGGGAATGATTTTGATGAAAGATACGGGATCTCGTTATCTTTCTCGGGGCACTCGGTCTTACGTTTTACTGCCGGGAATGATTTTGATGAAAGATACGGGATCCGTTATCTTTCTCGGGGCACTCGGTCTTACGTTTTACTGCCGGGGAATATTTTTGATGAAAGATACGGGATCTCGTTATCTTTCTCAGGTTACTCGGTCTTACGTTTGACTGCCGGGGGAGATTTTGATGAAAGATACGGGATCTCGTTATCTTTCTCGGGGCACTCGGTCTTACGTTTTACTGCCGGGGGTAATTTTGATGAAAGATACGGGATCCGTTATCTTTCTCGGGGCACTCGGTCTTACGTTTGACTGCCGGGGGTAATTTTGATGAAAGATACGGGATCTCGTTATCTTTCTCGGGGCACTCGGTCTTACGTTTGACTGCCGGGGAAGATTTTGATGAAAGATACGGGATCTCGTTATCTTTCTCAGGTTACTCGGTCTTACGTTTAACTGCCGGGGGTAATTTTGATGAAAGATACGGGATCTCGTTATCTTTCTCGGGGCACTCGGTCTTACGTTTGACTGCCGGGGAAGATTTTGATGAAAGATACGGGATCTCGTTATCTTTCTCAGGGCACTCGGTCTTACGTTTGACTGCCGGGGAAGATTTT
Source organism: Adenophora triphylla var. japonica (assembly GCA_022495995.1). Lineage (NCBI taxonomy): Eukaryota > Viridiplantae > Streptophyta > Magnoliopsida > Asterales > Campanulaceae > Adenophora > Adenophora triphylla. The sequence continues at coordinate 363,478 of JAFEMH010001573.1, forward strand.
CTTGACAAGGGGCTGACTTTGGTTAACTTTGGTTAACTTTGTCAAGTTGGGGATTGAATTGCAGAGTCCTGAAATTTTAAGGGGCAAAAGGGTCATTTTGACCCTTGCAATCTCATCCGCGCGGATAGGGATGGAAAGTCAGGGGTATTAATTAGGGCCAACGCCCTTCTCCTTCCCCATTCAGTTTTTTGAAACTGTCGAGAGCAGAGAGAGAGAAGCCGAGGAGAACAGCCATTTTTGGCCTAGGAGCTTCAAAATTCGTCCGATTTTCTTGATTTTTTGAGCAATGGAACACGGGGAAGGCGCTTTTCAAGGCCAAGGACGTGGTCCTATAGCGGAGAGGCGATTGGAGCTCGTCCGGATGAGGAGGCATTACAATCTTTCGCAATCGGTCGAGGAGGAGCATTACCCCGATGCTTGGCAACATTGGGCTTCGGATCCGCATCTCCGAACGGTATACTTCGAATCCTCTTGATCCTCTTGTCGATTTCTTGCTTGAAATTTTTGGGTGATTTTTGAATTTTTTTTTTTTGAATATTGAATATTGATATTGATGATATGCAATGTTGCAATGAATTTGTGAGTGTCCCAAAAATGTGCATTTTGCTTGGGAAAAGAATCGGCATTTTTGCCACATTTTTTTTTTTAATTCGAAAATTGCATGTGAAAATTCGAAGAATTATGATTTCTCTTTTTTTTTGAAATTGAATTTTGATATTGGTGAATGATGATGCAATGCATGCATTTTGTTTGGAAAGAATGGGCATTTTGCCAATTTAGGATTTTTTTTTTTTTTTTTGAAAAGTGGGACGGATTTTTCCTCCCGTTGTATGTAAGATGGATGATATGCATGTATGCATTTTTTTTTTTTTTGAAAACGGGACGGAGTTTTTACTTCCGTAGGAATGCATCCTCTTTTTTTTTGAATGCATTGGGACTTGCAAATTGTTTTCTTTCATGCGAGAAAAATGGGGCTATGCTCATTGTATGCTGTTATGCTGTCGAAAATTTTTTTTTTTAATGTAAATGCAAAGGCAATCTTTTGACATTTTCTCTCTTTTTTTTTTTAGGGCGGAAACCGTTTTGTGACGGAGCAGCTGAACAAGATGAAGACTCGAGGATCGGTGGAGTCTGTGATTGACTTGTGGGATCGGCTTCCGGATGCGGGCCGAGGAGCTTTGCCGAGTCCGAGACAGATTGTTGTCGAGACGGGGCTCTGGGAGTTTGTCGAGTGTTTGAGGGGACTGGTCAAGTTCCCTAAGTGCAAGGGCTTGATGTTTGCTCTGGCGCAGCACTGGTGGGACGCGACCCACACCTTCCACTTCTTCTGGGGCGAGGCTACGGTTACGCCCTCTGACTATGCTGCGATTACGGGTCTGTCCTTCAATGGACGCAGCATTGAGTGGAGAGATGGCTACAGCGACGCAGACCTGCAGGCTCTTCTGGGATTTTCCCCTATTCCCAAAAAGGGGATGGGGATGGAGTATGCCGTGGTCTACGGCAAGATCGTGGAGACCATAGCGAGTTATGAGGCTGGGGAGGAGAGGATAGGCGCCGATCAGATTGCCAGGGCCTTCCTGTGGTTTACTTTCTCGAGCACGCTCTTTGGTCATGCTGAGGGGACAGCGGTCTTTGCCTTGCTGAGGTCCTTGGAGGACATGGAGACGGTTGGAGATATTTCCTGGGGGGAGGCCGGGCTGGCTGAGCTGTACTTCGCTCTTGATAGATACAGCCGGAAGGCTGTGAGCTCCTTGTACTGCTTCGAGTTTGCTCTGGAGGTATAAGCTCTCTTTTTGCTTTCCCTCTTTCCTTTGAGCACGCACCCCTTTTTTTTTTTGCACTGGATTGATTGGATTTTTACCTTTCGCAGGTATGGGCGTTGGAGTTTTTCCACGTCACGGTGTGGAGGCAGCCTGAGGCGTACGTCGGGGCGTATCCGGCCATGCAGTCTTGGTCCAAGCATGCCCGGGAGAAGATAAGCTCCAGGGGGCGTACGACTCTCAGGTACGCGGATTGCCTTCCTTTGACGGAGGCCGAGACGGATGAGGGGATGATATTCTTCCCCTGGGATCGCTTTGAGGTAGCGCAGCTGAAGGGCGCTGAGATCTGGACAGTGCAGCGGAGGATTTTGAGGGGTTTGACCTGCGATGCCTATTATCTGGGAGAGAGGGTGACGCGCCAGCATGGCGTGAACTCGCCTTTGAGGACACCGGTGGAGCCTCCCGCCGATATGATGCACCCGAGCGATCGGTCCGTGACCTGGGATGATTACCGAGCAGGTCAGCACTTCTCGGACTTCGTGGCGATCGAGCCATATGCGACGTTCGTCTTGAGGAGGCTGAGGATGCCTCAGGTTTTGGAGAGGGAGGGGCTTGGGATCCCGCGGTACCCTCGGACGGATTTTTCCTACATCCAGGATGGGGTCCGATTGAGGGTGCAGATCCCTCAGCCCGAGCGGCTTCCACGAGCTTTCCGGCCTCGTCCGGGTATGAAGGTATGGCTTCACCTTTTCCCCTTCTTTTCTTTCTTTTGTTTCATCATTTTTAGCATCACTTCCTTTTTTTTTTTTGACGCTTTTGCTTTTGTGCAGTTTTCGGAGGTGGTCGTCGAGACACTGACGAAGCAAGTGATCGGAGCCAAGAGGTTCATACGGAGGATGGTTGCTTGCGGGGCACCTCAGGCTAGGGCACGGAGACCACGGCCGGCACCTGTCCGACGGGAGGCTTCTCCTATTCCCTCGGAGACTTCTTCCGAGACCCCTCTTTCTCCTCTCATTGATCACCGCGCGGCACTGCCTTCGGATCACGTCATTCTTGGGGATCCGCACGGGCAGGGACACGTCTGGCGGCATGGTGGGTCGTCTCCGTATGTTCAGGAGTCGGACGCCTTCACCTTCGGGTACGACTTCTTCAGGGATCTGGGTTTACCCTATCAGAGTGTGCCGGTTGGTCCCGACGAGCCTCTTTCTGGAGATGACGACGATTCTGAGCCCGAGACTTTCAGGGCTCCTGACGAGGTGGGCCCGAGTCGCAAGAGGGGCCGAGGGGAGACATCGGGCGCTGGAGACTCCGATTGATTTTTTTTTTGATTTTTTTTTTGAGATTTAGATTTGTACAGATTATGCACATTTTTTTTTTTTTGGATGTAATAATTTAGGATTTTATTTATGTTTGTTTGTTTTTTTTTTATGCACACTCTCTTTTTTTTGGAATGTAATAATTTAGGATTTTATTTTATGAATGCAATGCAATATGAATGCAGTGTTGCATGAGCCTTGTTTTTTTTTTTTTGCAAGGGTGTTTGGTATATGGACTGGTTTGGGGAGGTTTTTTTTTTTTAGCACTGGTTTCGAGCAACCGGGACAGAATATTCCTCTTTTGGTGTAGCAGCTTGGACTGTTGCAGAATTTTTTCTGGGGAAGCAATCCTATCCGCGCGGAGGAATCCTGCATCTGACAGTGTCCTTTAATTTTGGTCCAGACCTGGTCTTGCTTTATTTCAAATTCAAATATCCTCTTCAACCTCCAGTCCAAACAGCCATTTTCGGGGAGGAAGAGAGAAAAAACCATGGAAAGCCTTAGAAAAGCTCCCTCAAAATTGTCCCAAGAGTCCCAAATGTCATTTTTCAACAAGTTCAAGGATTGGTCCCGGGAAATTATGCATGAGAGAAGGTCTTTCTTTGAAGAACGGTACAAGGTACGATGCTTGTGGTCTCTCAAAGAATTGGTTCCGGATTATGACCTCTTAAGGGCTTCTTCTTCGTTTTGGGATACTAGAAGGCATGTCTTTTGCCTTTCCTTCAACGAGATTGTTCCGACTGTGGAAGAATTTCGGGCCTTGCTTGGAGGTCCGGAGGTGGAGGAGATAGCAATTCCTTTGTCCGGAGGAGCTTCTTTTGTTGACAAGTTGTGCAACCTTCTTCATCTTTCCCCGGAGGAAGCACGAGGCATGATCCGCGGTCCCGACCATTTTGATATTTCCGGTCTTCCCGACAGATTTAGGGGCTTGGGCTTGGTGGATGACGCCTATTGGGATGCCTTTGCACTTTGCGTGTTCGGCACTTTGTTCATGGTCTATTCCTTCGGGATTTGCCATCGATCTCTGCTGGATGTTGTCGTCCATTGTCGCACCGGCGTAGATGTCGTTCCTTTGATTCTTGGGGAGACTTTTCATGCTCTCGACAGATTAGCTACCGGACGGCGGTACATGCACGGGGGCAGCCCGCTTTCTCTTGACCCCGTGGGCGATGGAGCGTTTGGGGGTTCTTCGGGAAACCTCTCGATATGATCAGGCCTTGGACTTTTGCCAGGAGAGGTGTTGATGTAGACTTTGATGATCAGGTCTCGTGGGCACGTTGGATGGCGGGTCGCCAGACTGAAGATATCAGATGGTTGGTGCCTCATTGGCGGGTGGAGACTCGCGAGTGCTTCAGACGAGTCCCATGTGGTTATGCTTCCGGGCTTTCTCGGTCCGGTTTCTACATTCCGGCTCTGGTCCTTAGGCGGTTTGGCTTGGAGCCGGTTCCTTTGGAGGGCTTTGATGATGTAGCCACCAGGGTGGTGGCTCCTGTTTCCATGGATGATCCCTCGGTGTTTCCATTTCTTTCCCGAGTATGGAGGTACGATGCCTTTCCTCCTCGGGTCATTCTCAGGCGTCCGAGACCGGTGTTCCTGACCACTTGGTACCTGGATTGGTACGAGGGGCATCTGGGAGAGACTCAGGTGTCTATTTTGAGACGGCGTGAGGCCATTATGGGTGCGGAGGACCTGACTGTTTCTGAGAGGAGGAGGGCCGAGGCGAGGGCCAACCCTCATGACAGGAGCGGAGACGCTGTGACTGATTATGAGGCTTACGTCAAGAGACAGGAGAGGAGGGCTCCTATGTTACCGCCTAGGTTACAGGAGATGAGGGATGACGCTAGGGCTACTCGGGCCCCGACAGAGGCCGGTTTGATAGACCACTGTTCCTATACCAGAAGCTTGGTAGGAGGAATACCGACATTTTTCCGGTTCGTAAGAGAAAGACTCGGAGGGGGAAGAAGAAGGGAGAGACCAAGACGAGTGGCTTGGAGTGACTGCGAGGTTTCCAAGTATCCCTTTCTTGCCATGACGTACACATTAGTTTGATTATGTATCTTAGTTTTCCTTTAGCGGGTTGCCGGTTGTAGGAATGAATCGGGCTGAGACTCATCAAAGAGTTTTTAACTTGTAATGAATATTTGAATTGCTTTAGAGTTTTTGGAGACGCTTTCATGGTCTGATCAATTGTATTGATGCCAAAGTATGGCTTTTATTTGTGCTTTAGACCGAACCGTTTCCATTTGCCTACGTTCCCCTCATTTTGAGGAGCTCGGGTCTTCGTAGTTCAAGCTTGGTGAACTTTTTTTTTTTTTTTTTTTGTTTTTTTTTTTTTTGTGCAACCACTGTTTTTACCTAGGCTGCCCTTTTCGGGTTTTTAACCTAGTTGGGTATTACTCTTTTTAGCACTCTTTTTTTGTTTTTTTTTTTGTCTTTTTTTTTTTTTACGCGTAGTATCGCGCGGCTTGTCACCATTCACTTTGGGTGTACAAAGGGATTCCCGTCGAGGTCCGCAAGTTGCATGGCTCCTCAGGAGAAGATCTTCTGGACTACATACGGCTGCCCGACCCATACGAGGCTCCCATTTGCCGAGAGGGTTGATACGGACCGGGGTCTTTCTTTTAGAACGAGATCGCCTTCTCGGATCTCCCGATGCTTTACTTTCTTGTCGAAGGCTCGCCATTCTTCCTTGGTAGGCCCGGATGTGTTCCATGGCCTTCGGTCGGCGTTCATCTAGTAGGGCCAATTCGTCATGGCGACTGCGGAGCCATTCGACCTCGTTGATTTGGCTTTCCAGCGAGTACACGGAGCGAGGGTATTTCCGGCTCAATTGGGAGTACGGCTTCCATTCCGTATGTGAGGAGCAAAAGGTGTTTCCCCGGTTGCCGTTCGGCGATGTTACGTAGCCCGAGTGCCAGGTGTAACTTCTCGGGCCAATCTCTGCCTTGGACGGCCATTTTCCGGATGATATTTTCCGGGGTCTTGTTTGCTTTGCTTCGACGGCTCCGTTGGTTTGGGGCCTGTAGGGTGATGACTTGTGACGGGTTATTCGGAATTCCGCCGGCAATTTTCACATTCCCCTTCGAAGTGGGATCCATTATACGAGATGATTTCGGGCCGGCAACCCGTATCGGCACATGATGTTTTCTTTGATGAAGAGGGCGACTTTCTTTGAATTGAGGATTTTGTAGGACTTGGCTTCAACCCACTTGGTGAAATAATCCACGGCTACCGGGACGAACTCGTGGCCGTTCTTGCTGATGGTGTGATTTTGCCTATGACATCAATTCCCCAAGTGACGAAAGGCCAAGGGGTTGTCATGCGGTATAACTTCGTGAGGAGGCAAGTGATTAAGATTTGAGTATCGGCGACATTTGTCGCGGCTTTTGACAAAGCTGGATGCGGTCGGCTTCCATGGTGATCCAAAAATACCCCATTCTCGTATGATTTGCATCGAGCTCGAGCATTCATGTGAGGGCCGCAGTACCGCCATGTATTTCTTTCATGAGTTCGGTAGCCTCTTGTTTCTTGATACATCGCGGGGAGGGGGCCTTGATAACGTTTTTGTATAACATGTTTCCCAAAAGAACATAATGGGAGGCGAGCCGCTTGTGGGTGAGAGACTTTTTGCTTTGATTCCTTCTTTATATTCCCCATCTTCGTTTTTGAAAGAGGCCTCGCCATTCTTCGAATCTTGGTAAATGCGAGTGTACCGGGGATCATTGATCGGTTCGGCTTCCGCTTCAATTTCGAAGCAATAGGCGGGGTTTTCTCTTCTCCCGACTACGAATGGTTTAACGAGACTTTCCTTCGGGTATTTCGACAAGAGAGGCTAGTGTAGCCAGAGCATCTGCGAACTGTTTCGGTCTCTTGGCGGGTAATGAAAGCTGATTTCTTTGAATTGAGTTACTAACTCTTCCATGTAAGCATGATACTTACGCAAACCCGGATCCACGGTCTTCCATTTGTTAGAGACCTGATTGATGATGAGGGCGAGTCACCGTACACCTCTAATTCCTTGATATTTCTTTCAAGGGCGGCTTCCAACCCGGCTATGCAAGCTTCATATTCGCGGCGTTGTTGGTGACTTCAAAGTTCGGCCTTCTTGCTATGGGGGTGTGTTCGTCGGTAGGATCGACCGAAGCATTCCTATCCCGTTCCCCCTTTTGTTTGACGCCCGTCGAAGAAGAGTTGCCGGCGATTTTCTCCTTCTAGAGCGAAGATTCCATCATCGGGAAATTGAGGTTCGGAGTCCTCGGGACTCATCACTGGGAAGTCGGCCGGATGTTACGCCGTTATGCGTCCTTTTATGGATTTCCTTGAAACATAAGCGATGTCATATTCGGCCAAAAAGAACGACCATTTTGCCAATCTCATGGAGATGGAAGGCTTGTCGAACAGATATTTGATGGGGTCTATCCTTGAAACAAGATGTATCGGGTGAGGCTGCATGTAGTGTTTCAATTTTCCCACTACCCGAGACCAAACTGCGCAAGTCTTCTCGCAAGCGAGTAATTGAGTTCGCTTCCTTGGAGCTTTACGCTTACTGAAATAGATGGCGTTTTCGACTTTGGAATCTTTTTCTCTTGAGCTAGCATAGCCCCAATTCTTTGTATCCGTGACAGTGAGATATAGCAGGAGTGGCTTTGCCGATGTGGTGGGCGAGAGAATCGGGGATTCACAAGGTATGCCTTAATCTGTTCAAAGGCAAGGCGACATTAAGGGTCCATTACGTGTAGGCATTCTTTTTCATCAACTTGAAGATTGGCTCGCGAGATCGAGGTCGGTGACTTACGAGCGGCTTATGTATTGCGATCTTCCCATGAAGGATTTCACTTACATCGGTGTCCAGTGGTGGCTTCATTTCAACTATCGCCTTGATTTTACGGGGATCCACTTCGATTCCCCGTTACGTCACCATATATCCTAGTACCTTGCCTCGTCTTACACCGAAGGTGCACTTGGCCGGATTCGGTCTCATCTTTGTGGTCTCGGAGGCGGCCGAAGAATTTTCTCAAATCAACAAAGTGCGGCCATCGATCCTCTGGAATGTATTATCATGTCGTCCACATAGACCTCAATTTCTTTGTGGATCATGTCATGGAACAGCGTAGCGCCCTGCAGTACGTAGCCCCGACATTCTTTAGTCCGAATGGCATGACCGTGTAGCCGTATGTGCCCCGAGGGGTTGTGAAGGCTGTTTTGGCTTGGTCTTCTTACGCCATTTTGATTTGGTTGTAGCCGGCAAAACCATCGACGAAAGATTTGACTTCGTGGTTGGCCGTGGAATCTACCAAGATGTCGATGTTTGGCGAGGAAATCGTCTTTTGGGTAGCTTTGTTCAAGTCTACGAAGTCTACGCGGCATCGGATCTTCCCGTTGGCCTTGGTTACCGTCACTATGTTGGATAGCCATGTTGGGTATTCAATGACCACGATGAACCACTTACTGAGCATCTTTTCTATTTCCTCTTTCACTTGTAAGGACCATTCGGGCTTAATTCTTCTTAGCTTCGCTGCGGCTTGACTTAAGGTCGAGCGGTATTCGGTGCTCAACTATGGAAGGATCGAGGCTGGCATATCTTTATAGGACCATGCGAACACATCCACGAATTCTTTTAGCGGCTCGATTAGGGCAACCCTTTCGGTCCCTTCGAAGAAACTACCAATCTGCGTCTCTTTAGGCTCTTCCGCAGTTCCCAAATTCACACTTGTCAAAATCTCTTCGGCGGCTTGGGCTCGATTTTCCTCTTTCCGGACAACTGCTTAAAGATTTCTTTGATATATTGTTCATTTAATGTGTACGCCTCTTCATCTAGTGAATCGTTATTAAGCTTGTTTTTAGATTATTAGTTAATTCATCATTAGTTAAAGTGGCAATTAAGGGATACTCGAAAGGTTCATCATTTCATTGAAGACGAAGGGGAATACAACGTTGGCTCTGAGACTCGTAGTCTTCGGGCGTGAGGCCATCGGACGACTCGAGAGACTCGAACTTCAACAATGAGAGACTCGGAGGACTTTACAAAGGTTGACACGAAAGGACGGGGGACCAATCCAAGCTTGGTGATCATTTCCTCTTTGGTCGCGGATGGGCACGAGAGAGTTTCCCAATTCTTTAGCGGCATCGGCGTTGGTGGCTTCACAACTCGGGAAAGGCATGGTCTCTGTGCTCCCTCTTCGATCGTTGCTATCATCTCTTTGTCGAACCGAGAATCAAGCTGTGTTTGGCATCGAAAGCGAGCATGTGGATGTAGGGATCTTCCTCAGTGCAGGGACTTCCGTTTCGTCACAATCGATCGCTCAATCCAGATGTAAGGACGCATTGCGTCTCGGTGAGCGGCTAGAAAAATCTCATGTCCCATACTCGAGCGGAAAGGCTTGGCGAGGTAGTTCGGCAAGGAGGACGTCCCACACGACGTTCATAGATTCGAGCCGAGTGCATCGGTGTTTGCTTGACTTTTATCATGAAAACCTCCTCGCCGGCGAGGCCAAGGAATGGGTTTGCGAGAATGCGACAAATGCGTGATTGAGGACCGGGGACTTGTGTGCACTGTATCACGGCGGTGTTCGGCATTTCCTTCCGGTACGTCTCCAAGTGTTGGAAATAGCAATTGAATTTGATGAATCGAACTTCTTCGGAGTCCGCTCGCTTGAGTGTGTCGACATAGTTGGCATTGCTTTGGATTCCAAAGGATGCTGGCGAGACTTGCCTCTTGAAGGATGTAGCCCGGTGTTTGGCTGTGGGCGTTCTTGGCTATTGTTTCGGCTTCGTTCCCTATGAGGAAATTGTCACCCTTATGACTTCGAGGTCTCCTGCCGGTTGATGAATTTGACGCATTGGTGGAGAGTGGAGGCTATGGCTTTCATGTGATGCAACCAAGGGCGCCACTAGTAGAGTGTGAACTCGGAGGATATCCATTACATGGAACTTCGCGGGCACCATTTGGGTTTCGTACCGAGTTCCAGAGTCACCGTCCCCCGAGAATGGGACGAGACGAACCGTCGTAGGCTTTGACGGTCAGGGTAGATGGGATCACGAGCCTTTCATTTATGCGGAGGGCCCTCATCATGCTGAGGAAGGACATTTACCGATGATCCATTGTCCACTAATACCCCCGGGGAGTGACATGGTGTTGAGCCGAATAGTGATGTACAAAGCTTCATTGTGTTGGGAGACATCTCTTGGCAAATCTTCATCGCGAGAAGGTGATCATACTCCCATATAGGTGAGGGTCGTAGATTTGGTCCTTGTCTCGGGATGGAGAGTCATCAAGCCGGTCACTTCGTGCCTTTTTCTTGCGAGGCGAGTCTTTGCCGAAGCCCACAGGTTATACGATGCCTTTTGTGGCGGTTGCCATCTCCGATCAACATGTTGATTGAGTGGGAGCGCCCGGCGCGTCGGTTTTCTTCATCGGTGGATACTCGGGAGCTGGACAAAGCGAACCTTGGGCGACCCCGAGGGGGTTGGGCTTACGTTGCGGTACTGCGGTATCCGGAGGTCTCAATTCCGTCGTTGGCAAGGCTTTTACGCTCTTTTATCCCTTTTTGCTTTGGGGAAGACTGGCGGAGTAGAGTACATAATAATCAAATCCCCGAGATGGCTCCCAGAGCGTTCCCACCTTGTTATCACCGGCCTCGAATCTCTCCTTCAATTTTTCTTTGGGAGGAAATTTTCTTTTTCTTAGGAGGACGGTCCTCGTGTATCCAATCCTGATAGTCCCTTTCAAGGCAATCGGGACGATCACAAATATCCCACCAAATGTGTTCTACGGTGGTGGCGGATTTGGGACCTCGGGTTGAGCGGTCTTTGGAAGGACTTTGAGTGGAACCGGTCGGGGATCTGGCTGCGGGCTCGTGCGGTAGCGAGTGATTGGACTCCGCCGGATAATGAGAGATATTGAGGTCCCGGGAACGGGCATATGTTTGTCCTTCAAGGTAGCCCGGTCGGTTGGGATATTGTTAGGGTCCCAAAGTGGCGCGTGGCCTCTTCAATCCGGGCCTGCATGCATTGCAGCGTTCTTCCGGGGATTTGATGGTGACCATATTTCTTTAAGCTTGTTTCACGATTTTCATCACTCAGCCGATATTTGTGGGACCATCACTTTGAGAGGGGACAAGCGACGGTATACCGAACTCTTTCGTCCCCGATCGGCTAGCATTTGTTTGGGGGCCGGTTGCCACTGTAAGTCGGCGGGCGGGAGTCCGGCGGTGGAAATATAGGAATTTTGGGGTAGCATCTTGATGTATCAGGGACTATTAAGAAGAGGAGGAGAACCTTCTTGTCTTTGCGGTAAAGGTGCCATCGGAATTGAGGCGATAGTCAAACCATGACTTGCGACTACCCCCAGTAGGTCATCAATTTGGGCCTCATGTCGAAGTCTCATTTGTTCTACCAACTGGATCCAATGCGAGTGCATGCGAGGGATTTTGGAGGACGGAGCAACGTTATCCCTATCATTACCGGGCGATGCGGACATTACGAAACCGGAGTTGGAATAAACGGCGAAGGCGATGACGCGCTTGACTCTTCCCAACTGATCAAACGGTGACCGGTGCCGAAACCAAGCTTTGTGCGGAGGCATGCGGGGAAAGGACACGAAGGTTCGGATGTGCAGGAATGGAAGGAGGGTAGGTGTTTGGGCTTTTGGCTCATGCAACATGCGGTTATTTGTTCACGTTTACTTAAAACATGTTTTATTAACCTAATCGGTTGGAAAAGATTGCTCTTCTTTTCGCAAACTACTCGATTCTGGATCGGTGGGCCCCGTCACTACGTCTATAAGCCCCTCGTATTCCACCTGTATTTCGACCTCCCGGGGTGGACAGGCCCGGGCGAGGGTCCTATAGGGCAAGCGGGTCCCACCGACCGAAAGAAAAACGATCCTAAAAGTCGGCGGGTAATCGAGTCTTAACGAGCATTCGATGTAAATTACGGACAAAGGCGACGTCGAAAGTCAAGATTATGTCCGAGGGCTCGACAAAAAGTCGGCATGATTTGGGTGATAAGCGTCCACGATTGATCTTGACTTGTCGTCGGTTAAGCCGTAATTAGGCATGGAATAGTCATTAATCCTTGATGACTCGGTGTCAATGCTTTGGGAGTCGGTGTATAATTTGTGCCGGTCGAGCCGAAGTCAAGGCGCCGGTCAATATCTTGGTCAAAGTCTGCGGCGGAAAACCGGCAACTTCGGCTGATTAGCGGCGATTAGGGACCCGAAAGATATTGAGTCGGTATGCCGACAAAGGCTTGAAAGGAAAGGTCTATACACGGACAGGGCATGACACAGACCAGACTAAAAACCAACCGGGTCTCGGACAAAGTGTGTCACGGACAAGTGCATGGTCGACACGAGGCTCCATGGGATGTTTGGGTAGTCCTGTGCTCATCCGAGAGGCGTAATAAGACCAAACGGACCGCGACAAGGATTTCCCCGGGTTAAGGACGTAGTGTGCAGTGTACGGTCACGTGCGCGTAGTGTGCAAGCAGTCTATATTCTTTTTCTGAGTAAAATAGAGATTTTTTTATGTGTCTTAAAAATATGATGCATGATTTTTTTTTTTTTGGAAATTTTCTTTTTTTTTTTGAAAATCTTTTTTTTTTGAATTTTTTTTATGAGCACATAAGCACGAAAATTCCGACAGTTAGGGACATTATTCCGACAGTCAAAAATTTTGACTTTCTCCGAGGCGGCCAAAACAACATGAAAACTGTGCAAAAATCAACACACACACAAAAATGATTTTCGAAGCCGGGACGGAAGCTTGACCCTCAAAAGCTTTTTTTTTTTGAAAACGGTGATACCGGTACGTGGGATTGTTAGACCACAATTTATCCCCGACTCGTGTTAGGAGGCGATAACGGGAAATTTAGTGGTTTCCACCAATATACCGAATACCATTTTTTTATTAAAAAGCTTAGTCCCCAGCGGAGTCGCCACTGTAACGATGTGTTGCCTTTTTCGCGGGAAAAATTCGATTTTTGCGTTTCTTTGAAAAACCAAATAAAACCGGAAAAAACGGAGTCGCCACGCCATTTTAATTTTGAAGGGCAAAACTTTGAAAAAAGCCCGAGATCAGAGATTTAGGTTCGGAGGTCATGTTACGCGTCGGGAAGGACGTTAGTGTGCACCCGACGCGCCTCGTAAAACGAGTCTTCCAAGCTGAAAATCATTTGTGTGTGTGTGTGTGTGTGTGTTTTGGCCAAAATAAGTTGTAACTGGAAAAAGTAAAAATTGGGATGTCTTTTTAAGACTTTAAACTGATCCCATGATTTTTTGGAGAATTTTTGGTTTGAGATTTGGTACTCAAAAAACCTTTTGAAGTTGAGAAGTCACTTCTGCCAGAAGAAAATAGCAGCAGACACCTGATTTTGAAATGGATTCAAGGGTCCTAAAACTTCATAATCTGGATGAACTCAGAGAATGAAAGTTTCTCTAAACTCCTTGAATAAACTTTGTGTGAAAGAAATTTCCATTTTGGAGAAGATTTGAGGGGTCAAAACCTTCTGGAAACCTCAGATATGAGATCTGGATTCCCAGAAGCTGATGAACTAGCCTCTGAAAGAAAATTTGAAAAGAGGAGTTTTACTCACCCAAAAAATAAGATAAAAATATGTCTGGAAAGCTCTGGATGTTGGCTACAAAAAGTATTTTGTAGTCAACACCAAATTCCAAGTTCATCTGTGTCCAAAAATTAAGACCATGGACTGAGGTCTGAGAAAATTGCTACTGGACAGCAACTTCTCAAGAAAGAAAATATGATTTTAAGGGGGGTTTTGCATCCATGCTTGTCCCCATTTCCCTAGGTTTTGGTTAGTGATCACTAGACATTTTAGTGGTGAATCAACTATACCAAACCATCCTTGGGGTACATTAGGACTAAGCATTTCATTTGCTTGGGGAGGGGGATTTTACCCTTTGAAATTAAGATTTAGTGCTTGAAAATGGTTTTTAGGGTTTTGAAAGTGCATTTTTGCAAGTAAGAAAGAAAAGCTTTGAAAATAATGTTGATCTTTGTAGAAGATCATCCATGGAGATGGTCTTCCATGGTGATCTTCTTAGATCTAGAGAAAGAAGATGAAAGAACTACATTTTGTAGTTTGAAGATGCATGCATGGATGAGATTTAGGATTAGGAAGAGGAGGGTTTACCAATCTTCCTTGTGTTCTTGAGTGTTTGGCTTGAGTGTATGAGTGTTTAGGGCTTTAATATGAGAGTGAGTGGATGAGTATGAGTTGGGAAAGATTGGAAAGAAAAAGGTGACAATTCTTGAGAATTCTCACTGTTTTCTCTCTATATTTCGCCGTAACTTCGTTGCTATTGTGTTCTTCCTCCTTTATTTTTGTGACTGGAGGGCTCAATTTATAGCCCTCCTGAAAATGCAAAGGTATCCGCGCGGACAAGGTCAGTAGGCATGCACTGTTCATTAATTACAGCTCCGGCCTTAGACAGAAGAATAAAATTCAAAAACCAAATTAACGGCCGATTTGTGTTTCCAGCCTTTCTATTTATGGTTTTATTCTTTTGTTTTGCTTTTTAAGATGCTTTTCTTGGTTTAACTTCATTTGGCAATGCCCATTCTACCCTCCCTTTGTTAGAAATGTTAGGATAGTTAGGAATTGTTAGAAATGTTATAACTTTCGTTAATTTTATAACGAAAATTCTAACAAGCTCAAATTGGAGCACTTACACTGCTGCACCACCAAATTCTCACTTTAAGGTCCCGAACTTTGAATAGTACAACGTAACTACTGACGCAAAGGACCATGTGCAAAGTTTTGAACAAACCATGAACCTCCTCATTATAGCTGATGACATTCTCTGTAAGACCTTCGCGAGCACCTTCTCCGGAACAGCACTGACCTGGTTCCGTGAGCTGAAAAAAGGTTGCATCGATAGCTGGAGAGGCATGAGGAGAATGTTTCTAAACCACTTTGCCACGGCTGGAAGGAGAAAGATGAGATTGACCGACCTTGCCAATATCGAGCAAGGGAAGGGGGAAACCACCCTCAGTTATTACAACCGATTCCGCAAAATGGCTGACCAAGTAGAAGAGAGCCTCACTGACAGGGAGGTCATTGTTTGTTTCAACTCTGGATTGAAATCTGGTCCCCTCATCTATGAGCTCTCCGCCTGGGAACCTAAGTCCAAGTCTGAACTGTACCAAGTGGCATACGCCATTGCAATGGCTGAGGACAAAAGCAAGAAAAGGGGATCCGACAAGGCGGAACCAGAGATGACTGGCACTCGCCAGAATGACAATGGGAATGGCAAGGGAGCCAAGGGGAAGAACAGAACAAGAATCATCGAGAAACCTAAAGTGTTCACCCCTCTAACCAAACCCATTTTAGAGATCATGCAACTAGTAAATCTTCCACCTCCTCATCCGCTGACCGATAAACCAAAGTTTTCTCGTGACACATCCAAATATTGTGATTTCCACAAGGATAATGGCCACACCACTGAAAACTGTTGGGCCCTCAAGAAAATGATCCAACGGTGGGTTGACGAGGGAAAGCTAGATCGCTATGTCATGAAAAAAGATGGCAAGCGAAAGCGGAAGGAAGAGGAAAGTGAAGACGATGATAAAAGTGAGGACAGAGAACGTAGGCCTCCTAGGGCTAAGTTACATGTGATCCGGGAAGAGGTGACTTCCACCAGAAAGCTAAGGGACCAGATCCATGAACTGAGCAAAGTGTACCACGTGCCTGCTTGGATTCATAAGGCGGAAGAAGTCATTAGTTTTTCTCCCAATGAATTGGTAGTGAGCCGTGCTGCCCGTGAACAACCAAGGGTCGAATTGATAATGTGGAATCGGAAAGATTACTTGTGGACACGGGGGCCTCCCGTGACATTCTGTACTATTCTGCTTTCCAACAGATGGGCTTGAAAGACACTATGTTGGAACCTTATCATGGAAGGCTGGAAGGATTCACCAACCATAAGGTTGGAGCTAAGGGAACTGTGGAGCTAGAGCTTGAAATTGGTGAACATCCCTTCAGATCCAAGGCTACTGTCAGTTTTGTAGTCATGGATTTGACAAGTGATTATCATGCTATCATAGGCATTCCAAGTCAAGCTAAACTTGGGTTGGTTGCCTCCCTTCCTCACCAACGAGTCATATTTCCCACTCGCGCCGGAATTGGATGTGTGAGGGCGACCCCCAAAGACTTCTTGGAACATGTCGTCAGAATCAGGAAGAAATCTAAGACCGTGGAGATAGATACCCCCAAAGAAAACATCAAGGTCTCTAAATCTCAAAAAACTACCGAAACTAGCTCTAGGGTGAGCTACATCCGTGAGGTGCTGAATGAGGAAGAGCCTATGGTCCTAGAAATTGCAGTTGACCAAGGCATAGTTCTGCCTGTCTCTGAGCAAGATCCCATTCTCGTCAACGGCCAGAACTCGGGGGCCAACTGTGATGTACCCGATTTTTTTGTGAAAGATCAAAACGGAGTCGCCACGCCATTTTAATTTTGAGGGCCAAAACTTTGAAAAAAGCCCGAGATCAGAGATTTAGGTTCGGAGGTCACGTTACGCGTCGGGAAGGACGTTAGTGTGCACCCGGCGCGCCTCGCAAAACGAGTCTTCCAAACATTTGAAATCCTTTGTTGTGTGTGTGTGTGTGTGTGTGTGTGTTTTGACCAAAATGTGTTGAAAATGAGAAAAACAAAAATGGGGAACTCTTTATAAGACTTTGAACAATCCCCAAGATTTTTGGTATGATTTTTGGATTGAGTCTTGGCACTCAAAAGATTTTTGGATTTGAAAAGAAATTCTGCCAGAATGAAAGAAGGCAGTTGACCCTTGACTTTGAAATGGACTTAAAGGCTTCAAAACCTAAGAATCTGGGGAAAGTCCGAGAATAAAAGTTGCTTAAAACACCCTAAATAGGGTTTCTGCAAAGGAAATTTCCATTTTTGAAGTAATTTAAGGGGTCAAAACCTTCTGGAAATCTCAGATGTGAAATCTGGATTTCCAGAAGCTGATGAACTGGCCTCTAAAAGAAAAATTGAAAAAAGGATTTTTACTCACTCAAAAAATAAAATAAAAATATGTCTGGAAATCTCTGGATGTTGGCTACAAAAAGTATTTTGTAGTCAACACCCAATTCCAAGTTTTACTGGGTCCAAAAAATAGGAAAATGGACTGAGGTCTCAGAACAATGCTACTGGACAGCAAGATGTTCTTGAGGGAAAATGTGATTTTTGGGGGATTTGCATCTATGTTCACCCCATTTTCATCCCTAGACTTGATACCACTACTTTTTGTTAAGTGGTTATCATATTCAAGTCATCCTTGGGGAATTTATGGGGTTTAAACATGTCCTTTGCAAAGGGAAAGGGGATATTTTGTAAAGATGAATTTAAAGAGAAAAAACAACTAAAGATTTAAAATGTGGACCATTTGAGATGGTCATTCATGAAGATGAACTTCAAGATGACCATCTTGGGTCAAAACTTAAGTTAAACTAGACATCAAGTAGATCCAAGTAAGAAGAACAAGATGATCAAGAAGTTAAAAGAGGATTTTAGGGTTTTGAGAAGGAGGGCTTTACCAATGGTGACAACCTATCTTCCTAGGCTTGGAATTTGACTTGAGGAGTATCAAGATTTGGTGTTTGGCTTGAGGAGTATCAAGGTTTGGTGTTTGGAGTGAGATTGGGAAATATTCAAGAGAAAATGGTGGCAATCTAGGGATTCCCACTGTTTTCTCTCTATATTTCGCCAGAGTTTCGTTGCTGTGATCCCATTGTCTTGTGTAAACTGAGAGAGGAGGGTTCAATTTATAGGATACTGTGAGTGTCAATCATATCCGCGCGGATAGGGTTCGACGCGTGCACTGTTCATCTGCTACAGTGTAGGCTGTTGGACAGGAGGAATATTTTCAAAAAATTCAAACTGATTGCTGTTTTCAACTTTCTTAATTCGGATTTTTCCAATTTCTTTTGCTTTTTGAGATTCTTTTCTTGGTTTAACTTTAAATGGCAATGCCCATTTTACCCTTACTTTGTTAAAAAAGTTAGGAATGTTAGGAATTGTTGGAATTGTTATAACTTTCGTTAATTTTCTAACGAAAATTCTAACAAGCTCAAATTGGAGCACTTACAGTAGCCCCTCGGCGACGGCGCTTTCGAAGGAAGCGGGGTCGTCGATAAGAGTAAGGCTCCATATTTGGCAGGATGATCGAGTGATCGGGTGGCTGAACCTAGCGATAGGCTACCTACGTATCCCGAATGGGAATCAAGCCGGCCGTAGTTCGGGTCTTTGACCCTGGAGATGATGGCGTTTTAGGTACCTCGAACCTTGATGAGCGAGCTCTGCGGATCGGTTCTTTGGAGAGAAACTTCTGCTGGGATAAGAGATGACCATTTTGGTCTCGATGGCTGAAATTGTATATCCGTACGCTGGGGATAGGAATGACCATTTTCGATCGGATGGCTATCTCGCTTTCCGGGGGTAGGAATGACCATTTTCGGTCGGATGGCTGAACCTAATGATAGGCTACCTACGTATCCTTAAGAGGAATCAAGTCGGCCGTAGTTCGGGTGTTTAACCCTAAGATTGGACTATTTTTGGGAAGTCGCCCTGAGATCTGACTATTTTTGGGAAGTCACCCTATGATCTGACTATTTTTGGGAAGTCACCCTAAGGTTTTGACTGTTTTTGGGAAGTTGCCCTATGGTTCGACTATTTTGGGGAAGTCGCCATAAGGTTTTGACTGTTTTTGGGAAGTCGCCCTATGGTTCGACTATTTTGGGGAAGTCGCCCTAAAATCTGACTATTTTTGGGAAGTCACCCTATGATCTGACTATTTTTGGGAAGTCGCCCTGAGATCTGACTATTTTTGGGAAGTCACCCTATGATCTGACTATTTTTGGGAAGTCACCCTAAGGTTTTGACTGTTTTTGGGAAGTCGCCCTATGGTTCGACTATTTTGGGGAAGTCGCCCTAAAATCTGACTATTTTTGGGAAGTCACCCTATGATCTGACTATTTTTGGGAAGTCGCCCTTAGATCTGACTATTTTTGGGAAGTCACCCTATGATCTGACTGTTTTTGGGAAGTCACCGTAGGGTTTTGACTGTTTTGGGGAAGTCGCCCTAGGGTTTTGACTGTTTTGGGGAAGTCGCCCTAAGATCTGACTATTTTTGGGAAGTCACCCTATGATCTGACTATTTTTGGGAAGTCACCCTATGATCTGACTATTTTTGGGAAGTCGCCCTATGGTTTGACTATTTTTGGGAAGTCACCCTATGATCTGACTGTTTTTGGGAAGTCACCCTAGTGTTTTGACTGTTTTGGGGAAGTCGCCCTAGGGTTTTGACTGTTTTGGGGAAGTCGCCCTAAGATCTGACTATTTTTGGGAAGTCACCCTATGATCTGACTATTTTTGGGAAGTCACCCTATGATCTGACTATTTTTGGGAAGTCGCCCTATGGTTTGACTATTTTTGGGAAGTCGCCCTAGGGTTTTGACTGTTTTGGGGAAGTCGCCCTAGGGTTTTGACTGTTTTGGGGAAGTCGCCCTAAGATCTGACTATTTTTGGAAAGTCACCCTATGATCTGACTATTTTTGGGAAGTCACCCTATGATCTGACTATTTTTGGGAAGTCGCCCTATGGTTTGACTATTTTTGGGAAGTCGCCCGGGTAATAATTTTGGTTTGTCGAATTAGGGGATGATTACGATTTGTCGCTTTCCTCGTGTTGTGTGTTGAAATCGAAGTGATAGCGTTTTAGGTGCCTCGAACCTTGATGATGGCGTTTTAGGTGCCTCGAACCTTGATTTGAAGAGATCGGTCTTACTTTTGCTGCCGAGGATAATGGGAAAAGAAGCGGGATTCCGTTAACTTCGCTGGGGATCTTGTTAGCCTAAGTTGGAGTTTAGTTCAGGAGTATGAACCTAAATGGGGACCTAGTTCAGGAGTATGATTCTAAGTCAAGGTTTAGTTCAGGAGTATGAATCTAAATGGGGACCTAGTTCAGGAGTATGATCCTAAGTCGGGGTTTCAGTTCAGGAGTATGAACCTAAATGGGGACCTAGTTCAGGAGTATGATCCTAAGTCGGGGTTGAGGGAGACTGTTTGAGGGCATTCTCGCAGGGGAAGATTAGAGTTTATGATGATTATCGGGGAAAAAGGGTGACCGTGTTGGTCAAGCGGCTGGACCTAGGGTAGGCTGCCTACGTATCCTGAGTGGGAATCAAGCCTGGACGTAGTTCGAAAATTGCTGGGGATGGTCTTTGATGGTTTGACGGTATTTGGGAGTCACCCGAGGTTTGACTATTTTTTGGGAAGTCACCCTAGGATTTGACTATTTTTGGGAAGTCACCCTAAGATTTGATGATAATGTTCTTTTAGAAAAGTAGTTGACTAAGATATGCTTTCATACCTGTGCTGTGCTTACCTGTAGCTGCCGAAAGGACTGAGGCTACGGCTGATGTTGATGAAGAGTTGTTGGGTTGCCGTTCGTGGGACGGCTTCTGCTGACGATTTGCTGTCTTTGAAGGCATTTTGACCTGAAGGAGGAGTTTGATTGAGTCTGTATCTTGCTGGTGATCGTCAACCTTGTAGAGGTTGTTGAGCTTGTCTTCACATTGGGACTTCTTGCTTTTGAGAACTTGGTGTATCTGACCGCATTGTATTTGAGAACTTGGCGTCCCTGACCGATTTGTATTTGAGAACTTGGCGTCTCTGATCGAGTTGTATTTGAGAACTTGGCGTCTCTGACCGATTTGTATTGGAGAACTTGGCGTCTCTGACTGATTTGCATTTTGAGAACTTGGCGTCTCTGACCGATTTGTATTGGAGAACTTGGCGTCTCTGACCAAACTGTATTGGAGAACTTGGCGTCTCTGACCGAACTGTATTGGAGAGCTTGGCGTCCCTGACCGATTTGTATAGGAGAGCTTGGCGTCTCTGACCGAATTGTATTGGAGAACTTGGCGTCTTTGACCGAATTGTATTGGAGAACTTGGCGTCTCTGACTGAATTGTATTGGAGAACTTGGCGTCTCTGACCGAATTGTATTGGAGAACTTGGCGTCTCTGACCGAATTGTATTGGAGAACTTGGCATCTCTGACCGATTTGCATTTGAGAGCTTGGCGTCTCTGACTGATTTGCATTTTGAGAACTTGGCGTCTCTGACCGATTTGTATTGGAGAACTTGGCGTCTCTGACCAAACTGTATTGGAGAACTTGGCGTCTCTGACCGAATTGTATTGGAGAACTTGGCGTCTCTGACCGATTTGCATTTGAGAGCTTGGCGTCTCTGACCGTATTGTATTTGAGAACTTGGCGTCCCTGACCGAACTGTATTTGAGAATTTGGCATCCCTGACCGATTTGCCTTTGAGAACTTGGCGTCTCTGACCGATTTGTATTTGAGAACTTGGCGTCTCTGACCGATTTGTATTTGAGAACTTGCCGTCTCTGACCGATTTGTATTTGAGAACTTGGCGTCTCTGACCGAGTTGTATTTGAGAACTTGGCGTCTCTGACCGATTTGTAGACACTGGAGGCGGTCTTCATATGTTTGTGGATGTTGGAGGTCGACTTTGGTGAAGATTATCCTTGCCGAATTCCTGCATTCGTTAGTGAAGAGGAAGATGCATATATGGCATTCATGATGACAGATGCATGCATGGAACCAAAAATGATTATGAGATGATGCATTTACTTGCTTTCGAAGATGCACTTAGCCTACACTTTTTTGGCAGGGAAATTACGATTTATGATTTTCAATCACTTGGGATTTTTCCTATTGATTCAAGTTTTGTGCATGCTACATGAGCCCTTGAGAGATTTTTGTGGGGATGCATGGTGATGTATGTGTCTGGAGACTGTTTGGAACAGATTTTGAGCACGTGGGGGATGAGAAGACTTGATCGCGATTTAAACAGCGGTTGTTGGTGAGGTTTTTTCAGCAGTATCACATGGACCTCAATTTTGATGAGATTGGATTCGGATCCCGGGTCTTGGTTGACAGTTTCCCTCTCAATCTTGGTCATTTGAAGCTGATGCTGACAGGCTCTAGGGCGCGTTGATATGAGTGAAACCTCTTTCATTTGGGTGAGCTGTGACTTTGGCCGAAACCTTGCTCGGAGAATGATTTGATGAAATTGCTAATGCCGGGAGAAACCCTGATCTTGAATTCCGATGCTACGGGAAGCTGCCGTGTACTAAGTTCTGAAGCTGAAATTCTTTCTTGCGATTTGATAAAATTCGGGTCCGAAAGACCATCTTGACAAAGCCCCCGGATCCTGAGTAGGCAAAGTCCGGATTTTGAAGAAGCGACTTGGCGAGTCTATCTCGTAGTGAAGAACCCAACGTGGACCCAAAGATGACTATATAAGCCCCAGCTTGAAGAGCTACTATAGGAGAACCTGGGAGAACCGCTTAGCAAGCCCCAGCATGAAGAAATTCAGAGCAGTCTTATTGCAGACAGAGTCATCATGTGACCGAGGGGGCACCCATCTTTTCAGACCTTAGTCAACCAGTCACTGGACAAGACTCAGAAACGCTTACGTGCAGGGGCACATCTTTCGAAAAGTGGGAATGAATCCCGATTTTGTGTATACACACTCGCTTTAGGTTTGACTCTTTTGAGAGAGTATAAGCATCACAAGGTGTGGAAAAGTGTATGGAAGCCCCTGCAGACAGAAAGACAGTGTTTGGCTTTATTTTCCTATGATGGAGAGAGAGAAGACTTGTTGAGACACTTGAAAACTTGTTTTATTCGTGATGATCACAAGGCTGCTTAAAACCCTTTGTTAATGTTCGGGTTATTCAACTCCTAAATCTGATATGAACAAATATTTTGATTAATCACAAGGAGAAAACCAACTGATATCGAGAATCAAGCTCGGAAGGGCGGAAAGTGTATAGGGACGATCCTTGATGGGACCGGATTTTTTTTTTTTTGAGATTTGTTTGTGATTTCGACCGGACCATTTCTGGTTGCCTACGTTCCCTCCATTATGAAGAGCTCAGGTCGCCGTAGTTCGGGCTTATCCCGAATGAAAAGAGAACGAATGTTGAGATTCGAGGATCTGAGGACCTTTGGGGATTTTGAGGATTTGGAGGATTGAATAACATATCCCCTTAGAGTGTCCATGAAAGACACGGATGCGAAGCCCCAGTGGGACATCCACGGCAAGTGTTTGTGGGGTAGAAATGAATTATGCTCACATCCGGTTTGAATTTGCACAATCCTTGATTGATGATTTTGAACCAAGATGAATTAGATTCTAGTTTAAGCAAGCAATGAAGCATTAATTTGATCCTGACATCGAGGATATTAGAATGAAACTGCTATCCGGTAGGGACTGTAGTTGGGTTTCCGGGCTTCGATCGACCATCGGGTGATTTGGGAAATTTTGACCTCTTAAGATGAGAGGTCGGCTGGGCCTTTTGCTGACTGAACCTCTAAAGATGAGAGGTTGGCTTGCAGGGATGTGTTTGGGAAATCTATGGCGGGGAATATTAATTGCCTCTAGGAATGAGAGGTCAAATTTTGACTTTGGCCGAAGGCGAGGGTAATGGGAGTATCCTCTAAAATCGAGAGGATGGCTTAGGATTGATTTAAGGTAATGGTGAGAGGAAGTCCGAGCTATCGACAACCTTTTGCGATCTTGCGAGAATTCAGGCTCCTTTTTGATCATTGGAGGGCTTCTTGAGAAGTCGGGGGACTTTTGAGGATCGACAGTTCTTCTTTTTTTTTTTTTTTTGTTTTTTTTTTTTTTGTTTTTTTTTTTTGTTTTTTTTTTGTTTTTTTTGACTTGGAGAGCCTCCTGAGGAGTTGAGGATTATCTTTGTCCTTCCTTCATGGCTTGAGATATTTTGCGCATCGCCGACTCTCGAAGCTAACTTCTCGGGCTCGCTTGGACTTTCTCTCAGTATGGAGCAAAAATGATGGCTAAACCAGGTTTCAAAACACGCCGATCTTGAAATGAAAGGATAGTGTTTAGTAAGGGTGAGGTAATGGCTTTCCTATGGGTGAAAGGTTTCAACCGCAATCCCTACTGGATGACCTAAATGAGATTAAGTCTTCATTGCTTGCTTAAGCTTTATATGAGAAAAGATCCATGCAAATTCATCGAGCAACGAGATGATGAGGATGAAAGGGATATGAGCATATGAGATGTAAGATGGGGAGTTGGTAAGCCCCAATTTGGGAAGGATATCAATTGATTTTCTCACTCCGATTAATTTAAATATTAATCATTTCAAAGAATTAGTGGTTGAGCAGCACAAGTGATCATTTTGGATAAAACCATTTCAATTAAGTGTAACGTGGGTGCACAAGTGATGTCTCGAGTCTAGCAAGAAGAGAAAAAAGACTTATATTAAAAGCTAGGCATTTAACTACTGTGTCCAAAATGGACTACAACGACAAATGTCCAGGAAGGACTTAGGTGACAGAGGGAAGTACTAGAACCTACGAAGGTTGACTAAAAGACTAATTTAGAGATAGGTAGCCCCTAATCTAGCTGCTCTTTCTTGGTTGGATCGCCGGGGCGCTTGAGCTTTCCATTTTTCTGCTAGCTTCCAAATCCCCCTATGCAGACTGGGGCAGTGATCCATTACGTGCCCATGATACTGGTGGAAGTGGAGGGATTTGAGGCCACGGGGCAGCTGGAGCAAGTACAAGGTGTCCAAAGAAATGGGTCGGAAAAGTCACGGGGACGAACTTTGTTGATGAGCATATTGATGGAAGGAAGTGAACACAGGAGGACTTTGGGGGATATTGGGATCTGTTTGAGAGTATTTAGCGGCTATTTGGTTGTTACGAGTGGTAGAACCGACTTCAAACCTTTCTTTTTCTTTGGGAAGAGGCTTTCTTCTTTTCGGGAGGACGATCTTCATTTATCTCATCCTGTTAGTCTCTCTCGAGACGATCGAGACGATCACGGACATCCCACCAAATGTGCTCAGCAGTGGGGTGGATTCGGGAGCCTCAAGCCGAGCTGTGCTAGAATGGTTACGAGTTGAGCTAGATTGAGGAGATTTGCTTCTTTGGGCTTGTCTGGAAACAAATGGTTGGATTCCAAGGGGTAACGAGAGGCATTAGAAGACGGAGGAGCAGGCACGTATTTGTCCTTTAGGGGAGCTCCGGCCGGCAGGGGATTGTCAATGTCCCGAAATGGCGGGTGGCCTCTTCGATCCGGGCCTGTTGCTCATTACGGCGTTCCCGAGAGCCACGATGGCTAAACACACTTTCTCTATTGTTTGGAAATTTTTGGAGGCAAACCTTCATTCTCTCTGCTGGTATCTCGCAAGATCGGTACCATTCTCGAGGGGGCACTGACGGCGCCGAGGCATGCCAAATTGCTCCATCCACGGCTAGCTGTTGGGATGGCGGAGTTTTGAACTGTTGGTTGGGGGCCGGTGACAGTAAGTCGAGGCGGGAGTTTCGACGGTAGTTACATAGGAGGTTGGTGGCGGCATCCCGACATATCCGGGACGATTGAGAGTGAGAGGATGATTTTTTTCCTTCTTCACGGTAAAAGTGCCGTCGGGATTAAGGCGGCGGCCAAACCATGGCTCCTAAAGGCCTCCGTAAGGTTGTCAATTTGAGCTTTATGTCGCAGCCTCATCTCGCTCTACCAACCGGGTCCAATCTTTGGTGCATGCGAGGGATCTCGGGAGGATAGGTCTGTCCCTCATTCTCAAATCCGGATTCAAGATTAGTCATGCAGGGATCTTTACCAGTTTCCACATTTTCTTTGGCATGCGAAGGCTCTTCGATTTTAATCATGTTCACTTGGTTATTGTTCCTTGGAAAAGGATTTTTGATCGTATTAGGCCCCTCGGGGACTTCTAACTTTCCTTGCTCTATCAAACCTTGGATTGCCTTTTTCAGGGGACGCAATCATCTCGTCGGGTGCCCATGGTATTGATGAAAGGCACAATGCTTGGAGGTATCCAAAGGAGCATTGGGGTTTCTAGGCGATAATTATCTAAAGGCCGGAGCAAACCTTCTTTTATCAATCCTCTGAAGATATTACTCAAAGGCATCCCAAAGTCTCCCAAACCTTGGAACCGGATCCGGATGCATCGGGTTTCTTGGGAACAAAGGAAGTGGCATTGTTACTGATCTGTCCGCGTAGCCGATTGCCTCTTTGCCTTTAGCGGGAGCGAGAGCGTGTTGGAGGGAGGAGCCCGATATCCGTAGGCGGGTGCGGCGGTCGGCTGGCGATTGTAAGCCTTTTCAAACATAGCCCGGAATTAACCATTGCACGCAAGTCGGCGTAGGGAAGTGGGCGAGGAAGCTTTCAAATGCGGCTTCAAGCATGACCGAAAGATGTCTAACCGCTCCTCGTCGAGGGAGGAATGGCCATTTCACCGAGCTTTAAGTTCCACCTCTTATAGAAATCCCCAATATTTTCATTAGGGCGCCGCATCGTTGTTTGCGGAGTCAACTCTGTTTGTCTCCCACTCCAAGTTGGCTTTATACTTATACGTGAAAGTCTTGTGTCTGTTCCCAAGTAGCCCTAGCTTCAGCCGCAATCGGAAAAACCATTTCAAAGCCCACGACTTCAAAGAGAGACTAAAGTAATCGACCAACCGCTGGTTTGTGCATCCCTTAGCCTTCATTGCCAAAGTATAGGTGTCCAAGTGAGTTTTAGGGCATGCACTCCCGTCAAACAATTCCAGAGTGGGCATCACAAACTTGTGAGGCGGGGGACAATCGAGTCGGGATGCGTAGGCCGAAGAGCGAGTGTTCTTTTTGGCGGTCAATTCAGCAATACTGTGCTTTCATTTCCTTGTGTTGCTCCATAAACCAACCAATTGGGGATCCAAAGGTGGAGCGGAAATGCCCGAGCCGATATTTGAGCTAGGAAGAGGACTAGGTTGGTGGTGCATTGGTGGAGGGAATACCATATCCGGAGCATAGGTGAAGACTTGTCCTTGGCCCAAATTACCCCAGGGAGTGTAGGTAGGAGCTTGGGCAAAGGGATAGAACTCGGCGTCTTCTTTGTTGGCCTCCAATCGGCGAGAGAAGATGGGGGTAGATGCGAGGTAGCCGGATAGCTCGGATTTCCGGAGTGAGGCCCATAGGTAGGCTTAAATGTGGGGCTGCGTCCCACAGTTGTTGAATTGCATGGTTACTGCGGCGAAGGTGTGTAACCGGGGGATCTGCGGTCCTGGTGATTCGATGAAATCGGGATGGAGGCATTACGAGGAGGGATTCTCGACCGTGGCCCGAGAACCGGATCGTGGCGGCATTCCGAACCGTAGGCTATTCTTGTGAAGGTCCGGATTGATCGAGTCCCAAACCGAGGATGGGTCCCAACTTGCTTTGTGGCATTCCGAGGCATCCCCAACCATGAGAGGACATTCCGTGCGATTTTGCCCCCACCGAGGAGCCGCGAACCGGATTTGTGCCGTCGAGCTGCACGGACCCAGTGGTCGACCCGAAGATCGAGGAGCATGGGTTACGGTAGCACCAAAAGAGGTTGGTGGTGGCATCCTGGAGTGGTCGGGCGGCAAGGGTGGGATTGGGGTCATCCTCTTCTTCCACAGTGAAGGTGCCATCGGGATTGAGGCCGGCGGCCAAACCATGGCTCTTGATAGCCTCCATAAGGTTATTCGAGTGTGCTTCTGTCGCACTCTCATACGTTACGCTAACCGATTCCACTGCTTTGTTGCGAGGAGTCCCGGGAGGAGGGTGACGTTGTCCCCATCGTTACCGGTGATGCGGACATTCGAAACCCGGAGTCGGAACAAACGGTGAAGCCGACGATGCACTTGACTCTTCCCAGTGACTAAACGGTGACCCGGTGCCCGAAACCAAGCTTTGTGCGGAGCTGCGGGGGAAAGACACGAGGGTTCAGATGGTGGGATTTGAAGGAGGGTAGGTGTTTGGGCTTTAGGCTCATGCAACATGCAGTTATTTGTTCATGTTTACTTAAAACACGCTTTATTAACCTAATCGGTTGGAAAAGATTTCTCTTCTTTTTCTTTTCAAACTACTCTGATTCCTGGATCAGTGGGCCCCGTCACTACGTCTATAAGCCCCTCGTATTCCACCTGTATTTCGACCTCCCAGGGTGGACGGCCCGGGCGAGGGTCCTATAGGGCAAGCGGGTCCCACCGACCGAAAAGAAAACGATCCTAGAAGCCTGGCGGGTAATCGAGTCTTAACGAGCATTCGATGTAAATTACGGACAAAGCTGACGTCGAAGTCTAGATCGTATCCGAGGGCTCGACAAAAAGTCGGCATGATTTGGACTGATAAGTGCCCACTGTTGATCTTGACTTGTCGTCAGTTAGGCCGTAATTAGGCATGGAATAACCGTTAATCCTTGATGACTCAGTGTCATCTTTGGGAGTCGGTGTATAATTTGTGCCGCCGAGCCGAAGTCAAGGCGCCGGTCAATATCTTGGTCAAAGTCTGCGGCGGAAAACCGGCATGACTTCGACTGATTAGGGACCCGAAAGATATTGAGTCGGTATGCCGACAAAGGCTTGAAAGGAAAGGTCTATACACAGACAGGGCATGACACAGACCAAACTAAAAACCAACCGGGTCTCGGACAAGGTGTGTCACGGACAAGTGCATGGTCGACACAAGGCTCCATGGGATGTTTGGGTAGTCCTGTGCTCGTCCGAGAGGCGTAATAAGACCAAACGGACCGCGACAAGGATTTCCCCGGGTTAAGGACGTAGTGTGCAGTGTACGGTCAACGTGCGCGTAGTGTGCAAGCAGTCTATCTTCTTTTTCTGAGTAAAATATAGATTTTTTTATGTGTCTTAAAAGGCATGATGCATGATTCTTTTTTTTTTGAAAATTTTCTTTTTTTTGAAAATCCCTTTTTTTTTGAAAATTTTTTTTTTTGAAATTTTTTTTTTTGAAATTTTTTTTTTTGAAAATTAATGAACACATAAGCACATAATCACAAAAATTCCAACAGTCAGGGACATGATTTCCGACAGTCAAAATTTTGACTTTTTCCGAGGCGGCCAAAACAAACACGAAAATGTGCAAAAATCAACACACACAAAACAAAGGATTTCAAATGTCGGGACGGAAGCTTGACCCTCAAAAGTTTTTCTTTTTTTTTTTTGAAAAGATAAAACTTGTTTATCCCCAGCGGAGTCGCCACTGTGATGTACCCGATTTTTTTTGTGAAAGATCAAAACGGAGTCGCCACGCCATTTTAATTTTGAGGGCCAAAACATTGAAAAAAGCCCGAGATCAGAGATTTAGGTTCGGAGGTCACGTTACGCGTCGGGAAGGACGTTAGTGTGCACCCGGCGCGCCTCGCAAAACGAGTCTTCCAAACATTTGAAATCCTTTGTTGTGTGTGTGTGTGTGTGTGTGTGTGTGTTTTGACCAAAATGAGTTGAAACTGAGAAAAACAAAAATGGGGAACTCTTTATAAGACTTTGAACAATCCCCAAGATTTTTGGTATGATTTTTGGATTGAGTCTTGGCACTCAAAAGATTTTTGGATTTGAAAAGCAATTCTGCCAGAATGAAAGAAGGCAGTTGACCCTTGACTTTGAAATGGACTTAAAGGCTTCAAAACCTCAGAATCTTGGGAAATTCCGAGAATAAAAGTTGCTTAAAACACCCTAAATAGGGTTTCTTCAAAGGAAATTTCCATTTTTGAAGTAATTTGAGGGGTCAAAACCTTCTGGAAATCTCAGATGTGAAATCTGGATTTCCAGAAGCTGATGAACTGGCCTCTAAAAGAAAAATTGAAAAAAGGATTTTTACTCACTCAAAAAATAAAATAAAAATATGTCTGGAAATCTCTGGATGTTGGATACAAAAAGTATTTTGTAGTAAACACCCAATTCCAAGTTTTACTGGGTCCAAAAAATAGGAAAATGGACTGAGGTCTCAGAACAATGCTACTGGACAGCAAGATGTTCTTGAGGGAAAATGTGATTTTTGGGGGATTTGCATCTATGTTCACCCCATTTTCATCCCTAGACTTGATACCACTACTTTTTGTTAAGTGGTTATCGTATTCAAGTCATCCTTGGGGAATTTATGGGGTTTAAACATGTCCTTTGCAAAGGGAAAGGGGATATTTTGTAAAGATGAATTTAAAGAGAAAAAACAACTAAAGATTTAAAATGTGGACCATTTGAGATGGTCATTCATGAAGATGAACTTCAAGATGACCATCTTGGGTCAAAACTTAAGTTAAACTAGACATCAAGTAGATCCAAGTAAGAAGAACAAGATGATCAAGAAGTTAAAAGAGGATTTTAGGGTTTTGAGAAGGAGGGCTTTACCAATGGTAACAACCTATCTTCCTAGGCTTGGAATTTGACTTGAGGAGTATCAAGATTTGGTGTTTGGCTTGAGGAGTATCAAGGTTTGGTGTTTGGATTTGTGTTTGGAGTGAGATTGGGAAATATTCAAGAGAAAATGGTGGCAATCTAGGGATTCCCACCGTTTTCTCTCTATATTTCGCCGAGTTTCGTTCTTTGTGATCCCATTGTCTTGTGTAAACCGAGAGAGGAGGGTTCAATTTATAGGACACCGTGAGTGTCAATCATATCCGCGCGGATAGGGTTCGACGCGTGCACTGTTCATACGCTACGGTGTAGGCATTGGACGGGAGGAATATTTTCGTAAAATTCAAACCGATTCTTTGTTTTCAACTTTCTTAATTCCGATTTTTCCAATTTCTTTTGCTTTTTGAGATTCTTTTCTTGGTTTAACTTTAAATGGCAATGCCCATTTTACCCTTACTTTGTTAGAAAAGTTAGGAATGTTAGGAATTGTTGGAATTGTTATAACTTTCGTTAATTTTCTAACGAAAATTCTAACAAGCTCAAATTGGAGCACTTACACCAACCATGACTTGAGGAGGGTCGATCCACTCGATGTTGATGAACTAATGGAGGAAGAAGGCCTCAACGTGAATAACAATGAAGGTAGGAGAATTAGAGAAATCATCATCGAGTCCCTAGAATTTCGAGATGGTCCTGAAATGGAGCTGGTGGACGAGCTAGAAGAGGTGGTCATTAACCATGACTATCCTGAACAAAAAATCAAACTTGGGGGCCAGTTATCTCCAGAAGAGAAGGAAGAGATCATCTCCCTCTTAAAAAACAGACTCGACGTCTTTGCTTGGAGAGTCGAAGACATGAGGGGGATCAATGAAGAAGTAGCACTCCATCGCTTGGATGTTGACCCATTGGCGAAAACCATCTCCCAGACAAGGAGAAATTTTGCAAGGGACAAGGAGGAGGCTATAAAGGAAAAGGTGCAAAAGTTACTGAGCGCCGGAATTATACGTGAAGTCAAATACCCCGTTTGGTTGGCCAATATAGTAATGGTGAAGAAGCAAAATGGGAAGTGGCGAATGTGCATCGATTTCACCGATCTCAACAAAGCCTGACCTAAAGACAGTTATCCTCTTCCTAGAATTGACAAGCTGGTTGACTCCATTGTTGGACACCGTACACTCAGTTTCCTAGATGCCTATTCAGGCTATCATCAGATAAAAATGACAGAAGAGGACATCGAGAAGATGGCCTTCCAAACACCTGGGGAAAATTATTGTTATGTTATGATGCCTTTTGGGCTCAAGAATGCGGGTGCAACGTACCAACGAATGGTGAATCAAGTGTTTGGCGCACAAATAGGCCAGAACATGGAGGCTTACATTGATGACATGGTCATTAAGACAAAAGAAGGTAGTCACGCTCCTGACTTGGAAGAGACGATAGACAACCTCCGAGCTAATAACATGAAGCTGAATCCAAGCAAGTGCGTATTTGGAGTAACGGCAGGAAAGTTCCTAGGCTTCATGGTATCTCAAAGGGGAATAGAGGCCAACTCTGAAAAAATTAAGGCGCTCATTGACATGAAGGAACCCACCAATATCAAGGAGGTTCAAAGGCTAAATGGAAGAATAGCGGCACTTGGAAGATTCATCGCCAAATCCGCCGAAAAGTCACTGCCCTTCTTCAAGGTATTGAAGGGTACCAAGAGCTTCTCCTGGACTCCCGAATGCTCCGAAGCATTCCTCCGATTGAAGGAGTACTTGGGTTCCCCTCCCTTGCTCAGCAGTCCGACTACCAGTGAGATGCTGTATGTCTTCCTAGCTGCCACCGATCATGCAGTCGCAGCTGTCCTAGTAAGAAACGATGAAGGAACTCAGAAACCTGTGTACTACGTATCAAAGGCATTATCCGACGTAGAAAGTAGATACTTCAATGTGGAGAAGATAGCATACGTGCTAGTTATTGCATCAAGGAAGCTACGTGCCTATTTTTCTGCACATCCTATCACAGTTTATACGAATGAACCACTAAAGAAGATCCTGCATAAGTTGGACGGCTCCGGACCTCTCCTGAATTGGTCTATCGCTCTTACTGAGTTCGATATCACCTACCAACCAAGGAAGACCCTCCTGGCGCAGCCTTTGGTTGATTTCATAGTTGAGACTGCCTTCATGGGTGAGCACCTCCCCACTTCCCACAAGCAAAACGCAACGGAAGAAGAAGAAGAGTCTCCCATTGAACTCCCATCCAACTGTTGGATCTTGTATATGGACGGATCGGCTACAAAGCAAAGAAGCGGAGCTGGAGTAGTACTGGCAAGCCCGGAAGGAGAATACACCATCCAAGATATCATCCGTTTCAAGTTCCCTGCCTCCAACAATCAAGATGAATACGAAGCTCTAATATTTGGCATTGAGTTGGCCTCCTTCTACGGAGCAACTAAGGTGGCAGCTTTCTGTGACTCCCAACTTGTCGTCAAACAAGTAAAGGGAGAGTATAACACCCAAGACCCCACCCTTGTCAAATATAGAGACCTCGTCCTGAACATGACAAAGAAGATGGAATTCTTTGAACTCAAGCAAATAGGCAGGGAAGACAACCAGATCACAGACGTTCTATCTAAACTAGCAACCATGGATGTGTCTAAGTCTACGACCAATCCATACATAGTTTATGCTGAGGAATCGGCGTATGAAAGATTACAAGTCATGCTCCTAGATGGACAGGAGAGATGTTGGATCGATGACTACATTGACTATATCGAGAAGAGCCAACTCCCGGAAGATGAGGCGCAAGCTAAACTTATCAAGAAGAGGTCCCCAAGGTTCATTGTGATGAACGAAATCCTCTATCGAAGATCTTTCATGAAGCCCCTGCTGAGGTGTGTCTACCCCAAGGAAATTGAGAACCTCCTGGCAGAAGTACATGAAGGTGTTTGCAGCGGACACCCGGGGGCCAGAACCTTAGCTGACAAGATCATCTCGCTAGGTTACTATTGGCCAAACCTGAGGGAGGACGCGCACGCCTATGTTAGAAAATGTGACAAGTGCCAAAGATTCTCTGACATTCCTAGACTACTCGCAGTTGAGCAAACACTTGTAATACCTACGTGGCCATTTGATATGTGGGGGATCGATATCATCGAACCCTTCCCTCCCGCCCGTGGTAATTGCAAGTACGTCATCGTAGCTGTTGATTATTTCTCCAAGTGGATAGAAGCAAAGGCATTAGCCAAGATAACGGAAGAGAACGCAATCAACTTCGTCCACGACTACATCTGGTGTCGATTTGGCCTCCCCCATACAATTGTCTCTGATCACGGACTCCAGTTCTCTACTGCATTTACAACAGAATTGGGAAGAGTCAAAGTCTGCCATGCGAAGTCATCAGTTAGCAGACCCCAAGGAGACGGTCAAGCGGAGGCTGCCAATAAACTGGTCCTAACAGACCTTACCAAGAATCTTGAAGGATGTGAGGGTAGATGGTTGGACAAACTTCCCTTAGCCTTATGGGTTGTTCGCATAACTGTAAGTACCCAAATCTGGCTCATGCCTTTCGGTTAAATTTCCCGGCAATTTCGGTAAGTTTCCCGGTAATTCCCCGGACCTTCCTAGTGTTCCGGAAATGTTCTGGAACAGTCCCAAATTAAATTAAGGGCTGAAGGGAGCCTTCCTAATTAAGAAACACGTTTTTCTTAATTAGGAAGAAGGTTCTAGAATAATGCCACCTTGCATGGTTCTAGAATGCTGAGTCATTGTGGATAAGCCCGCACGGCTGCATTAGCCCAAGGTCTCTGGCCGCACGGCTTCATTAGCCTTATCCAGACTGCCTATAAATAGAGCCCTCCTCTACCCATTTCAAAAACAACACAATCCATAGCAATACACTCAGTCACTCCCAAGACGTGAAGAATATTGGTGAAGGCTCAAGAAGGTGAAGAAGAAGGCCAAGAAGCTCCCTCCCTCCTCCTTGAAGATCCAAGACCAATCTCTCCTCCTAGCTCCAACCAAAGAAGCAAAGGAAGCAATTGGTAACCTCGCACGCCCTAACCTTGCTTTTAATTGATATACTTGCTCATTGGATTCATATATCTTGCTTGGGACTTGGCATTCATAGTTAAAGATCACATCTTTATCACCCCCTTTCCCTTTTTTGCATGCATTAAGACCTCATTTGTCATAAAAATGTAGTCTTTTTTAATAAAGGTGTATCCTTTGCACCTAAAACTCCCATTTTCAAATAAAAATGTCATTTTTATGCATCATTTGCATATAAAAATCCAATCTTTTCAATAAAAATGCATCCTTTGCATTCAAAACCCCTTGTTCAAGCATCATTTGCTTTAAAGACCATGTCTTTACCATAAACTAGCATCATATGCTTTTCAAAATGCAATCTTTATGCATCATTTGCATAATGAATGCCAATTTCTTCAACAAAAATGCATCATTTGCATAAAAATCAAATCTTTATGCATCATTTGCAATAAAGATTATTTCTTTAAACTAAGTGCATCATTTGCAACCCAAAAATGTCATCTTTTCATTAAAGTGTCATTTTTCATCATGCATTTCCCCTTTCCCCCAACCTTGGAACGGACCGGTGTAAAAGATCCTATCTTTACATCGTTCCTTCCATTAAAGGTTCCATATTTCTTTAGAAAGGGATACCTTGAACCCTATATCTCCGATTATCGCTTAAGAAAGAGTATGAAGCCTCTATACGAGCTCGACCGTCTTAAAGCGTAGGATTGATGGGCTAAGGACTCTCCTTTTCTAAAGAACCTCATCTTTGACCAAAAGAGAGTCATTCTCTCGATCACGCAAGTCCCGAGGGTCCCGAGGTTTAAAATGCGATGATCACAAGTCATAAGATGAGGACGGGATCATAATCCCAAATACATAAAATTCCAAGGAATCCCGAGCGACAACCAATAAATGGTTTGTACGTCCGGAAGACAACTTGGGACATTTCCCCCCTTATTTTCAAACACATGCACACAAGAAAGCACGCAAGCAAGCACGATTACTGAAATCTTGGGAGACTTGCTCCGGCAAGGCACTTTGGGTGAACGCCAAACGTTCTTCCCAAGGGGTAACTTAACCTCCGAACCCATAAAACCTTTTTTTCAAAGTTTTGAGGTAATCAAAATGGCGTGGCGACTCCGTTTTTCAAATAACTCGGATGTCTTCAAACTCGCGTGAATCCAACAACAAAATTTGGGCACCACATTCACAGTTTGGCGACTCCGCTGGGGAATACGAGGGGCTTATAGACGTAGTGACGGAACCCACTGATCCAGGATCTAGAGTAGTTGTGAAAAAAGAAGGGCAGAATCCCTTTTCCAACCAAATAGATATTAATAAAAGACACTGTTTTAAGTAAACTTGAAGATTCTAATTTGCATATTGCTTGAGCCTTCAGCCTAAACACCTACCCCGAGTCTAAACCTTTCCTATCCCTTTCCCGCAGCGAGAAAGAAGTGGGTGAGAACACCGGGTCAGCGACTTGTTAGCGCAGAATCCTCGGAACGGTTCGCCGAGAATCCTCGGTTTCGAGAGTCGAGAATGGCCGATTTGACAGAGAACGATCTTGGTTTGGGTAACCATGACTAGGGAAGAAGAGCTAGCCTATAACCAATGCCCTCCCCCATCTTCATATAACCCATTGCCAAAGACTGTCCCTTCTCAGTCTTCTCCAATACCCCAAGCTGCTAGGGTCCCGACACCCTCGCTTCCTCTGCATCCCCCCACGGGACCTTTTTCCTCCTTTCGGCTGAGCCTACTTTGGAATCCCGGTGCCAATTTGACCTTTCCAATTTTGTCAACGCACAGTGAATTTGCCTACCTCTCGGACGGCTACGGTGAAGAGTCGGTCGGAAACGAGAATAGGAATGGATGGGTTTACGGCGATGATGACGGTTCGGTAAAAGGAATGGACTTGGAGCCAACGGAAGTGAAACCCGAGGGGCAAGATGAGGTAGAAAGCCACGGACTGGAATAGGGGATGAAATCACTTCAAAGTGTGTCTCGGCCTATGCAAAGGCTCGAAGAAGGATGAGGTAGTGTATGAGTCCTATATCCTAGAGTTCAATACTCCGTACAAGGACTCGGTAAGCGAATGGAGGAACTTGATCGAAGCTTTAGCCAAAGAGGGAAGTGGGCTCCGCCCACCGATCTGGAACATGTAAGCGTCGCCGAAGCCAAACTCTCATCAGGAAGGGTAGACTCTATCACAGTGTTAGTAGTCACTCCTGAAACTTGGTCTGAAGAAGAATGTATGGATGCCTTGGAGAGAGTCCTGAGTTTAGAGGCGACCCCAGTCCCCTTTATGTCCTACGATGATAATGATGTTTTCCTGGTAATCCCTAAGCCCGAGGAAGAGTCTGAGATACCCCTCATATGGCGTCAAGTATCCCGACCTGCTTTTGCCCTCATTGGTCATCAGAGTCAAGGCGAAAGTTCCCACGAGAGCTACTGTAGTGACACTGATGAAGACACAGTCGAAGTGCCGGAAGGGACAATAGAGGAGTGGTTAGTCCAGAAGCCAAAAAAGGCCGGAAAATATCTCTGACAGTAAGAAAAAGGAACCCGCCATGAGATTTGACCCCGCAGAAATCCTTATTGATGATGGAATTTCCCACTTCAGAAAATGTTTGGCCAACGTCAAAGATGCCGTCAGAAGGTTGACCCCAGGGAAAGAAAAGACATGCTTGACAGTGATGAGGAATGTGATCCTACTCTGTTAAAGAAGTTGCTAGGTTCGGATGAGAAAGCCATTTGCCAAGCTCCAAACTCCGGAAGTGATAATTCTTGTTGCATGCTGACTTTGAAAAGTTTGAATGAGACTGTGAAAGCTTTAAACGGAGAATGTGAAGTTGAAATCAGCCGGTCAAACTCAGAAAAGGTCAAAAAGCCGGTAACACAGGACCGATTCGGGAAGCCGCCTATGCTTCCGCGACCGTCAATCGATCAATCGCCAGAATTGGCCATACGCCGGCAAGAATCCGCCTCGACTTTGAAAGAATTGTGAGAATCCTCCGGTAGGAATAATGACCAAGGAAAATCCAATGTCTATGTGATGACTCGATGCAGGCGAGATGAATGTTGAGCGGCCTAAGGGTGACAAAAGAAGCACCGTCTCGAGTCAAAAACAGATAAAAGACCTTATAAGCCGGAAGCGTAAAAGCGACTACGATAAGGAGGATCCAGCCCTAACTCGGTTGAAGTGTACCCAAGCCAATATCTCCTTATGGTCCCTGTTGACCTCTTCATACCCTCATAAGTTGAAGCTAGAAGAAAGTTTGGCCAAGACCATGGTACCCATAGATGTCACCCCGGATGAGGTCGTCCAAATGATTGGAAATATCCACTACGGAAACATCATTACCTTCACCGAATTAGACACGCCAAAGTATGGGGCTAGTCATAACGAACCTCTTTACATCACAGTCCGGTTAGAAGAACGTCGATTGCCACGAGTATTAGTCGACGGGGGTGCAATGAATGTCTTGCCGGCTAAAATGATGGATTTATTGGATGCGAAGCCAACGGACTTAAAGCCTTCTAGTCGGACTATTAAGGCCTATGACTCCACCGCACGATCGCTTTGGGGATCGCCACTCTCAAGATGTGGTTCGGAAAAAAGGTCATGGACGTTGATTTTCAAGTTATTGACATTCCGATTTCATTCTTGCCTTCTTTGGGGACGGCCTTGGATCCACCGGATAAACGGGGTAGCCTCTACTTTGCATCGGTGCGTCAAATTTCGCCGAGTGATGGAACTATCACCACCATTTATGGTGACGGTGTCACGGTAGAAGGAACCAGACTTGGGGATATCCCGATATTGGAGATCAAGCACGATGATGAAGGGTTAGCATTGACCGGATTCTCCGTAGCTTCTTCCAAGGCACAAGTGTGTTGCACCGACCTCACCACTACTTCCGATAAAATCCCTCCCGCCATGAGAATGATGCGAAAAATGAGTTATCTTCCGGGACTTGGATTGGGTAGAAGACTTCAAGGTCGTAACACCATCATTGATGTGAAGGAACAGACTACCGAGATATGGCTTGGGGTACAAACCGAACTCTCGGGATGCCAGAAAGCTAAAGGCACGAAAGGTGAAGGGGTCCGGCTCCATCCTTACGGTCTGTCTCGACCCATTACTTTACAAAAGGAGGGACACAATATGATGAAAGTGATCGCCGGATCTCCTTGCGAGAAAACCCTTCTAGAGAACCTTGAGAAAGTTAGGGGAAAGCCACCAATCCCGTTCGAAGAATGTTCCTTGATTTGCCGAGATATCCTGGGGCTACCACTACCGTTCGGAATGAGTACGTCTTCAAAGGAAATCCGGCCGGTGTCAAAGAGTCGGCATCCGGGACAATGGACTTCTCCGCCTTTGAGTTAGCTCTTCCAAAGATCGCCCAGATAGAAGCTGCCACAGTGAAGACAGTCGGTGGGATTTGCAAGAGTTGTTTGACGAAGAAGCACAAATCCCGGACTTGATCGACTTCGATTCGAGATGATGAGATAGTTGCCGTTATTGGAGACGATGGTGAAAGTCATTTTGATCCTCGCACTTTGGTGACTAAGACAGAAATGCCATTGAAGAATTGGGAGACATTCTCGGGGCCGATAGCCGATCGACAACAAATGATCACGGAGCTTGGATTGGTACCCGTCCTTCTCAACCAGTCGTGTCAAACACCCTGTTGTCTATTCGGTCGAGTCAGAATCTTTGAATTCCAGTCCTCGGAAGTCATCCGAAGGCCTCACGCCTGAGGATTATGAAAATGTAATCGATGTCATCTTTCCCCTTATTTTGAATGAAATGACAAATCTTTACGATTATCCTCTTATTGCCAACTTAACAAATGAT
This sequence comes from Adenophora triphylla var. japonica, assembly GCA_022495995.1. Taxonomy (NCBI): domain Eukaryota; kingdom Viridiplantae; phylum Streptophyta; class Magnoliopsida; order Asterales; family Campanulaceae; genus Adenophora; species Adenophora triphylla. The sequence goes on from JAFEMH010001573.1 coordinate 402,697, forward strand.
AAATTAACTCAAAACTTAACAACAGTTAATAATGAATCATTTGAACAAGATGCAAACACACTAAACGAACAATACATTAAAGAAATCTTTAAAGCGGGTTTCGAGAAAAAGAGGAAAACCGGGCCCAAGCTACCGAGGAGGTTTTGATAAGTGTGAACTTGGGTACTATTGAGGAACCTAAAGAGACACAAATTGGAAGCTTCTTCCAGGGGGTTGAAAGGGACAGATTGATCGAGCCGCTCGGAGAATACGTCGACGTGTTTGCATGGTCATACAAGGATATGCCGGGGCTAGACAGTTCAATAGTAGAACACGAGAATCCCTCTAGCACCGGATGCTAAGCCGCAGCGAAACCGAGAAAGATTAAGCCGGAATGGTCTCTACAGGTCAAAGAAGAAATTGAGAAGCTATTGCGGGTAGGGTTCATCGTAGTCATTGAATACCCGACATGGTTGTCCAACATCGTGACCGTAACCAAGGCCAATGGGAAGGTGTGCTTCAGTGTGGATTTCCGAGATCTAAACAAGGCCAGCCCCAAAGACGACTACCCTCTCGCCAAACATAGACATCCTGGTGGACTCCACTGCCAACTACGAAGTCAAATCCTTCGTTGATGGTTTTGCGGGCTACAACCAGATCAAGATGGCCGAGGAAGACCAAGAAAAGATAGCCTTCACCACACCATGGGGAACCTAATGTTATACAAGAATGCCATTCGGGCTCAAGAATGCCGGGCTACTTACCAAAGGGCGCGACCGCGCTTTTTCATGACATGATCCACAAGGAGATTGAGGTCTACGTAGATGATATGATAATCCACTCCAAAGGAGAGGGTGGGCGGCACTTTGTTGACCTACGAAAATTCTTTGAGAGGTTGAGACTGGCATTCCATGAGACTAAACCACTGCCAAATGCACCTTCGGAGTGACAAGGGGAAAAGTGCTTGGGTATATGGTCACGTAGCGAGGTATAGAAGTTGACCCCGAAAGATCAAAGCCATCATGGATATGAGGCCACCTCAAACCCAGGACGAAGTCAAGAGCTTCATGGGTAAATTGCGACATCACCGTTTCGTCAATCAGTTGACCACTATGTGCGAGCCCATCTTCAAGCTCATGAAGAAGAATGTGGACACGAGAATGGACCGAAGAATGCCAAGATGCCTTTGACCGGATCAAGGCATACTTTGTACATCCCCCGTACTATGCCCCCACATAGACAGAAGCCTCTTCTGCTCTATCTCACTGTCACACACGGCGGTTGGGGCTATGCTTGCTCAGGAAAAGAAAGACTCTCGGGTAGAAAACGCCATTTACTTTGTCGGCCCGGAAGCTACGGGGAGTGAGCTCAATTACTCGGCATGTGAAAAGACCTGTGCAGATCGGTGCGGGTAGTCGGCAAATTGAAGCATTATATGCAAGCCCACCCGTGAATTTGGTCTCGAAAATGGACCCCATCAAGTACATCTTTGACAAGCCTTCCCTCTCGATGCGTTTAGCGAAGTGGTCCTTCTTCTTGGCGAATACGACATCAACTATGTGACCAGAAAGGCCATCAAGGGTCAAGCATTGTCGATCACCTGGCGAATTTCCCAGTAATGAAGACGAGAGGGCCCGAACCCCAATTCCCAGATGAAGGGATCTTTGCGGTTGAGCTGAGAATAGATGGCAATTGTTCTTTGATGGAGCCGCTAACAAAAGAGGAAATGGTGTAGGAATGCTATTGGTCGATCCGAAAGATGAGCATACCCCCATAGCCCTCAAGTTGAACTTTCCTGCCACGAACAATGTCGCCGAGTATGAAGCCTGCATTCTTTGGTTTGGAGGCCGCCTTAGAAAGAAATGTCAAGGAGCTCGAAGTTTACGGAGACTCGGCCACGATCATCAACCAAGTCTCCAACAAGTGGAAGGCGTGGACCCTAATCTGCAACGGTATCATGCCCATATGGAGGAGTTGACCGGACAGTTCGGAGAAGTGACTTTCCACTACTTGCCAAGGGAAAAGAACAGATTCGCGAGATGCCCTAGCTACTCTAGCCTCATTGGTAGAGATCCCCGAGGGAAAAGCCATAAAGCCCTTGAGTGGGTAGAAGAGAAGCCCCAGCCTTCTGTTATGAAGTGGACACAGGACCCGAGCCCATAAAGGAACCTTGGTACAATCAGTTACCAATTCCTCAAAGACGGAGAATCGGCTTTCGGAGACGAAGAAGGTAGACCAAAAGAAGGTGTCGAGCCAAAAGCTTGCGAGCCACGAAAGGTTGGCCTCCCATTATGTCATCCTAGGAGGCAACCCGTACAAGAAACGCTATCAAGGACCACTCCTCTTATGTGTCACTCAAGAAAGAGCCGAGAGAGTTGATGGCCGAAGTCCACAATGGTCCTTGCGGTCCTCACATGAATGCCAGAGCCACGATGCAAGTGATCCTCGAGAATGGGTTACTACCGGATCTCCATGGAGACAGACTGCGTTCGGCACGTCCGAACTGCGACAAGTGCCGGCGGTTTGCCAACCTCAACCATCTCCCACCTCATGACACATCTTGCATGACGACGCCTTGGCCGTTTGCAACTTGGGGCATTGACGTTATAGGGAAAATAGCCCCGACCGGAAGCAATGGGCACGAGTTCGTGTTGGTAGCCATCGACTACTTCACCAAGTGGGTAGAGGCCAAGTCCTACAAGGTCCTCACTTCCAGAAAAGTGGCCCGGTTCATCAAAGAAAACATAATGTGCGGATATGGGGTGCCCAACGAGATCATTTCTGATAATGGGTCACACTTCGAAGGAGACTGCGATAGACTGTTGTCGAATTCGAGTTACTCGCCACAAGTCGTCCCCGTACATGACCTCGGACCAATGGAGCTGTGGAAGCTGCTAATGAGACACTCGAGCGGATCATCCGGAAGATGGCCACCCGTGGTCGTGATTGGCCCGAAAAGCTGCACCTAGCACTCTGGGGCTACGTAACGTCTGTCGGAAACAGCCACAGGAGAAACTCCTTTTGCCCTAACTTACGGGATGGAAGCAGTGTTACCAGTGGAGTTGGAAATCCCGTCATTAAGGGTCCTCCTGGAAAACAGTGTCAATGAAGTAGAATGGTTGCGCAGCCGGCATGATGAGTTAGCCATGCTTGACGAGAGAAGGCTAAAAGCCATGGAACACACCCGAGCCTACCAAAGGCGAATGGCCGAGCGTTTGATAAAAGGTCAAGGCCGGAGACATCAAAGAGGGTGACTTAGTGCCGAAAGTAAAGCCCCCTACCAGAGACAACCCCACGGGAAAATGGGAACCCGTTTGGATCGGCCCTTATGTAGTGCGAAGATACCGTCGGGAGGAGCCATGAAGCTTGCAGACTTGGATGGCAATCCCTTTGTCCACCCAGTCAACGGTGATAAACTCCGAAGATACTATGTCTAATAAAAAAAAAAGAAAAAAATAATAATAATAAAAAAAAAAGGTGCAAAAAGAGTAATACCCAGCTAGGCTGAAAACCCCAAAAAGGGCGGTCTAGGCAAAAGACAGGGTTGCACATATAAAAAAAAAAGAAAAAAATCTTAGTGCAAAAAGAGTAATGCCCACTAGGCCGAAAACCCCAAAAAGGGCGGTCTAGGCAAAAACAGGCCGCACATGAAAAAAAATTAGTTCACCGGAATGAACTACGTAGACTGAGCCCCTTAGCCTTTCTTGTAAAAGGGGAACGTAGCGCGCCATATATGGTTCGGTCTAAACAATAAAAAGGACGATTAAGTTTCCATGAAATATGTCCTGATCAATAAAAAAAAGACATTTGAATTTCCATGAAATGTGTCTTGACTAATTTCTAAAATAATATTTCTTGTTCATTACAAGTTAAAAACTTCTTGATGAGTTCAAGCACGGTCTACCTCTTGACTCTGCTAACCTGCTACAAAGATCTAAAATACAATAAAATGCCTAAATAAACTAATGTGTTTGCAAAATGGCAATAAGGGAATCCTAAGAAAAGATCTGTCAGTCGTCATTTGCTGAGTCTTCTTTGGTCTTCTTCCCTTTTCCTCGGCCTCGTCGAGTCTTCTTCCTTTTCTTCTCAATAATGTCGGTATCCCTCATCCCGACCTCTGGTATCCTCACTGGAGCCTCCACCAACCCCGTGTCAATAAGCGCTCTCTCTATCCGAGCACGAGTCCGTACCTCCTCCCTCTGAGCCTCAGTCAAAGGAGCGACCTCGGACAACCTCTTGTACCAAGCCTCCATATCTCTGACCAAGTCACCTGAATGGTTATGGCAACTCGCCTTAGCCTCAGTCTCCCTCAGAGTCCTACTCGAGTCGCAGTCAGCTCCCAATAAAGCTCGACGTCTATCCTCCAAGATAACCTGAGTCGCTACCATCTCCACGTAGACAGTGGTCAAGATGGTGCTCTTCCTGCTCCTGAAGATAGCCCTGGGTGGGAAAGCAGCATATGTCCAAGCCCTCGAGAAAAAAGAGAAGCTGGCTGGATCCCTCATGTCCGATGACACCACCTCCATGGTCCGGATGTCCTCCCAATCACTCAATGGCTCCTGTAAAGCCCCAAACTGCCTGGATACCAAGCAGGGTATATAGAAGGATGACCAGCAGAATCCTGGAACCCTCACAACATAAGACTCCTGAAATATCCTCCTGGTCTGCAACCTCCAATGAGGTATCCACCAACGGATGTCCGAAGCGGAAAGCCTGGCCATCATCGGCTCCCAGGCTACCCTGTTCCTGCTGCCTAGGTGCACCTCTCCGAGAAATCACCCAAGGGCACTGAGTCGGCAAAGCCCCAGGCAAAGCCCCGAGCCTCTCCTGCAGCCACAAAGTCAACATAGCCGGACTCCCGGACCTCATGAAATGGTCTCCCCGAGCCATCCTGTCGATCCCATGAAATGTCTCTCCCAAAACCAGGGACAATATCCTTCCCGGCCCACTGCAGCCTCGACCATGTCCAAGAGGCCACTATGACAGATCCCCACGGACTCGGCGGTGAATAAAACAGAGAATACGCGAGAGAATGAAAGCATCCATAGCCACCGTGGTCGCAGCCATATCTGGAGACCCAAACCTGCCAGGATATCGAAAGGTCAATCCTATCCGGCTATCATCATCCTCTCGGCCTCTCCCAAAGGAATCTGCAGAAAAGATGCAAGCTTTACCGTCACCGGCACGTCTCCGATCAGCGGAATAGATATAGCCTCGATCTCGGGACCCCCAATCAAGGCTCTGAAGTCTTCGTGCGTTGGGACAATTTCGTTGTAAGAGAAGCAGTAAACATGTCTCCGGACGTCCCAGAACTTTGCTGCGGCTCTCAACAAGTCCCAATCGGGCGGGAGATCCCTCAAATGCCATAAAGACTTGATCTTGAAGGAAGAATCAAGCAGTCCCTTGTGATTTTGGAAGTTATGTCTCGCCCAAGATTGAAGACCGGATAGAAAATGGTCTCGCTTCCCCCTTTGCAATCTGACGGGCTTCTCCATCGCAAAGTGTTCAAAGATGGTGCTTTTAGGTCCAAAATATGCTCTGGGAACAATTGGGACAAGTTTAGAGTGAAAATGAAATGAAATGGCCAAGCCTTGCTTTTATTCAGAAAATAACCAGCTCAGACAGACGCGTAAGCCGCACGGCTTCATTTTCCCTCAAGGCCATGCCGCACGGCTACATTAGCCCTCTGCAGAAAAAATTCTGCAGCAACCAAAGTTGCTGCCCAAGGGAGTTTTCACCCCACTTTTTCAACCAAAACCTGTACAAAAACATATCCAGAAGCCATTCAAGCATTTATATACCATTATAAATCATTTTGGCCCAGTTTGAGCCCCAATTCCAAGCAAAAAAGTCGCCCCAAGGCTCAGATAATATGCAAATTGAGAAATCATAAATTAGAAAAGTAAATAAAATGTAAATACAATGTTTTCGCCCCATCGGCGCCCAAATAAAGCAAAAAATAAACAAGTTGTGCATAAAAATTGTTCATTGTTTGCTTTCGTTCCAAATCTATCCTAGAGACCTCCTAGGCCTCAGATTCTTCTTCCTCCTCATCGCTGCTCAGCTCATAGATGCTAGCCTCCCTCATCAAGTCCTCCTGGTCGCTCACGTCAGACAAATGGACATTATCGTGCCCGTACTCAGCCAGCTGATCCGAGAATGTCGGCGTTGGGTCCCCGCCCCGAGGCATGGCACCGGGAAGAGTATTCCGAGGCCGATGAGGTAGACGCTGTGCCCCAGACGTGCCGTCTCTTGCGCCCGAGCTCCGTGCATCCGCTGCCGCCTTCGAAGCGCAGGCCAGCTTCCTCAGAAGAGACCGGCACATGTCCTTCCAGCCCCTATTCTGCCTGACCAGCCTATCGTAAGTGCGAGCTGGAACCTGAGAAAAGAAGAGAAAATCTCAGAAAAATCTCAGAAAAATCTCAGAAAAATCTCAGAAAATTGCAAAAAGCAGAAAATCTGAAAGCTAAAAAGGGAATAAGACCCTAAAAGTATACTCACAGTGCTATCAGGCGGCAAGGTGTACTGGGGCTCCCTAGCATCGGGGACAGGTATCCTCATCCTCCTCGGCACTCCATGGACCACGTAGGACAGATGCGCAGGAGGGATCGGCGGGTCAGTAGGCTCATCCTCCCCATATCCCTGAGTGACCGCCAGCTTCACTAGCTTCTGTGGCGTCCTCAGGCGCTGCTCCACAAACACAGCGTAGGGGGTGTCCATGTCAAAGTACTCCTCTGCAGCCACGCCTGCCTGGTACCTCGCTATCTCATCCTCTGGCCAATCCCTGGGCTGCAGCATCCGTGCTGGAGGATCGTGTGGAGTAATGGCGTCCAATGGAGGGACATGGCCATGCTGCCTCGAGAAACGGTCCCCCAAGTAAATGACATCACATGTCAGCCCAGTGAGCCACCTCCTCTGCCTCGTCACATCAATGGCATCTCCCAGCAAGATCTCCGGATACCTGCCCCAAGGGTAGAAGTCCACTCCGTCATGCCCATCCCTGTTGATGACTGGCCTCACCATTTTGTAGTCGAAAGTGATCCGGGTCTTCCCCGTGAATTTATCCCTCGCATCTCCCCTCCAGCGAACCATAGCAGGGAAGATGGTGACATCACTCTGCTGGTTCCAAGGGAAGAACCCGATCACCTCGCAGAACCAGGCCTGCATGTTCAAAACATCAAAAGGTCATTCTCTCTCTCATAAAAGTCTCAAGACAGGAAAAGAGAAAAGAAAAAAGAAAGGAGACTACCTCAAGGGCAAATGAGAAGCAGTCCATGGAAGCAGCTTTGTTCCGACTGTACATGTCCAACGAGAAGTACAACTCCGCCAATCCGGCCTCTCCCCAAGAGACCGTCCCTATCCCATCCACATCCTCCAAAGAGTCGAGGAGGCAAGTCATGGCCAGCGTCCTGCATTAGCAAAGATAGTGACCGATAGCATCAACCATATGAATGCTCTAGCCGCTGTGGCGATCACATCATTAGCGGCAAAATTCTGCATGCAAGTCTGAATCGCCACCTCGACGTTCCGCGTCTCCATCCCCGGCCCCTTTCGAATCGGCTCAAACCCGACCAAAGCACTGGAATTCCTCATTTGTAATGTGGTCTCCCAAGTCACGGGCCTCCCGGTGAACTGTAGGCCAGCAATAGCCGTGAAGTCGGCGAGTCAGTGTCGGCCTCTCCCAGCCTCGGTGAAAGCTATGGGTACTATCCCACCGTAACTCGTAAAGGGCCTGGACCAAGCCCTTGCTCTTAGAGGTGATGTGAACACCCCTGCCGATGGCCTCTACAAACGCATCCAGACCGGTAGCCCTCACCAAATTCTTGGGGTTCACCCCATTCTTCTCAAAATCCGGCATCCTCTGCCAAAGCTTAACTGCTATCTCCGATGGTCCTCTAGACTTGTTCTCCTGTAAACAAGCACAAAAAAAGAAGTGTCAGTCCTTCATCATTTTCAAAAGCATGCATATATTCACAAAAGCGCACCTATTTTCAAAAGAAAAGCATTCACAAAAGTGTTTCTAGCATTATTTACATCAAAAAAGCGTCTTTCATCACTTGAAACGCGTCATGTCAAGTCCCATTGCTTTCCTAAAACACAAAATCACAATTTTCACAATTCTTTGCACATAAGCATTATTCTTTCAGAAAATGGCATGCATGAATCATTTTCATCTTCCAAAATCATGTTTTCTCATTGAAAATCAAAATTTTGACCTAGTTCTAGCACAAGGCAAGAACTCCGTCTCATATTTTGAAAATTCTCATTCTTACTTCATTTTGCGAGAAAAAAGTGAGTCATTCTCATAATTTTCATCAAATAAGTTGCACATGCATATTCTTAGCCTCATAGGTTGTTCATGCATCTCAAAATCATTCAAAAATCCTAGAATTTGGGTCAAGCCCTAAATCATTCAAAATTCAAGCAAAATCATCGGAATTGAGCAAATTAAGAATGCTTACCCCAACCGATCGCGGGTTCGTTGATTTATGCTCCCTTCTCCCCGGATAGAGCTCCGATGGAGGCGTAAGGAAGTCATACTTCCTCTCCGTCCGAACGAGCTCCTTTCTCCTCCTTCTCGCAGCCGCGGAGATGTTCCTTCTTGCTTGCCTCGGTATGGGATTGCCCTCCGGATCCATTCCAATCGATAGAAGCAAAGGGAATTGAAGAATTTTGAAGAAATTCTCTCCTTTCTCTCTCTCTTCCTCGGCAGTTCTTGGGCGGCAATAATGCCCAATGCCCGTTCAAACTGTTTTAAATAACTGGAAAAAACAGGTCTCTAGCCGTACGGCTCCTTTTTCTCCATCTCATGCCGGGCGGCTTCATTCGCTACGAGCGAAATTACAATCCTGCCCCTGGACCTTCCACTTGGGCATGCAATTTCCGTTATCTTTTAACCAAGATAACATCTTTTTCAGAAAATATCCCTTATCTCTTTAGCAATCAAGCTCTATTCCCAGTCGCCTCCGTTAATTCCGTTATAACAGGATAATGCTAGGTGACAACCTCCGAATTGTCAAAACTCTAAACTGAGCCTACCTCTATCCAGAATAGTGACGTATGCTAAGTTTCTATCAACTTAAGCTACCTCTATCCAGAATAGTGACGTATGCTAAGTTTCTATCAACTTAAGCTACCTCTATCCCGAATAGTGACGTATGCTAAGTTTCTATCAACTTAAGCTACCTCTATCCAGAATAGTGACGTATGCTAAGTTTCTATCAACTTAAGCTACCTCTATCCCGAATAGTGACGTATGCTAAGTTTCTATCAACTTAAGCTACCTCTATCCAGAATAGTGACGTATGCTAAGTTTCTATCAACTTAAGCTACCTCTATCCAGAATAGTGACGTATGCTTAAATCATTCAAACTTTGGCAACCCATATCTCTGATTCGAAAGAGATTGAGACGTATGCTCAAGTTCACCAAACTCTAGCTACCTCTATCCACTCGATAGTGACGTAAGCTCTAGTTTCAATCGTGTGACCTCCATTAATTGTCAAAATCTCAAGAATCCTAGACATCGTTCCTAACTATCTAGTGATGCTTGAACTACGATCAAGGCTTGATTCCTCCGGGATACGTAGGTAGCCTTTTATAAAAGGTCCAGCCATTCGACCACTTTGGTCACCCTGTTTCTTTGTCACTCCTCAGTGATAAAGCAGCCCCTCATAGAAGTTCAGATATCCGACCACCTTGGTCACTCCTAGCATATCCCCAGTAGGATCAATTGCTTGACCTCCTAGGTCATTTTCTCTTCTTTTTCCCCAGGAAGAGACCGCTCTTCTTCCTCCCCCAGCGGATCCTAATTCCGAACTACGGCCTGGCTTGATTCCTCCGGGATACGTAGGTAGCCTTCCAAAAGGTTCAGCCACTTGACCGTCTTGGTCACCCAATCCGTCTCGGCATTCGCCAGATCGGATCCTTTTCTATCGACAACCCCACTCGCCTTGCAAGTGACGTTGCCGAGGGGCTTCTGTAAGTACCCAAATCTGGCTCATGCCTTCCGGTTAAATTTCCCGGCAATTTCGGTAAGTTTCCCGGTAATTCCCCGGACCTTCCTAGTGTTCGAAATGTTCGAACAAGTCCCAAATTAAATTAAGGGCTGAAGGGAGCCTTCCTAATTAAGAAACACGTTTTTCTTAATTAGGAAGAAGGTTCTAGAATAATGCCACCTTGCATGGTTCTAGAATGCTGAGTCATTGTGGATAAGCCCGCACGGCTGCATTAGCCCAAGGTCTCTGGCCGCACGGCTTCATTAGCCTTATCCAGACTGCCTATAAATAGAGCCCTCCTCTACCCATTTCAAAAACAACAACAATACACACAATCCATAGCAATACACTCAGTCACTCCCAAGACGTGAAGAATATTGGTGAAGGCTCAAGAAGGTGAAGAAGAAGGCCAAGAAGCTCCCTCCCTCCTCCTTGAAGATCCAAGACCAATCTCTCCTCCTAGCTCCAACCAAAGAAGCAAAGGAAGCAATTGGTAACCTCGCACGCCCTAACCTTGCTTTTAATTGATATACTTGCTCATTGCATTCATATATCTTGCTTGGGACTTGGCATTCATAGTTAAAGATCACATCTTTATCACCCCCTTTCCCTTTTTTGCATGCATTAAGACCTCATTTGTCATAAACATGTAGTCTTTTTTAATAAAGGTGTATCCTTTGCACCTAAAACTCCCATTTTCAAATAAAAATGTCATTTTTATGCATCATTTGCATATAAAAATCCAATCTTTTCAATAAAAATGCATCCTTTGCATTCAAAACCCCTTGTTCAAGCATCATTTGCTTTAAAGACCATGTCTTTACCATAAACTAGCATCATATGCTTTTCAAAATGCAATCTTTATGCATCATTTGCATAATGAATGCCAATTTCTTCAACAAAAATGCATCATTTGCATAAAAATCAAATCTTTATGCATCATTTGCAATAAAGATTATTTCTTTAAACTAAGTGCATCATTTGCAACCCAAAAATGTCATCTTTTCATTAAAGTGTCATTTTTCATCATGCATTTCCCCTTTCCCCCAACCTTGGAACGGACCGGTGTAAAAGATCCTATCTTTACATCGTTCCTTCCATTAAAGGTTCCATATTTCTTTAGAAAGGGATACCTTGAACCCTATATCTCCGATTATCGCTTAAGAAAGAGTATGAAGCCTCTATACGAGCTCGACCTTCTTAAAGCGTAGGATTGATGGGCTAAGGACTCTCCTTTTCTAAAGAACCTCATCTTTGACCAAAAGAGAGTCATTCTCTCGATCACGCAAGTCCCGAGGGTCCCGAGGTTTAAAATGCGATGATCACAAGTCATAAGATGAGGACGGGATCATAATCCCAAATACATAAAATTCCAAGGAATCCCGAGCGACAACCAATAAATGGTTTGTACGTCCGGAAGACAACTTGGGACATTTCCCCCCTTATTTTCAAACACATGCACACAAGAAAGCACGCAAGCAAGCACGATTACTGAAATCTTGGGAGACTTGCTCCGGCAAGGCACTTTGGGTGAACGCCAAACGTTCTTCCCAAGGGGTAACTTAACCTCCGAACCCATAAAACCTTTTTTTCAAAGTTTTGAGGTAATCAAAATGGCGTGGCGACTCCGTTTTTCAAATAACTCGGATGTCTTCAAACTCGCGTGAATCCAACAACAAAATTTGGGCACCACATTCACAATAACCACCCGGGGGCCAACCGGGGAAACCCCATTCGCACTAACCTTCGGTTCTGAGGCTATGGCACCAGTCGAAATGGCTATCCCTACTGTGAGAAACTCCCATTATGATGAGCAAGTCAACAAGGTTAATAGGCTTCTAGACCTAGACCTGATAGATGAAAAACGACTAGCTGCACAGATGAGGATGGTGAACTACAAGCAAAGGACCAAGGCATACCATGACAAGAGGGTCATCAGAAGAGTATTCCAAGTGGGTGATTGGGTGCTTAGAAAAATTGAGGCAACTGGTCGAATGGCAGAACAAAACAAGCTCTCCCCGAACTGGGAAGGTCCCTATATCATCACTCAAGTCATTCGAGAAGGAACCTACAGATTGAGGACTAAGGAGGTAAAGGATCTCAAGCATCCATGGCACTCCGACAATTTACGAAAATACTATCATTAGTCTAGTTTATTTTGTATTAGATTAGTTTCCCAATTTCAGTCTTTTACTTATTAGTTTAATAGGATTGCAGTTCGATGTAATCACGTTTCAGTTCTACTAAAGCATTTTCTTCCAACAAGCAAAGCAACTATCAACTCCTCACATAAACACCAGAAAACGAGGATTTTATCCCCGACTCTTCAAAACATATGCCTTACGTCTTGACAAGGAACCGCCTTGACTCAATGACTATAGGTTCCTGACAGCCAATACGAGGACTCTCCCTCGACATACTGGCTTACCTTACATCCTGACAAGGGTCCGCCTTGATTCAAGGATTACAAGGATCAAACAGTCAAGACCGAGGATCTCTCCTCGGCCTAATGACTTGCCTCACGTCAAGACAAGGAAACACCTCGTCACTACGACTAAAAGGCATCACGTCTGAAACATGTGCACGGGTCATCTTCCTCGGCATAAGGAGACGAAAAAGAAGAAATCATCCAACAGTCAAAGCCGAGGAACCCCTCCTCGGCTTATACGACTTCAAAGTACAGTCAATGCCGAAGGACATCACCTCGGCCTAACCACTTACTTTATAACCGGGAACGAGGGACCCTCCTCGGCTCCCACCTTCACAAGTTTCGTGCCTATTCATAGCATACAAACAAACACTCAAACAATTCATTTAAACAATATGAATTAAAACAAAAGGACCTTTTCATTAATATTCAAAGGAAAGTACAAGTCCGAACAGCTACTACAAAAAGGAGAGAAAAATCCTAAGACTGCTGAGCATCATCAAAAGGCTTGTCGAGCCACTCCTCCGTGATAGTGCCAGGGGGGAAGGATGGTCTGATCAGCTTGAGCCCCCGTTCCCTCGACATTTCTCCCCTCGTCCTCGTCCTTGGCCTCAGCTCCTTCATCTTGGATGGCCTCCACCAAGGCTAGAAGGTTGCCAGGATCAACAGCTGGGGGCACCCAAGCCCCTCAGCCTGCTCGGGCATCCTCCCCAGCCATGACCTCCAAGTTATATTCGGAGAAGGGAACCAGATGATGAAGGGCCCTGGCCTGCTTATCATACTGATCCTGGCTGATCAGCAGAGCAATTTTTTGGATGTCCAGGCCAATGGAAGGATCGGCTAGCAGACGACGGGCCAAGTGAAGATACCCGTTCTCGAACATTGTCGCCGTCTTCCCATCCATGGCATCCTGGAAGGCTTGGCTCTCCTTAAAACGGGCCACGACCGCCTCCTCCCTAGAAACAAGGGTAGTTTTATAACCTCGACATTTGGCTTCGGCTTCCTCAGCCCTCACTTGGACCTCGGCCTTGGCTTTCTTTGCCTCAGTCAGCTCAGCCTCCTTCAGCCGGAGACTTTCCTCGGCCTGGGCACGAGCCTCTTGTACTTGCTTCCGGGCTTCCTCGGCCCTCTTCACCTCAGCCTCTACCTTGGCCTGAGCAGCTTCTAGATCGGCATCCTTGGCCTTCAAAAGCTCAGCCAGGGTAGCCTTCTCGGCCTCACTTTTCTTGTGAGCGGCCTTGGCGTCATTCACTTGCCTTGGCCAAGACATTTTCATACGCCGCGATGCTGGCAGCCTACAAGAGAAGTTTGTGTTAAGACTTAAACAAACACAAATGAAATAAAAAAGGCTTAGCGTACGAGATAGATAACTCATCCAACATGAGACCCTTGCGGCAGAGCAAGTTCTCCCTGCTCGGCCTCTCCTTCACCAGAGCATCATAAGCCTCCTCGTCCATGGCCCTTTGGACAGGAGCTCGGCCTAACCTCAAAAGGGGGCCCTTCCTGTCTTGCAAATGAAGGCCCTTTAGACGGGGGACGTACCAGGGGCCGAGCAAGCTCCTCGACCTCTTCTTGGGTCTTGATGCTTTGTATGGTGATGGGAGGAGGAGCATAGGGGTTGGAAGCCTCCCCAGCAGTACGCTTAGCTGCAGGCTCCTCGGTGCTAGCAGCTTGGGGCCTCTTAGAGCCGGAGCGTCTTGGGACGAGGTCGTGTCTCCTCGGTCCGCTAATCCTCCACCTCCTCGGCATCAACATGGAGGCTATGCCCCTCTATAGTTGATTGGTTAGCCCATTCCTCGGACGCCGCCTCCTCAGCATTAACCTCCTCATGCAATTTGAGGGGAAGGGGATGGTCACCCTGAGCACTCAGCAAGAGGTTGCGGGTGTTGGCATCCTCCTTCCACTTCATCAAGCCCGACTTCTTGGCCAAACGTCATTTCTGTTTGATCAACTCCATTGGGTCAATTTCTTCATGGCTAACTCTGCCTCTTGTTCGGGGGTCAAATCTGCGAAGACAAGGGAGAGATGGTTAAGTACGAGCAGAATGAGAGTTGACATTAACAAGTATCAAAGACAGGGTAAAGTATTTACATCCAGCCACATTTTCCTCTTCAAGACATGGAGGGACCTTGCACCTCGGACAATCCTCGTGGAAAACAAGGCCGAGGTGCATTCTCCAGTCATTAAAACGCCCCCCTCCTAACAGCGACGAGGGGAACAACCCCGTCTTTCGGCCCCGGCATCAGTCCAGCCTGGACGTAATAATGATCAGAAGCCTCCAAGGCAGACCAGTCGAGGAGCCCCACCTCGGCAAACTCCTCAAGGCGCTTTATCAAGTCCTTGGTCCATTCATATTGTTGAACGGGACCTGATGAAGTTGGAGCATGGCAAGAGGATTGGAACTCCCAACCTTGGCGGCTCTTAACCCTAATCACATGATTGTCCCAACCTGCAACCTTGCTAGACATTGGGAGAAGAAGTTTTGGTTTCTTGGGGGCACTCCGGATGACGAGGAGACAACTGTCCTTGACGTAGATGATTTGATAGAAATAACGGAAGGCTCCCATGGTCGGCTCGTAGCCTAAGATACGGCAAAGCACTATAAAGCTAACAAGGACCCGGGTACCATTAGCTCCCAACATAGCCGGAACAGCTCTCACGTCGTCCAGAAATTCATTGATGAAGGGGTCCAAGGGAAGACGGAGACCTTGTTGAAACTGCTTAAAGTAAAAGTGGACATAGTTGTCGTTATAATAGAAGCTTCTCTCCTCCTTGTCTGTCTTAAAAATAGGTTTGCCGATATATGTTAATCTATACTCAGCTTTATCTACCCCGTATTTGGAATACAGCTTCTCCAGCATGGGGCCTTTGGAGGCCTCTCTCGTCGTTGCCCTCCACCTCGGCCTCCCCTTCCTCGGCCTTTACCACCTTCAACTTGGGCACCTTCCATGAAGGCATCAACTATCTAGGCTGACGAGGTGGCTTCTCCCCCTCTTCCTGTCATATCTGCAAAAAGACGAGGAGCATAAATTAGTGACCTCGTCCATAACTGACCTTAAGACGGGGAAGAGGGATATCCCCCCTCGTCATTGTAGATAGGCCGAGGAGGGAGCCTTACCACTCAGACTCTCACGAACTATATGATCTGAAGACGGGTAGAACATTTCGATCTGCTCATCATCTCTGCCCTATCCTCAAACACAATAATATTGGGGGAATCGGATACAATCCTATCTATTCTTGTGCTATATGGGTATTGAATGAACATCCGGGTACGGCCATAACTTCTCAACCTCTTTCTAATGTCATCCAGGGTCAGCATCAACCAGGGTCCCCTCTCTCTCCGGTAAACCCTCACATTGCCGGTGTGATACCCATAACGGAATCAGGGGGAATGGTCCCAAGAACGAGCCATTTCTAAGGGGAATCAAAGATCAATGGGGGATTTTATTCAATATTCAAAGGAGTTCATACAAAATTCGAAGAAAATCAAAGATTCAAAGTTTTTGAGAGTTAAAATTGAAGATTCATGAAGAAAAGCTTCAACATTCAACAATGGCGGTTCTTTTTCTTGACACACCAAAATCTTTCTAAAACCCTAGAAATGGCGAAATCCCAAAATAAAAAACACAGGAAAGGAATAAAAACACATACCTGTTGACGGAAAAGCGGATGTAATCGAACTTTGAAACAACTTCGCCGGAAACTTCAAGCTCGCCGGAAACTGGGTATGAGAAGCCGGTGGGTTCCTTGCCTTTGCTCTCAAATGAAACTGATGCGAAAAGGTTAAAATGAGAGGGGTTTTAGTTTTTATACTCAAAAAAACCGGGTCAAACCCGAAAGCTAAAACGGGTCTCCGGGTATGGCGCCTCCAACATTAAATGCTTATAACAACTTCCGAGGCATGACGGGACTGGGGGGCCCACGCGTAATCATCATGGTATTAACCGTCAGTCATATGAAGCGACGCCAAGGACACGTGTCAAAGCCTGTTCGTATCCCATAAGCCGAGGACGAGATGACTTTCTCCTCGTCCTAGTTCGAGATAGAAAGTCGGGGGCCACTGAACAGTATAAACCGAGATACGAACACGGGCTTGCCCGAGTTGGTCCCAAATGGATTGGGCAATAAACATAATCCAACATACAAGTATCAATGCTCAAATTACCAGGGCCGAGGTACCCTCCTCGAATGCCGAGGAGTATTTCCTCGGCCTTACTTTGACAACGGGCTCTGCATACTTGGCTCATCATGCTCTGAGACGTCACAAGTGACGAGGAGAGAAAAGTTCTTACCTCGGCATATCATCAAATGACCAGGAGACAGAATCATTCACCCCGGCATATTCACATGTTGGCCATTCATCAAATGACGAGGAAGCAGAATCACGCATCTCGGCTTACTTGCCAATGCCGAGATAAAACATCCATGCTCCTCAGCTTTCCGGCTAGCAGATTAAACATTCCTATTCAAACAAGGATTCAACAGTTATGATCCAATCAGGATTGTAACCGCCTACACCAATTCAAGTCAAACAGTGACTCCTTAACCGATATAATTCTCTTAGGATTATATCTTATCTCTTTACAAGTTAAATTCTACATGGATTCTATCAATCCATCCCTATAAATACAAGTCATATGGCCTATTATTTGGTACGTTACTTTTTACAATACAGAAACTCTGTCAATTTAGTTTCTCATACACAAACCATAAACATAATCTCACGCCGGAGGGCCTTTAGCCGGACTCGCCCCGGCTTAGTTTACGTGCTTTCTCTTATTTTCAGGCCTTGCAATCTTCGGAGCATCCAAACGCTTGGATTTGGGCTGATTTGACAATTTTGGCATCATCAAGTCTTGTATTAGTACTCAATGAGCCGAATTAGAAGATGACCAATGCAAGATAAATACAATGCTCTTATTGAAAATAAAACTTGGAATTGGTGCCTCAGCCCCGGGGGTTAATGTTATTCGGCCAATGCTGATTTTGTTGGGTTTTTTTCCTTCTTGTTCTTGTTGATTTAAAAAGCCCATCTTTATTTTTTTTATGTTTCTTAGTTTATTTAGGCCAAAAGTTCTTAGACCAATTTACTTTAGTCCTTTAGACCTTCTTTATTAACAACCCAATCCAATCCAATTCAACAATATAATACTATTTCTCTCTCTTCCACATATATCATCTACAATCCAAACAAATCTACCAAAGTGGCCTTGGCCCAGTAGTATGTAGGTGGCCTCCCGAAGGGGAGGTCACCGGTTCGATTCCCCTCAAGGGGATTCTCTGTGGTTTAATTCCTACCTTGGGTTTTAGGGTCCTTTGGAGTCTCCCGGGGCACATCCGTACAGTTAAGGAAGCAGCATTGCTGGGCTTGTATCCTCAGTGCGGGGAGTTCAAATCTTGGTAGGAGCAGCTGGAGCAGCCAATTGGTGTTGTAAGAGTGATGTAATTGCCTCGGCAGGAGCAGCTGGAGCAGCCAATTGATGATGTAAAAAGTGATGTAAATGCCTTGTAGGAGGGCTCCCTTGGGGCTCTGGAGTATAAGGGGTACTGCCACCCTGGCTGCATAGGGCACATCCCGCGATTTACCTCCATCAGCATACTGAGGGGCCGGTACCTGGTGGTCCAGGATTAGTCCGGCGAAGCTGAGAACCTGGGTATCAAAAAAAAAAAATACAATCCAAACAAATCTCCTTCATTTTTTGACTTTATTCACAATCCAATCCAACCAACCCAACTCAAATATCATTTATTCTTCATTTTTTATTACATATATTATTAACCACATTTTTTCTTATTTTTTGTCTTGTAATAAATTTATATAATATTTTATATTTCTAAATTTATATAATTATAATACAAAAATACAATATATATATAAAATATAAAAATGAAGTTAAATTTGAAATTCAAATTCACTTTTTATAAATACATCACAAAAATACGATATATAAAAAAATATAAAAATGAAGTTATATAATATTTTAGATTGTGCTTCAAATTCAATAAATTTGATCTCTATTTACAGAGGATAAAAAAATAAAAAATTTGATATTTTTTATTTTTTATTTTAATAAATTTTTAATATAATTAAAAATGATTTAAGTTAAAAGTGAAAAAGTATATTTTGAAAAATCCACCAACCAATGGTTGGTGGACATGTGTCCCACCGTAGAAAAAATTGGATCACAATCCTTGATTGTTTCACCAATCCGGATCACCAATCTTCATTTCTTTTTTTTTCTTTTTTTTTTCAAAGTTTTTGTCTTCTAGCTATGATCCTTGGCTTGGATCACTGATAAAAGAGGTCTTAGGTATTAATAGGTCAATTAGTTAAGTATGTTTGGCTGGAACTGAGAGGAAACAGCCGTAAGAACAGAAGAAAAATATCAATTCCCGATTTTGAGATTTTTTCAGCGCAACAGACTTTAGAAAGCGATTCCCGACTTGTTTGTGTGGTCCGATTGGGGTGATTTTTTCGCCTGGATTTTCAGAAGAGATAGAGCTTCAATCCTATCATCTTCGATCGGATTTTCCAGGTCTCTAGACAGATGATATTCTGGGTTTTCATTGCTGCAGTTTCTGAATTATAGTATACTGGGCTGTTTTGGGTGTTTTGTTTGGATCAAGTTTGTTCTTCTTGATCTTTGTTGATTGTTCTTTCTCTCGTGTACCGAACCTTTATTACGTAGTAGTGGATTTATTCTGGACAAGGTCCCGTGGTTTTACTTCTCGATTTGAGAAGGTTTTTCTCGTTAAAATTCTTGGTGTCTTTTTTCGTTGGTTGGTGATTGTCTATCCATATTGCTTTGGTTATTATTTCTGCGATATTAGTATTTTCTGCTCCTAACAGGTTCACAAAAGTAGAGAAAGTTTATTCCGCATTGTTACTTTCTCATCAAAGTGGTATCAGAGCCCTTGGTTTTGTGGTTTATTGACTTGTGTTGATGGAGGCTAATACTAGTAGAATGATTAACTTGAATGGTTCAAATTATCAGTTGTGGAAATCAAAGATGAATGATCTTCTTTATGTGAAAGGTTTTCACCAACCTGTTTTTTGTTCATAAAAATCAAAGGGTAAAAGTGATGATGATTGGGCTTTGTTGCACCGACAAGTT
The DNA here is from genome assembly GCA_022495995.1 of Adenophora triphylla var. japonica. Taxonomy (NCBI): domain Eukaryota; kingdom Viridiplantae; phylum Streptophyta; class Magnoliopsida; order Asterales; family Campanulaceae; genus Adenophora; species Adenophora triphylla. The sequence goes on from JAFEMH010001573.1 coordinate 422,219, forward strand.
TGTGGGTATATCAGAAAGTGGGTAGATGATAATGTGTCGAACTATGTCAGTACAGATATACATGCCCGTACTTTGTGGACTAAGCTTGAACAGTTGTATGCCCGGAAGACTGGAAATAGTAAATTGTTATTGATGAAACAATTGATTGGTTTGAGGTACAGAGATGGGAATGCGATGACAGATCACTTGAACACTTTTCAGGGATTTATGAATCAGCTATCAGAGATGGGTATTTGATGAAGAGATAAAAGGTTTATGGCTTCTTGGTACGTTACCATATTCATGGGAGACTTTTAGAACTTCTTTGTCAAACTCTGCACCTGATGGTATTATTTCTATGGAAATCGCTAAAGGTAGTGTTCTAAATGAAGAATTACGAAGGAAATCGCAGGGTTCCAGTTCACAGGTAGATTCCTTAGTTATTGAAGACAGGGGAAGAAATAGACACCGAGGTCAGAACAACAACAGAGGCAGGAGCAGAGATCAGTTGAAAAACAGAAGCAAGTCAAGGGGTAGATATGCCAATAAAGAGTGTGATCACTGTGGTAAGAAAGAGCACATTATGCGATTTTGCTTTTAGTTGAAAAGGGAGAATAGGAAGCTCAGAGACAGAGATGGTAAGAAAGATGATAACAATGATGGAGATCGAGTTGCTACAGCCACTGAAGATTTTCTTCTTGTCTATGATGATGAGAGCATTAATTTCATAGGCAGTGAGGTAAGCTGGGTAATAGACAGTGGTGCTTCTATTCATGCCACCTCCCATTTAGATTTCTTTACATCCTACACACCCGGTGAGTATGGGTTTGTTAAGATGGGAAATGGTAATTTGGCAAAAATTATTGGGGTTGGTAATGTTTGCCTTGAAATGGAAATCGGCATGAAGTTAGTTCTCAGGGATGTGAGGCATGTTCCAGATCTTTGTCTGAATTTGTTATCTGCAGGTAGACTCGACGATGATGGTTTTTGCAATACTTTCAGTCGTGGACAATGGAAGCTTAATAGAGGTTCAATGATTGTGGCAAAAGGTATGATGCATTCTACCTTATATTTCATGCATGCAAAAGTATGCAAAGACAATATTAATGTTGCAGAGTCTGATATTGTTGTTGAGTTTTGGCACAAGCGACTTGGCCATATGAGTAAAAAGGGAATGGAAACATTGGCTAAAAAGAAACTTCTTTATGGGTTGAAAATATGCAGTTGAAGAAGTGTTCTCACACTACCAGAAAAAGGTCATTTAGCGACGGAAATTTCCGCCGTTAAAATTAAATTTCCGTCGCTAAAATAAATCACCGACGGACGACGGAAAAATTCCGTCGGTGGTCCGCCGCTACCAGCTCGTCGCAGTGCTCCGACGGGTCAATTTCCGCCGCTATTTTTTTCTTTTACCGACGGAATTTAATTCCGCCGGTGAATTAATGGTTTCAGCGACGGAAAATTCCGCTGCTATATTAATTTAATTTAATTAAATTTTCATTTCAGCGGCGGAAATTTCCGTCATTTGTAATAAAAATTAATTTAATTAAATTAATTTCAGCGGCGGAAATTTCCGTCGCTGTAATAAAATTTAAATTAAAATTAAATTATTTCAGCGGCGGAAATTACCGTCGCTGAAATTATTTAATTTTAATTTAAATTTTATTACAGCGACGGAAGTTTCCGCCGTTGAAATAAAAAATTAAATAAAAATTAAATGATTATAGCGGCGGAAATTCCGTCGCTGAAATTAATTTATTTAATTAATTTTTATTTCAAGATTAATTTCGGCGACGGAAAATTCCGTCGCCGATTACGAAATAAATTTAAAAAAAATAATTTAAAATATCAATAAACCAAAATTTTTTGTACCTGATATAACATTTCAATTTATAAAACTAAAACTATAAAAACTAAAATTCAAATATCAGTGTACCTAATAAAAACTAAATACCACCGTACCAATTCGGGAGGGGGAGGGGGAGAGGGGGTAGGGGGAGAGGGGGAGGGGAGGGGGAGAGGGGGAGAGGGGTGGAGCGGGGGAGAGGCGGGAGGGGCTCCCGCGGGTACCAAATGTCTCAAATGTTTACAAACAAGTATAAATTAATACAAAAATGTCTAAAAAATCCACAATCAACCTGGGGACGCCGGAAATTACCCCGGGAGTCCTGGCCGAGATGAGCCATCAACGGCGCCAATTGTCTTTGAGTCTCGCATGTTGTCTTTGAATCTCGCATGACGTCGATCGTTCTCCTCCTACATCTGCGTCTGAACTGCCAAAGCATCCGCAAGCTTTGCCCGCTCGCGATTCTCCTCCTCCAACGCAGCCTCCAGAGTGTCGACCCTCGGATCATGAAACGTGGGCTGGGCTACATTTCGCCGACGGCCGGTCGACATCGACGGGCATTGCCGCCCGTAATCCCCCATCCCTAACACTCGGGCTCCTCTCCTTGGATGTCCCTGAGAGGTGACCTCGTGCCAAACATCGTGCACAAGGGGACGGGCTCGCGGGAGGCGTTCCTTCGGGAACAACGGCGGCTTGATATGCGGCTGTCAAAATAAAACAAACAATTATAATCATATACACAATGTAAGGTACATAAATAAATTTACATATTCAAAATCAAGTCATTTAATGATAGTTTACTTACAAAGGCATTAGCAGATCGATCGTCAACCCATTGCGGAGGTTGATCGGGCGCTGTAGAATTCCGAATATGGGTGCTAGCGTAAACATCCACAAAACTGATATTCGGACCATACTCCCTTTCCTATAAATAAAATAAGCGAGATTATTACTTTGAAATTGTATAAATGCAACATTTAAACTGATTTAAAAGCATGCATACACTACATTTACACTAAAACTATGGATTTCATAGCATCAACATGGCTCCAAGCTAACATACGTACATAAACCTATTTAAAAGCATCCATACACTACTACATTTAAATTAACATACATACCATGCGGTCGTGATGCTCGGCGACCGTGAGCGTCCCCCCGGTATGCAACGCCGCCGACCCCGAGGAGCCTGCTCTATTGGCCTTGGCCTATTCGGATATAGCCTTCGCCGCATCCGACCCCCAATATTCGCAAAATTGACGAAACACCTCATCGGTCATAAAAGTAGGACACAAGGGTTGTTCTCCCGCCGCGAGCCGAGTAGTATAATAATTTTTCTTCGTGGTACCTATAAAAAATATGAATATCTCGTAAACATATAATGATGACATTATAAAATTAAAAGAGTATAATCATTGTTAATTAAACTAATTAAGGATAGATAAATATGTTACAAATAAAATCCTTAAATAGCTTGTGAGCCTGCTCATCGAAAACATATCTAGCCGTCGCCTCGCTGATGTCTGGCGCCCAATAATATTTAGCCTACAACATATAATGATAACATTACAAAACTAAAAGAGTATAATCATTATTAATTATAACATTTTAATAACAAACTAACATTTAAGTTTTAAATAAAAACCATTAACACATTACCTTAAACTCATCCCACGCATCGTCCTTCTGCCTCTGTGGCAATTTTTTCCAGTTGGGCCAAAACTCGGTCATTTTTCGAGACCGCCAGTATTGCCCGATCTTAGTCCTTGTGGTGGGGTATCCACCTACAAACCTGCCAAGTATATTTATACAATAACATTTTAACTTAAATAAGAATTATATATAAAGCAAAAAGGAACCAACTTATATCAAATTAATGAAGAGTTACTTACTGGTCATAAAGTGATGATATCCTGACAAATATCCTCCCCTCAGAATCGACAGTAGTCTGAGTACCGGCCCCAGAGGTGGAGCTAGTACTACTGCGTGAAGGGTCGACATCATCGCTACCGGATCGGGACGGTTGCGTCCCAGTAATCAATGTGTAAATAGGCTTAGTCTTCTTACCCTTGCCCTTTCTACTAGAACTCATATCTGTATTACAGTAAAAATATTAAAATATACAACTTTAACAATAGGAAACAATATATTCACAATACATCTAAAACGTTAAAGTTCTAATAATCTAAAGCATTCACAATACATATAAAACTTTAAACTATTAATAATATAAAGCATTCACAATACATATAAAACTTTAAAGTTCTAATAATCTAAAGCATTCACAATATATATAAAACGACGGATATTAAAAATAATCTAAAGCATTCACAATACATATGAAACTTTAAAGTTCTAATAATCTAAAGCATTCACAATACATATAAAACTTTAAAGTTCTAATAATCTAAAGCATTCACAATACAATTTTAAACTTTAAACTATTATTAATCTTCGTCCCCATCATCATCACTGGACTCTGAATTACTACAAAACTCGAGTTCTTCATCTTCGTCTTCGGACTCTGATGAATCAAACTCTGGTTCCTCTTCCTCTTCCTCTTCCTCTTCCTCTTCCTCTTCCTCTGATTCATCAATATCAATGTGCGCGAGATGACCTGAACGAGGCGGGGGAGTTGGCAAATTCACTGGTAAGATATCCTCCTCGGGTTCATCAACATTTTGAGGAATATGAGTGACATCATCTAATGGATGATTAGTTGATGAAACGTTAGGTGGCACTGGCATTTCATCCTCTTGATAGGGTGTTTCTAATGACGACTCTGTAGTTGTCGACGAGGGTAGGTTGTCAATCATGCTCCTAGCCTTGGTCATCCAAACAGCCCACCATCCGTCGGGTCGCGGACGAGGGTAGGGAGTCATGTATACCTGTTGTGCTTGAGATGCTAAGATGAAGACGTCGTCGCCATTATGTCTGGACGAGTCCTTTACATCGACGAGGTCAAATATGGCATGCTTCTTAACACCTCGCACAGCATCCCGCCAATCACAATTGAACAAGACAACACTGTTTCTACCCAAATACTCCACCTCGACTACTTCTTTCAGGACGCCATAATAATCATTCCCTATAAGCTTCACACCGCTATTCCACGTCAATTTAGAGCCCCGTAAGCTTTGGTATGAAACACATAGCCATTCACGAAATAACCGTTGTATAAATGAACGTTCAAGTACGGAGATGATGCTAAATGTCTTAACCTCGCAGCTTTGGCATCACCCGGATGTTCAGCTATCTATAAGACAATATTGTAACCAATTTAATACAATTTTAAGATTGAATGTTTAAAGAAGTGTATAGAATAAATTTGAATGAAACGAAATATTTACATATTTCCTTAGCCAGTTTGAAAATTCTCTTTCTGTCCTAGTTGCGATGAGTTCTGGAGATAAATCCTGAGCTAAATCTTCAAACATTCTGCAATAGGGTTAAACAAGGCATTTCATATACAGGTAATTAAACATGCATAATTTAATCGACGAGGCGTAAACATAACATCAATGACTTACTTGATATATTCCCCAACCTCGTCGCAATTAAGAAGAACATACGTTTCGACCGCGGCAAACTCTTTAGCGGTTAACGTACGCGTACCATAAGAAATATGCTCGGGCAAGTTAAGCTGTTTTTTGGGGGTGGCTGTATCTCTACATAAACAGGGCATGTTTTTGTCCCATAAGAAATATGCTCGGGAAATCGTGGAATGGGCAGGTATACCCAGTTGAAAATCTTCATCAACTTCGGTCGATACTAAGTCTAAGCATATTGCCTACGATTCGCCTTTATTTGTGGATGGTACTTTATATCCGAGTCTTGCGGGTGCTCTTCAGTATCTTACATTCACATGACCCGATATTACCTACGCACTTCAAGAAGTGTGCTTATTTATGCACTCTCCCCGCGAAGTACACATTCATGCTGTATCATACGGTACATCCAAGGTACGTTAGATACTGGCTTGCTCTTAAACTGCTTGCCTCCTTTTTTTCTTAGGGCCTATATGGATACTGACAGGGTTGGGTGTCTGAATACCTCTCCGTTCATGCCCAGTTATGGAGTATTTTTGGGTAAGAACTTGGCTTCTTGATCGGCCAAGAGACAAGCTACTTTGTCCCGATCTAATGCCGAGGCCGAATATGTGGGGCTGCTAATGTGGTCTCTAAGACATGTTGGTTGCGTATTCTACTCTTGGAACTTCGTTTTCCTCTATCTAAGACGACCTTAGTATATTGTGATAATATCAATGTGTCTATCTATCGAGCAATCCAGTTCAACATCAATGAACTAATCATATTTGATGAAGGCCAAAATGGGCCTTAGCCCGTGGACAAACAATTGGCCCGCAGCCCGCAGCCCGTTAAGCTTGTTGCCCGCAGCCCGTGGACAAGCCCGTGTCCGGCCCGCCTTAGTTGACGGTACAGGCCTGGGCGAGATTATTGGGCGACGGACGGGCCAAGCCCGCGATCTTCCAAGGCCCGTTTCCCTTATGTCCGTTTAGCCCGTTTTTCTTTTCTTTTTTTTTTTTTGAAATGACCTTAATGCCCCCATATATATCCGTTAATATAAGCGTTGGAGGGGCATTTTGGTCAAAAAAAAAAATTCTGAAAAACTATAAATAACACTTCTTACTTCTAATTTTTTTTCCAAAAAAAATTCATACTACCTCAATATTTTCTCTAATCCATCCCAATTCCCATATTCCCATCCCATGAAGAAAGAAGGTGGAGGTAATTTTATTGTTTTAAGTATTTCATTTTGTATTAAATTTCATGCTTTAATATTGTGTTAATAGTAATTTGTTATTTATTATTTAATTCCTAAAATTCCCAAAAAAATAGTATTTACTAGTTAAATATTGTGTTAAGTAGTTAATTTTTTTCCTTTAATTATTTATTTAAATATTTTGGACAAAAATATAAGTCATTTAATTAAAAAAAAGTAGTTAAAAAATTCTGAAAAAAAAAACGAAAATAAAAAAAAACAGTCCATTAATTAAAAAAACAGTTAAAAAAATCGGAAAAAATCTGGAAAAAAAATCGAAAACTTAAAAAAAAAATCTGAAAAAAAAATCAGTAGTTTAAAAAATAAAAAACTTTCAAATAAAAAATGTTTTAAATTTCTAGTTAATTCATTGTTTTTGTTAATTGTTTTTCTTTAATTTTTCTTTCAAAATTTCGAAAAAAAAAAAACAATCCTTTAAAAAACAGTACTTAAAAAATTCTGGAAAAAAAAATCGAAAATATAACTCAAAAAAAAAAAAAACAGTCCTTTAATTTATTGTTTATTGTTTTTGTTTATTGTTTTCATTTAATTATTTCTTTTAAATTGCTAGTTAATTGTTTTTTGTTAAATATTTTAAATTTCTAGTTATCAATCATGGATGATATAGTTAATGATATATTTGCATATTCCTCCCCCTCACCACCGGTTCAAAATCAAAATCAAAATCAAAATGTACCCATTCCAAATCGTCACTCAATAGATAATTCCTTTTTGCACCGTAATGTACCTCATCAAAATTTAGAACGAATAGATAATTCTCTTATGGACCGTAATGATCAAATTATGTTTGATCTAATTAATCAATCCTCAAATCCAATCAACACCACTCAATTTCGCGGCTATACTCCGGATTCGACCTCAGACCCGGATTGGATGAATGAGCCTAACTCAAACTATAATACAGCTAGAACATATCATCACATAGAAGACATAGATGAGGGTGGGGAGGGGGATGAGGATGAGGATGATGATGTACAAGTCACCCACGTAACTCGCACAATTTCAAATACACAACCTACTACCGAAGTTGCCTCGGGTAGTGCACCTAGCGGTGCGAGGGGAAAAGGAAAGGGAAAGGGTAAGGGTAAGGCTCCCAAATTGTCTAAGTATGCCCACTTATATGATTTGGTGATTCTTAATGGTGTAGAAAAAGCCCAATGCAAACGATGCAAGAAATATTTAACCCCTCCGGGTGCTTCAGGTACCTCTCATATAAAGAGGCACATGGATAACCATGACCTTGAAGCCGCTAGTGGGAGAGATGGCACAATTCAAACACAACTAAATATACCATGTGTCACTTACCCAAGAGTGGATGCTGATTTGGTTACCATGTTCTTAGTGAGTTGTCGATTGCCTATGTCACTCTCGGATGATGATAGATTGACCCGCTACTCTCAAGGCCTTAACCCCTCATACCAACCATTGAGTCGTCAAACCGTTACTAGGCATATAAACAAGCTATTCCAAACAGGTAAACTTAAACTATCGAGTCAACTCCAAGATCACAAGGGTGGTATTTGCTTAACTACCGATGCTTGGAAGGCCACTCTAAGTTCTAGTTCCGAAACCTTCACTTGTATCACTGCTCATTGGATTGATGACGATTGGTTGTTGCAAAAGCGGGTGATTTCCTTTAGAACAATGCCCTATCCCCACACGTCCTTGCAATGTACGAGCCATATTAAGGATGTATTAAGTGAGTATGTCATCATGCCCAAAATTTTCACCATGTCCTTTGATAATGCAACCTATAATACACTCACTGCCAAAATGTTGATCGAAGCATTTGATCCTCCTCTAGATGGCACCTTGTTTCATGTTAGGTGTGTATGTCACATTCTTAATCTATGTATCCATGATTTGATACGCTCACTAAAGTACCTCACCACCCACATTAACACGGCTTGCCATGTAATTCGAAATTCCGGGCCAAGGTTGAAAGTTTATGCCGATTTATGTGGCGCTTATAACATGAAATACTTGAAGCCAAAAGTGGCCGAGGATATTAAGTGGAACTCAACCTATACCATGTTGAAGAGAGCGGTTGACTATAAGGTGGTCATAAAGGAATACTTTGCGAATTATCAAATGGACAACCAAATTAGTGATCATTATTGGTCGATAGCCACTGCACTATTAGGTTTACTTAAACCTTTTTGGAGGGCTACCAAAATATTTTCGGGAAGCTATTATCCCACCTCCCATATTTTATGTCGTGAGCTATATGTCATAAGTGGGGTTATTAGCCAATATAGAACACATGAAATCTTTGGAGGTGCCGTTATGGATATGGAAAAAAAATTCACCAAGTATTATCCACATTTTCCCATAGCTTCCCAATTAGCCGCGATAATGGATCCTAGAATTAAGTTCACAATATTAGGTGAATTGTTTGATCAATTTTATGAAAACATGAATCCCGAGCTTGAACCTAATAGTGTAATCACTTTGTCTAGGCAACAACTTAGGGAAATTCACACCATCCTATTTCGTTTGTATGACCACTATTGTAGAACACTCAAAGGGCCAAACACTACATCCGAAAAATTAGGAAAAGAGAAAACTAAGTTGTTTAAAAAAGGTTGGGGTTTCTTGAAGAAAGCAAAATGGTCATCCACATCCTCTTCTAGTACTACTATTGAAAGTGGGGGGAATGAATTACACCAATACCTTGATAGTCCCTTCTACCCCTTAGATGGTGAAAGTTTTGAGGACTTAAATGTTCTCCAATGGTGGAAATCTCATGCTAATATTTATCCTATTCTTTCTATGATGGCACGTGATCTACTTACCACTCTGGTGTCCACGGTAGCATCGGAGACTGCTTTTAGTACTGCAGGAAGAGTCGTGACGAAAAAGAGGAATAGACTAAAGCCCGCTCTAATTGAGAGGTTGATTTGCCTTTATGATTAGGATGATGCGGAATTGAGGAAACAAGGCACATTTCGAGATCTTGAAGATGACGAATGTGATAGCCCCAATGAAGACGACCTCAACGAAGAGTTTTTGAGAGATGGATACTAGAAGATTCGAAGAATTCAACAATTTCAAAGAGTTTGAAGCTACAACGATATTGAAGATTTAAAGCTTTTTTGAAGACAATGTTTAATTTGAAGATTTGAAGACTATGTTATTTGAAGATTTGAAGACGTTTTTTAATTATTTCCAAGATTATGTTTTAATACTATGTTATTTCAAGACTTTGTTATTTAAAAAATATGTAATTTAAATTTTCATCATGTAATTTAAATTTCCATCATTTGAAGACAATGAAAATCCAAAAAAATATATTGTGTTCTATTAGTAAATTGACTACGTTAGTACGTTATTTCATAATTTTACTTCATTTATTTACAACATTCACAAATGTATACTTCATTTATTAAAAAATAAATGTACATTGTTTTTACTAAATTATTTTCTAAGAGGTATAATTCATTTATTAAAAAAAAATATGTACATTAAAAAAAAAAAAAAACTTAGCCCCAAATGCCAAATCCCTATAATGTTAATTATATTTTCTAAATTCTAATAGGTATAATTATAAACTTTTATTTATATTTAACATTTGGATAAATATCAACAATAACTTAGTGTCCAAGTGGTTAATTAACACCAAAACCTTCCAGCTCACCCGGTTTCGAATCCCCCTACCCCATTTCATATTTTGAAAAAAAAAAAAAAAAGGGGAAATCCGTTTGGCCCGGGCGGGCCTCACATCGGATTCAAGCACGGGCCGGGCCGGGCTAAAGCCCGTTAACACACACGGACAGGCCGGGCGAAGCCCGTTTCACCGTTTGGCCTGTGACTGGCGGGCCGGGCCGGGTAGCCCGTGTGGGCATCATCAATCATATTGAGTTGGATATTCATTTTGTCCGTGAGTAAGTAGCCAAATGTCATGTTCGGGTTCTTCATGTCCCATCTCGGAATCAGATTGCAGACATATTTACAAAGGGTGTTCCGTTGATATTAATTACTGATTTTCGAGACAGTCTCAATATCGGTCAACTCCTGTTTTGACTTTTGACTGTGGAGGAGTGATGTAATGAGTAAATATTTTGTATGATTTTTATGTAATATGTTAAGTTTAGGATTATATGTATCCCATATTTAGATAATCCTAGATTAGAGGAGTAATTCATAGACTAGGATTCTTATTTTATTAGCTATATATACATGTTTGTAAACATCGAAATTTCTAAAGGAGTATATTTCTTTTACAAACCTCGTAGGAGGGCAATGGAATTAACTCCTTATGGTTACTCAAAACCTAGGACAAAAAGTCATCCATGTAATGACTCATAAAATCAAGATCATCTCCCATTTCATTGTCACCTCCTTCCAAGCTTGCCATTCTCTTATATGAAAGTTGCGAATCGATATCCATTCCATCAGTCCCCTCCCATTCTCTCGAAACCCTTTTCCTAGAACTCGACTTTAAGTCATGACATGCAGGAAAATCCGGCTCGGGACATGAAATTTCCAAGGCATTAGCTACAATTTGGAGTGGGAAGTTAAGATGTGCCTTGGGACCTCTAATTCTCAAAGCTGTCTTGTCATAAGCCATGGCCGCTTCCTCTGCAGTCTCAAATGTCCCAAGCCACACTCGTGCCCCTTTCCTCGATGAATCCCTTATTTCTGCTGCATATTTTCCCCAGGGACGCCTTCTCACTCCTCTATAATGCCTTGGACTAATGACTTTCTCAACTTTCTTAGCATCTGTCATAGAATTACTTGAACTAGAATCGAGATCTTCACAAGACTTATCCACGTTTATGGAAGGTTCAATCGTAAGTCCATCTAGAATTTCCTCCCATTCTTCGGCTCCCATAGATATCCACCTACCTAGACTTGGTAGCCTTTGTAAGAACTCCATTGGTTTCTCGATAATATTACCATCTAGGCTAGGTAACTCTTCCCATGCTTCGGGTGATTCCAATATTGTAGTCGTATTTGATCCTTTATCCGCTATGAAATTCGCCCATACGTTCTCAAGAATTCCACCCGAAGATTGGTTTTGCTTCCTTTGAACAGCCATGCCAATCACTTTTGAGAACAAGAAAATCACTCAATTTGTCATGAAAATAGGGAGGGGAGGGAAAAGCTATAGTAGATGGTGATAGAATATATAGATAAAAATATGGTTTATCCTCAGAAGATGATCAATGTGAAAGCAAATAAGAAACTTGAAATACAAACTTAAAAAAATGTCTTTGCGAAATTCAAGGATGATTTGAAGATTAGACATGAAGTAAAGTGGAGGGAGATGCAACGATTGGAAATGTGTGATTACAATTATTATTTTATGGGTACAAGTCTATGAAGATGCTTTGTTATTTGTATACTTCATTGAAAATCTTCCCCCATGCTTCAAGGTGACTTCATATCAACTAGAAAAAAATAAATAATATTTGCAATTACAAAGCCAAAAAGCTATAGCTCATATGGCATCGATCCAATATTTCACTACAAGGAAAATCGAAAATAGAGACGGAAAATTAGAGACAGACAGAGTCTGTAGCTAAATTGAAGACAGATTAGAGATAGACCAAAAAATTAGAGACGGATTCAGAATCCGTCTATAAATTAGAGATAGATTCAATATCCGTCTCTAAATTAGAGACGGATTCAGAATCCGTCACTAAATTAGAGACAGATTCAACATCCGTCTCTAAATTTTAGAGACGGGTTTTGTGTCCGTCTCTAAATTAGAGACAGATTCAGGTCCGTCTCTAAATTAGAGACAGATGCTGAATATGTCTCTAAACTTTAGAGACAGATGCCGAATATGTCTCTAAATTAGAGACAGATGCTGAATATGTCTCTAAATTAGAGACAGATTTTAATTCGTCTCTAATTTAGTGACAGATTCAACATCTGTCTCTAAAATTTAGAGACAGATTTTGTATCTGTCTCTAAATTTGACTTTTCTTCTAGATACTTTCATTTGTTTAGTTTTTTTCTATCTTTTTTTTATATAACTTTTTCTAAAAAAAACCACTGATTAACAAAGGCTAAAATATTATTTTCTAGTCAATAAAAATTTTAAAAATAATAAAAAATAAATCTATGGTAGTCCGTCCCTCTTTTGACTTTTCTTCTATATACTTTCATTTGTTTAGTTTTTTTTCTATCTTTTTTTATATAACTTTTTCTAAAAAAAAACCACTAATTAACAAAGGCTAAAATATTATTTTCTAGTCAATAAAAAATTTTTAAAAAAATAAAAAATAAATATAGGGTAGTCCGTCCCTATTTTGACTTTTCTTCTGTATAATTTCATTTGTTTAGTTTTGTTCTATCTTTTTTTATATAACTTTTTCTAAAAAAAAAACCACTAATTAACAAAGGCTAAAATATTATTTTCTAGTCAATAAAAAATTTTAAAAAATAAAAAATAAATATAGGGTAGTCCGTCCCTCTTTTGACTTTTCTTCTATATACTTTCATTTGTTTAGTTTTTTTCTATCTTTTTTTATATAACTTTTTTCAAAAAAAAAACCACTAATTAACAAAGACTAAAATATTATTTTCTAGTCAATAAAAAATTTAAAATAAAATAAAAAATAAATATAGGGTAGTCCGTCCCTATTTTGACTTTTCTTCTATATACTTTCATTTGTTTAGTTTTTTTCTATCTTTTTTTATAAAACTTTTTATAAAAAAATCACTAATTAACAAAGGCTAAAATATTATTTTCTAGTCAATAAAAATTTTAAAAAAAAAAATAAAATAAATATATGGTATAGGGTATAAGATTTAGGGTATAGGGTTTAGGGTATAAGGTATAATGTATAGGTATATATGATTTAGGGTTTAGGGCTTAGGGTTTAGGGTATAGGGGTTAGGGTTTAGGGTGTAGGGTTTAGAGCTTAGGATTTAGGGTATAGGGTATAAGATTTAGGGTATAAGGTTGTTGTGAATTTGGTGATACCCCGTTGCAATCTAGACAAGAAATCAACACACCCACAAGCACAATAATGGAAGAAACACACACACAAGAACACAAGAGTTGTTTACCCGGTTCATTCAACACATGAACTACATCCGGGGGCAATTGTCAAGCCAATATGTTATTAGACACCTTCTAATATGTTGCTACAATGAGTTCTAGGTCGTAACTATGCTTATATAGTAATACAAGGAAGCCCTAAATCTAATTTAAGAAGAGTTCTCATCAAAATAAGAAACAAATAAAAACTGCAGCTGAAGATTCGGGCACAGCGCGGCCGCCCTCATGCTCCTGCGCGGTCGCCCTCGAATTTCCATCGAGCCATCAAGTTACTGCCCAAGTGCGCGGTCGCGCACCTCCACCAGCGCGGTCGCGCAGCTCACCAGAAACTCCGAATTTGAACTCCTTTCTTGATCTCACCAACTCCTCCGACTTAGGCTCCTTCTTCCTCATAGTTTAGAACTCCAATCCCAACAATCTCCCACTGGAGACTAAATTAACAAACATAGAAACACCCATCAACTCCCACCACGGAGTAATGACCTTCGAACACATTTCCCCCCCCCCATATTGGCTTGACGCTACCTCTCCTCTCCTCAAGTACTAAGGTGGGTTGAAACCAAGCGACGTTTCAACCTCTCCGTGTTAGATGGTTCTTGCCTCTCCAAATCAGCTTCTACCTTGATTTCTCCCCGCAAGTCTAACTTCGCCTTCTCCCTCCAGACCCACCTTCCTCACAATGCTTCCCCTTGAAACTTGGACACACCTTGTTTCTTGCATCGTCTTCTCTTGGTCTGAATATGCTCTCTGTTAGGGCACTTGGACTTCCACACCACGCTGATCAACTTTGTGTCCTTCTCCCCCCAAACATACCGTTCCTTGATGTCTCCCCTTTTCGCACCAATAGGCCGGTTCATTAGCCTCTTTCTCCCACCGGAACGAACATCGACATTGTAGGTAGAGTACAACATCTTCCCCTTAACCCCATGAGCTACTACCTTAGCCCCTTTTGTGACTTCCCAAGACCCACCAATGAAAGACACACCATACCCTTCACTGTCAAGTTGTCCCACAGAAATCACCCTTCTCCTCAAATCCGGAACATGCATCACGTTGTGTAGTTGTAAAACAGCCCCGTTAGGTGTCTTCATTATCACATCCCCCTTACCTTTGATCTTCAATGGTTGACCATCACCAAGATAGATAACCCCAAAATCTCCTGTTTTATACCGCTCCATTGATTCTGCATCCCCACTAGCATGACAAGAAGCTCCAGAATCCAACACCCAATCTTCACCCGACTGCTCCTCTCCTAGGATTAATACATCTCCACCATCATCCACCACGTGTGCACCACCATCTTTACCCGGACAGTCATAACTGATATGACCTAATTCGCCACAATTGTAGCACTTGACCTTTTTCCCCTTTTTAGGTCTTCCCCTATTTCTCTCCACCCTAAGTGCAGCCCCATCTACGGAAGATTTTCTCCTTTTCTTTTTCCTTCGCAACTCCTCTTGAAGGATGAGATCTCTAACCTCCGTATACACCAATGCTGTTTTCGACGTACTAATTGTTGTGACAGTAACCTCCTAACTATCAGGCAATGATTTTAGTAGAAAACAAGCTAGCACTTCATCGGAGAAAGTAATATCAACACTTTTCAATTGGTCCACCATACCTTTGAAATTGCCGATATAACTTGCCGCTGTCTACCCCTCTGACATCTTTGCATTCGCAAACCTCTTTATCAAATGCACCTTATTGATATTCGACGGCTTCTCATACATGTCTGACAGCGTTTGTAGCAACTCCACCGTTGTCTTGGCCTCCATAGCGTTCCGTGCAACGTCGTTGGTTAGAGCACTCCTCACTGCTCCTAACGCCTTCCAATATAACGTCTCCCAATCATCTTGTGACATGTCTTCGGGCTTCTCCTTCAAGGGTTTATGAAGATCCTTACAATAAAGGTAATCTTCAATCCTTGTCCTTCATAACGTGAAATTCACACCGCTGAATTTCTCGATTGAGTTCTTCATCTGATTGCTTCACCAAAGTCCCCAAGAACGCGATTCAAAAAATCAACTAATGAAACTTTGAATCCTCCGAACCAATGCTCTGATACCAATTGTTGTGAATTTTGGTGATACCCCGTTGCAATCTAGCCAAGCCAATATGTTATTAGACACCTTCTAATATGTTGCTACAATGAGTTCTAGGTCGTAACTATGCTTATATAGTAATACAAGGAAGCCCTAAATCTAATTTAAGAAGAGTTCTCATCAAAATAGGAAACAAATAAAAACTGCAGCTGAAGATTCGGGCACAGCGCGGCCGCCCTCATGCTCCTGCGCGGTCGCCCTCGAATTTCCACCGAGCCATCAAGTTACTGCCCAAGTGCGCGGTCGCGCACCTCCACCAGCGCGGTCGCGCAGCTCACCAGAAACTCCGAATTTGAACTCCTTTCTTGATCTCACCAACTCCTCCGACTTAGGCTCCTTCTTCCTCATAGTTTAGGACTCCAATCCCAACAAAGGTATAATGTATAGGTATATTTTATTTAGGGTTAAGGGCTTAGGGTTTAGGGTATAGGGGTTAGGGTTTAGGGTGTAGGGTTTAGGGCTTAGGGTTAGGGTTTAGGGTATAAGGTATAAGGTTTAGGGTATAGGGGTTAGGGTTTAGGGCTTAGGGTTTAGGGCTTAGGGTTTAGGGTATAGGGTATAAGATTTAGGGTATAGGGTTTAGGGTATAAGGTATAATGTATAGGTATATATAATTTAGGGTTTAGGGCTTAGGGTTTAGGGTATAGGGGTTAGAGTTTAGGGTTTAGGGCTTAGGGTTAGGGTTTAGGGAATAAGGTTTAGGGTATAGGGGTTAGGGTTTAGGGTGTAAGGTTTAGGGTTTAGGACTTAGGGTTTAGGGTATAGGGTATAAGATTTAGGATTTAGGGTTAGGGTATAAGGTATAATGTATATGTATATATGATTTAGGGTTTAGGGCTTAGAATTTAGGGTATAGGGTATTTTTTAGGGTTTAGGGTTTAGAATTTATTAAAAATTATTGTTATTGTTAATAAGTATTTTTTTATAATTTATTACTATCAATTATTACTTAGGTATATTAATATTATTAGAAATTTAAATCATTAAATTATTATTAATAAATTTAAATTAATTAAATTAATGAGTATTATTATTAATTAATAACATTATTATTTTTGATATTATGTATTATTACTAGTTATTATTAATATTATTATTAATTATATAATAATAATTATTAATATATTCATTTATATAATTAAATAATTAACAATAGCATCATTATTAGTATTATTATTAAAGTATTATTAGTAATTATATGATAATATTATTATTCTTGATGTTAGGCATACTACTTTACTAAAATTTTGGGTAAATCAAATAAAAGCATGTAAATATTTTAGATAACTTTTTGTAAATTTCAGCAATAAAAAAAAAGTCTAAAATATTTTTTCCTAATCAATAAAAAATAATAAAAATTACTAGTTATTATTAGTACTATTATTAATATTATTACTGTTTATATAGTTAATATTAATATTAATTAATTAATCAATTATATAATTAATAATTCTTTAATAAATATTATTGATAATAAATATTATCATTCTTGATATTAGGCATAAATATTTTAGTTAGCATATAGTATAGTGTAAAATAAATATAAGTATGTGATGTGGCATTGTTTGATTGGATTTCAAAATTTCACGCGAATCAAGAGCCAAAGCAAGATCTGACCATTCAATACATTCGATCCAAAGGCCCATAATATTTCAAACAAAACCAAATACTCCCTCCCCCTATTTCTCTCTACATTTCTCTCTCTCTCTCTCTTCATTTTAAAAAACAGAAACCTACAATCTGGCAAACCCTTTTCTCTCTCTCTCTCTCTCTCTCTCATTTCTCTCATATTCAGCTCCCTCAACGTCTCCTTCAGCCTCCGCCGTCGCCCTCCGGCGCCACCACAGCCACCGCCGTCTCATTTCAATCACTGATCTGTGCCATTTCGAGCAACATTCTCGACTGTATTCGTTTTGATTCAACCGGAAAAAGGTAAAATGGAGAGAGCTACTCCGGTTAGGAAGCCTCACACATCCACCGCAGATCTGCTCACTTGGTCGAAAGTTCCTCCTGCCGATTCACCTGCCAACGGTTCGGCCCGCTCTGCTGCCCGTTCTCATCATGTCTGTTCATATATCTTTTTGTTTTTTGAAATATGGTGATATTTACGATTTTTTTACATGATTTGATTGTTTTTTGGGTGGAATGTGACAGACTTCGGATGGGATCAGTAAGGTGGTGTTTGGAGGTCAGGTAACGGATGAAGAAGTCGAGGGATTGAATAAAAGGTCTGAGATCTGTCCTTTAATTCATTCTAAATCAATACTAGATCTGAATTTTTTGAAGTTGCTGGTGGTTGCGGTGCTTGCTGGTGGATTGCGGTGGTTGCTGGTGGTTAGACGGTGGTGAATGGCTGCTGGTGGTTAGACGGCGCGGTGAAAGGTTGCTGGTGGTGGAAGTTTGTGAGGACTGATTTGAGTATAAAAGAAGTTTAGGGTGCAAAGTGTAACTATGAAATATCATGGACTGATTTGAGAATAAGAAAAGATAAGGGACTGATTTGAGAATAATAAAAATTAAGGGACTGATTTAATATATATTTAAAAATATATATTAATATATTTTAAATATATATATATATATTTTAAATATATTAATATATATTTTTAAATATATATATAATTTTTTTTAAAAAAAAATGTCAATTTAGCGACGGAAATATCCGTCGCTAAAATGGTTCGAAAATAAAACGACAAATTAAATAGAGACGAAAAAATTCGTCGCTAATCCGTCGCCGTACATTTCTGTCGCTAATTTAGAGACGGGCATATCTGTCTCTAATCTAGAGACGGATATATCTGTCTCTAATTTAGAGACGGTCATATCTGTCTCTAAATTAGAGATGGACATATCCGTCTCTAAAACAGCTACAAAACAGCGACGGACAATTTAGCGACGAACCTGCACCCACGGAATAGCTACGGAATAAATCCGTCTCTAAACATGATTTAGCTACGAAATCTTCATTTTAGCTACGAAATTTGCCGTAGCTAAAATCGATTTTCCTTGTAGTGTTTATTGTCATATGAAATATCAAAATTTCAATATTCACCAAATGCGCTTTCAAAATATCACTTTTGTATAGCAAATTAATAATAAAAAATCTTTTTTTTTTAAATAAAAAATCTTCAACCGGTTATTTTTTAGGGGCATGGACCATAGGACTCTTGGGCAAGATATCAAATTTATAAGTATAAGCGAGATGCAAAATTTCAAATAAACACAAATTTACATATACCCCTCCCCGTCACTCTTATACCCAAAGTTTTAATACTAAAATTACTTTTATACCTTAAGGTATAAGAGTTCTTTTCACAATTCTTAAAAATAATAAAAAAAAAAAAAAACCCATATTTTATTAAACAATTTGCTATTATACCGAAAGGTATATGATTTAAATTACTCTTATATTTTTTTTCCCAAATTTTCAAAATTTTTCTTAAAAAATAATATAATCTTCTTTTATACCAAAAAGTGTAATATTAAAAGAGTCGGTCTCTGGAGAAACACGTTTCTCCAGAACTTATGGAGAAAGGTGTTCTGGATATCCAGAAGCTTTGGGATGGATATCCAGAAAAAAAAATTTGGGGCCAAGGCCAAATTCTAAATTTCTGGATAACACTTTCATAAGGCTCTGGATATCCAGAACATTGAATATAGATATCGAGAAGTCTTGGGACGGATATCAAGAAAAAAAAGATTTGAAGCCAAATCCAAGGCCAAGACCAAATTTATGATTCTGGATATCACTTTCATAAGGTTCTGAATATCCAGAACATTGAATATTTATATCCAGAAGCTTTGGAACGGATATCCAGAAAAAAAGATTTGGGGCAAAGGCCAAGGCCAAGGCCAAATTTCTGACTCTGGATATCACTTTCATAAGGTTCTGGATATCCAGAAGCCTTGGGACGGATATCCAGAAAAAAGAGTCGTGCCATACTTATGGAGAAAGGTGTTCTGGCCTGCATTGTCGCGCGACAAGTCGGGTCCCGTTTCTCCATAAATTATGGAGAAACGCGTTTCTCCCCAGATTTTATGATATTAAAATCACTCTTATACCTTTTCAATAAAAAAAATTACTCTTATCCCTCTTCCCATCCTTTTAACTCTCTTCGATTGGCTCACATTCTTGCCAGCCTCACCACCGCCAGTTCACCATCTTCCTACCACACACACTAACACACACTTCTTCTCCGACTAATAACTTCCTCCACTTAACCATTTTCCCCTAATTATGAACCAAATCAGTATCTTGAACTTGGTAGTCCTAAACTTTGAGTTCTTGAACCGATCATTATTATGGCTTCACAAATATTATGCAGCTCAATTAACCAATCTACAACACTTTTGTCAAGAACCCACTTCCCTAAAGACTCCTCAATCGAGTTCTTGAACTCTGTTCACTACAAAGAGAAAATTACGCCCTAATCCCTCAATAATATAACTTAATCTACATCATAAGACAATGCATTAATATATTTACCTCCTAATCCTATATCATAATATAATTAACCATAAAATCCCTATAACAAAAAATAAAAATCCCACCCCTCTTAAATTACACCCACATTTCCCACTACCCAAATAAAACCCTACCCTCCTCTCTCTCTCTCTCACATCATTTTCTCTCTTTCACTTTCTCTCTCTACCCCCATCTCTCTCACACACACACAACACACACTTTGTCACCTCTCTTTACTTTCTCTCTACCCACCCTCATATGCTCAACTCCGGTGAACCCCTCCCCTCTCTCCGGCGACCGTCTCCATCCCAACTCTGGCGATCGACACCCTCCTCAACTCCGGCGCCCGTCTCCTCCTACTCCAGCACCCGTCTCTGGTGCCTCTTTCTATTCTTCTCAGACAGAACGCTTCACCGACGATGCGTTCCCCCACCTCCGGCGAGTCTGACACTGGCCACCCCTTCCTTCCCTTTTATATCTCCGGCCACCGTCTCTTCCCCGGAGCAACGTAGTTCCGGCCAGATCTGGACCTCCAAACGCTGGGAATCAACACCGGTGCATCATCACCGCCTTCTCACTCCTTTCTGCCTCCTAACACCGGCGAACCCCTCCCCTCCCTCTCAGCAAATCGTCTCCCTCCCAACTCCGGCGACCTTCTCTCTCCTCAACTCCGGCGTCCGTCTCCCTTCCTAGATCTGAGAAATACTAAGCTCATTAGGCGTTTTTGCATATGATTTTTTTTTTTGCAGAAGAAAAAAATTGATGTCAATGGCGTTTTTGCAGAAGTGATAATAAACAAACTTACTGATGATAAGCTCATTTGTGTTGGTCTTTGAGTGGTCAAGGATTGCTTTACAATAACAAAATCAAAAAAAATTGAACCCATTTGGTGTTAGGTTTCTAAGAGAGAGAGAGAAAGAGAGAAAAGTGGGCTTCCAGTGAGAGAGAGAGAAGTGAGTTTCCAGAGAAGAGAGAGAGAGAGAGAGAGAGAAAAGAAAGAAAATTGATAAACAAGAACAAAGAAGAGAAAGTAAATGATGTCAAAATTTTGTTTTTATTTTCACTTAGACCCCTTCTATTTGTGAATATTGCATAGAACTTATTGATAAGTTAAGTTTTCAATGTTTGATCGCCGGGGAGATCGCCGAAGTTATGATCGTTGGAGTTAGTCGCGTTCTTAGTAGTTTAGTTGATAACTGGGAACTTACTGATAAGTTCTCAGTTGTTTAGTCGCCGGAGTTGATCGTGTTTTTAGTAGTTTAGTTGACAACTGAGAACTTACTGATAAGTTCTCAGTTGTTTGGTTGTCGGAGTTGGTAATCGTCGGAGTTGATCGTGTTCTTAGTAGTTTAGTTGATAACTGAGAACTTACTGATAAGTTCTCAGTTGTATAGTCGCCGGAGTTGGCGATCGTCAGACTTGATCGTGTTCATAGTAGTTTAGTTGACAACTGAGAACTTACTGATAAGTTAAGTTCTCAGTTGTTTGATTGCCGGAGAGGTCGCCGGAGTTGATTGTGTTCTTAGTAGTTTAGTTGACAACTAAGAACTTACTGATAAGTTAAGTTCTCAGTTGTTTGGTCACCGGAGAGGTCGCCGGAGTTGATCGTGTTCTTAGTAGTTTAGTTGACAACTGAGAACTTACTGATAAGTTAAGTTCTCAGTTGTTTGGTGGCCGGAGTTGGTGGTCGCCGGAGTTAATTGTGTTCTTAGTAGTTTTGTTGACAACTGAGAACTTACTGATAAGTTAAGTTCTCAGTTGTTTGGTCGCCGAAGTTGGTGGTCGCCGGAGTTAATTGTGTTCTTAGTAGTTTAGTTGACAATTGAGAACTTACTGATAAGCTAAGTTCTCAATTGTCTGGACGACAGAGAGGTCGCCGGTGAAAAAAAAAAAAAAAGTCGTCGGAATTGGTCGCCGGAGTTGGTCGTCGGAGTTGGTCGCCGGAGTTGATGGTTGCTGGAAGTGTTGACCGGAGAAGATGGGGAGGGGGTGACCTAAGGTGAGGGTGGTTGGAGAGAAATTAAATTGTTAAAGAGAGTGGACTTAGTAAAATGATAGGAGGGTTAACTTAGTAAAATGTTGAAAGGGTGTACTTATTAAGCTAGGGATTATATGGTTAAGCAAAATACAACTTGTCCTAGAATGTAATATTGGTTTGTAAGAGGAATTATATGGTAAATGCCTCCACTACAAATTCAGTAACTAAAGCCACGCTGCAGTCAATGGCCGCCGGGTGGTGGGAATTCGTCTGAAACGAAGAAGAATGTGAAGGTACCGGTGACCGGAGGTGGAATCGGTGGGATGGTATTTGCGTTGGCGGCAAAAAGGAAAGGGTTTGAGGTGATGGTGTTTAAGAGAGATTCGAGTGCAATTAGAGGGGTTTAGCCGGTTAGAAAGAGTTTTAGGGTTTTATAAAATTTGATCTCGGTCTTCAATACTTCAATAATAGTTGTTGGACTTTTGAATCTCGTCTAAAATTTTATAAAGAATGATTTGAGGGGTCATTATGCAAATGACCCCTCTCTTCTTCTATATTAGGAACATAAGCCCCCTCTACTTTAAACAATGTTGCACACATCAATTTTTATCATCAAAGTTGGCAGTTTATGTGGTCTACGCTTGATTTTCGAGCGCGGAATTGCATTTCGTCCAACAAATCTTTAAAATATGCCAAGCGTGAACTACAAAATGGAGAACTGAAGGAAAGTTTTATTCATTAATTATTATAGATGTTTTCAATAATTATTTTCAAATTCTTCCGAGCCGCAACATTAATAACCCGAGTAAACGAAGTCACTCACAAAGAAAATAGGGGCTATCTTATGATAGAAGGAAAAATGACTCAGAAATGAGTGGCTATCAAAAGATTCAATGTATTACTTGTTTGATTGGTTTAAGAAACCATGATTAACGGGTCCTCACCACTAATAAACTATAATCTCACGTACTGAGAATGTCTTTGATTCGCAATATGTTTGACATTAATCACTTGTTTTATTCTCTACGCCTTCATTAGTATACTTTTTATTTAATCAATTATATTTATTTATTACTCCATCTTTCTCACAATGCAAGACGGAGGGTGCAAGACGGAGGGTTTTAACCAGCGAACTGACAATTTCAATTTACAGATATAAAATACTCCCTCCGTCCCATACCAAGGGTTCTGGATTTGAATTTCACGCTTCTTAAAAAAAAAAATTTAATGAATAAAGAATTGTAAGTGGTTAGAAGATTAGAGGAGAGAGAATATAAAAGTTAAATGTGGGATAGGGAATAGTAGTTAATGATTGGTTTTTTTGTAAGTGAATAGAAGATTAGAGGAGAGAGAATGTAAAAGTTAAATGTGGGATAGGGAATAGTAGTTAATGATTGACTTTTTTGTAAATATGTTAACATTATAAGGGTATAATTAATGGTTTTTTTTGTAAATATATTTAAATTATAAGGGTATAAATGTCCGAAACACGATTCAAAACTTGCCATTTATGGAAGGGACTCTTGAAATGGGACGGACCAAAAGGGAAAGTAGGACCTTTGAAGTGAGACGGAGGGAGTACTTAATATTCATGCTTGTATTTAGATGAACTCTTATTATTATTAGGTACAAGAGTGTTGCTCGATTGTCACAATGTATTTTGAGTGTTCTCTTGATACTATCAAAATTCGCAGTACTTCAATAAAGTTATGCAGCCATATAGCTTGATCGGATGCTTCGTAACAAGCAACAAACTCGGCTTCCATAGTAGAGGAAGTTACGAGTGTTTGTTTGGCACTCCTCCAAGATATTGCTCCACCGACTAATGTGAAGACATAACCAGACGCCGACTTTCAACTATATTGGCATCCAGCAAAATCAGAATCGAAATACCCAATGATCTCAAGATGATCCGATTTTAAATATGTAAGCATGTAGTCCTTAGTGTTTTGTAGCTATTTCATCACTCTTTTCGCTACAACCCAATGTTCTCTCCCTGATTGATTGCTTTGGTATCGATCAACAATAAATGTAAGTTTTGAACGAGTACAGACTTGTGCATACATTAAGCTTTCTACTGATGTATAAGGGACATTTTTCATATACTTGGATTCTATATTATTTTTAGGACATTGTTTGAGACTAAACTTGTCTCCCTTAGAAACAGGGGTGTCATGTGGCTTACAATTTTGCATGCTAATTCTTTGTAATACATTCTTTATATAGCCCTTTTGCGACAATCCTAAAATACCTCGCGAATGACCACGATGAATTTGGATTTATAATAAAAAAAGATGCCTAAGCAATATCTTTCATTTCAAATTTGTTTGAAAGAAAATTCTTATTTTTCTTAAAAAGTTCCATATCATTACTAGCAAGCAAAATATTGTCCACATATAAGACAAAAAAAATAAATTTACTCCCACTGAACTTATGGTACACACAATATTCAGCAAGATTCGTTTCAAAACCAAATAAAAAAATAACTTGATTGAATTTTAAGTACCATTGACGAGTAGCATGCTTGATACCATAAATGGATTTCTTAAATTTACCAACTAATTGATTATTTTATCTAAATCAGTCACCATTTCTGGTTTCTTTATGTAGATAGTTTCCTCAATATCTCCATTGAAAAAAGTTGCCTTTACATCAATTTGATGAAGCTCAATGTCATAATGTGTTACAATTGACATAATCACTAGTACAGATTTTCGCTTAGATAGCGGTTTTTTTTAGCTTAGATAGCGTTTACAAGCGCTATCTAAGCTACCGCTTACAAGCGCTATCTAAGCTACCGCTATGCAAGTTAGCATAGCGCTTATTATGCACTACATAAGCTCACTCACTTAGATAGCGCTTTTCAAAAGCTCTATCTAAGCACTTTTTTTATTTTTTTAGAAATCAACTTTCATAGCGTTTTTTATGTGCTATCTAAGCATTTTTTTTTGTTTTTTTAGAAATCAACTTGCATAGCGCTTTTAAAAAGCGGTATGCAAGTAAGCGCTATGCAAGTTAAATTTCATTTTTTTTTCGACTGCACCCATTTTAAATTATATAAAAAAATTAATATGCACATATTTTAAATTATATAAAAATAAAAATTAATAGAAACTAACAATCATCCCTTTCAACAATAATAATCAACCTTTCATTTATTTACACGACAATAATTGTTACAATCATGCAAAAGAGTTATACTAACAAGAGTTAAAGATATTTGTTCTCTCGATCATCAATAATATCATTAATATTATAATCAACACTAGTTAGAACCAAAAAAATTTGTAGAACCTATTTTCTACTACTTCCCTCCCATCTTCTCCTTAAGAAATCGGTTATACAAGTATCATGCCCAATTAACATGAAAAAACTGCATTTTTCTCGGAGGATAACACTTTATTCGGTTTGTATGGACAAACTGTATCAAAAAAATTACAAGACAAATATTTATTAGAAACAACATTATTGAAAAAAATTTAGCCAAAATACAAGTGCACAACAACAACAACAATAGCAACAGCAACAACAGCAACAACAACCTGCCTACTACAATATCAATAGACAAGGACTAGGACTGGGACTACACAGAGAAAATAAGTACAACTAACAACCATCAGGGTCACTAATACGAACTTGGAAGTTGCAGGTATCTAATTTTGCTGCCAATTCACATTTAATAGAGAGAATCGCAATACTGTCACCAAGAACTTAAAATGAAGTGAAGGAAAATCGAGATGTTAATAATATAAGGTCAAGCTGGAGAAAATATGGAAATATCCAGGCAATTAAACATTAAGATGTTGAATAGACTGACTTCAATAATGTTTCATCAATTGTAAAGTGAGAGCCCTCTGCTAGCTGTACGGCCCCAGTCACAAGTCTGAAGCATTATCAATAAGAATGTGAGTGACAATAACGAAACGATTAACCGATGTGTAAATATTACCAACTATAGTCATCTGTAGTGAAGCGGTGTTTGGTAATTCTTTACTAGAGCAAGTGAAGTAGTGTTAAGATAATCTACTATGAGAGGAACATAGCATGTGAAAGGAAGAAGATTCTTGATTACATGGTTTATACTGTCACCAAAAATAGATATGCTTTCATTGTTAAAATTCATAAGATTAAGTG
Organism: Adenophora triphylla var. japonica; assembly: GCA_022495995.1. Lineage (NCBI taxonomy): Eukaryota > Viridiplantae > Streptophyta > Magnoliopsida > Asterales > Campanulaceae > Adenophora > Adenophora triphylla. The sequence goes on from JAFEMH010001573.1 coordinate 448,541, forward strand.
AAAGCTTCCCGACAGCATAGGAATCAACCCTAGCATGCACCTGCAGCAAAAGAACACATTAGTTTTTGCATGAGAGTCTAAAGAAGGAAAAGAAAAAAAGGGTCTGTTAAAAAGGATTAAATCAAGCATTTGGCATTTTCATAAGGTAGATTGGCTGATCTTATTTTCATAAGGTAGAGCGTCTGATCTTGTTAGAAACAGAATTTAGATGAAAACTACCCTCATCTCCAAGTGATGCAGTGAGATAGCACAAAAAGGTATCTCTTATCTCTCTAACTAAGCATGAATTCGTCTACAAGATCAGAATATACAAAGTGGTTGGTCAACAATATGGCAAAACAAACGCAAGCATAAGATGAAACACCCTAATAAATGCTGGCAATGTCATTCCTAGATCCACCCACCTCCAATTTTGGTAAATCAAGCATGAAATCATTAACTAAAAGCTACCTGTGTGCAAGGCAATGAAGTCGCGGCACCTGCAAACAGTGAATGCAATGTAAACATCTTGATGCATAAAAGTCAGACTAAATATGACACATTTGGAGGTTTCTGAATGAGACTCCATTTAAAAAAAAAATTATCAAATGAAATTACAACGATAATGTAAGCATGATCATGTACACTCGGAATAGCTTGCAACACTTCCTTAACCGATTTGAATATACAAGTTATTTTTTTTTCAAAAAGCTTAACTCAGTTAAGTTCTAAATAAATCTCCATATAAATTTTTGTTTAGGATATTATTAAATACAAACTCCGTGCAGTGCTCTAGTGCTTGGACTATCTACAAGACGATGTACAAATTACATGGTACAAGGGGAAGAACCTGATGCTATCCTATGTAGAATCAATCCACTATACCATACCAGATACAACACAGATAAGCGAAACCAAGGATGTGAATTATGTATCTACTAATGATGATAAACCCAATGCTCCCGTATTTAAATGGTCAGATTCCTAGGATACTATACAGCTGGAATTGTAGAAGACACTACAAGAAAAACAGGTTTTAGCGACGAAAAAATTCGTCGCTAAAAACCAAAAATCCGTCGATAAAAGGCATTTAGCGACGGATTAGCGACGAAAAAAATCTGTCGCTAAAACCCTTGTCGCTAAATATTAACGACAGATTTTTGGGCTGTCGTTAAAATAACGACGGATAATTCCGTCGCTAAAACTCAAAAATCCGTCGCTAAATGTTGGAGAGGAGCGACAAAATTAATGTATTGGCCACATTAATAACGACGGATTTAACGACGAAAATTTCCATCGTTAAAATTTATTCCAAATTTTCCCAATTTTATTAATTTTTTTAAATTTTCTTTTTTCAATATTTTTTATTTTTGATATATCAAATTACCGACGGATATTTCCGTCGCTAATTTGATATTTTTTATAAAAAAAATTATATATATATATATATATATATATATTAATATATTTTAAAAATATAT